>CAUYUJ010015774.1:35000-127500 GCA_963575745.1 Prorocentrum cordatum | reverse complement strand
GATCTGGTCCAGGCGTCGGATGTTTGGGCCCGTCGGTCCCCGACCACAAAAGTCTGAGGGCGGGGACGGGAGCGGGGTCGAGTTCGCGGGAGGGGGGCGCGAGGGAGTGGGCCCCGGCGGCGGCGGAAGCGGGATGGTCGCGCAGGGCGGCATCGGGGGCCGGGGGGGGCCGGGGGGAGGGGGCCTGGCTGGCATCCACGGCAAGTGGCCCCAGTTGAACAGGACAAGACAAAAATTATCCCGGCAAAGCAACCTAACAGCGATGTGTAGAAGCATATCTGAAAGCATTCCCCTTAAGATTCAGATGAAGATCCAGTTGTAGAATTCTGCTGTTCTCGCAGTCGTAGTCGCATTCGCGATGACAGTCGCAGCGGCAACGGCAGTCGCAGTCACAGCCTCAGCCTCAGCCTGCCTCAGCCTCAGCCTCAGCCTGCCTCAGCCTCAGCCTGCCTCAGCCTCAGCCTCAGCCTGCTTCAGCCTCAGCCTCAGTCTGCCTTCAGCCTCGCCTCAGCCTCAGCCTCAGCCTGCCTCAGCCTCAGCCTGCCTCAGCCTCAGCCTCAGCCTCAGCCTCAGCCTCAGCCTCAGCCTTCAGCCTCAGCCTCAGTCTGCTTCAGCCTCAGCCTCAGCCTCAGCCTGCCTCAGCCTCCTCAGCCTCAGCCTGCCTCGGCCGCAGCATCAGCCTGCCTCAGCATTCAAAATGTGGCCCAGGAATGGAGTTCTGGGAACTCGAAGAACACGAAGTGGCCTACAGTTGGCTCCGGGCATTCAAAATCATGCCCAGGAATGGAGTTCTGGGAACTTGAAGAGCACGAAGTGGCCTACAGTTGGCTCCAGGCATCCAAAATGTGGCCCGGGAATGGAGTTCTGGGGAATCGAAGAGCACGAAGTGGCCTACAGTTGGCTCCGGGCATTCAAAATGTGGCCCGGGAATGGAGTTCTGGGAACTCGAAGAGCACGAAGTGGCCTACAGTTGGCTCCGGGCATTCAAAATGTGGCCCGGGAATGGAGTTCTGGGGACTCGAAGACCACGAAGTGGCCTACAGTTGGCTCCGGGCATTCAAAATGTGGCCCGGGAATGGAGTTCTGGGAAGTCGAAGAGCACGAAGTGGCCTACAGTTGGCTCCGGGCATTCAGAATGTGGCCCGGGAATGGAGTTCTGGGAGGTCGAAGAGCACGAAGTGTGTGACTGTTGGCTTAAAACAACTTCTGCGGCACCCTGTCCGGCACCCGCCCAGACCCCCCTGTGGAGTCATCTGATGCTCTCTTTTGAGACCACTAGAAACCTATCAGTCTTCGCTGTTAGGTAAAAAACGACCGTGGCCCCTACCCTCTCCTGGGGGAGACCCTTTGTCGAGCTGCTCCTAGTTATTTTAAAGGTGTGGAGGCTCCAGTGGCTTGCATGTTGGGAGGCAGGGAGGGATGGGAGGGAAGAGAGGGACGGGAAGAGGAGGAGAAGGCAGAGACAGAAGGGAAGAGAAAGAAAAGAGGGAGGATGGATAATAGGGAGGGAGAGGGGAAGGAGGGAGCGAGGTAGGGGGCGACAACCAGGAATTGAGCCCACTGCGATAATATGTTCTGATGATCGAGGTAGGGCAGGCCCTGCGCAAACACGTCTACCACCACCTGGCCATGTGCTCTAAGATTGCACCGAGGCAATGCTGAATACATGCTCTGCCTCTCTCTCTCTCTCTCTCCCTCTCTCTCTCTCTCTATCGCTGTATATGTATCACACTGTATATGTATATCTATATGTATATAAATATAGATAGGACAATCACCTCTCTACAGACATACATGCTACAAATGTACATACACGTATCGCTTCATCTGTCGCTCGCTCTCTCTCTCTCTCTCTCTCCTTCCTCCCCTCACGCATAATCTCTCTCTCTCTCTCTCACTGTCTCGCTCTCTCTCTCTCTCTCTCCTTCCCTCTTCCGTCATTCCCGTCTCTCCCGATGTGTGTATATATTTGTGTGTGAGTGCGAGTGTATGTGTTGTGTGTTGTGTGTTGTGTGTTGTGTGTGTGTTGTGTGTTGTGTGTTGCGTGTGCTGTGTGCGCTGTGTGTTGTGTGTGTGGTTTGTGCTGTGTGTTGTATGTGTTGAGAGGTGTGTGTTGTGTGTTGTGTGTGTTGTGTGTGTTGTGTGTTGTGTGGTGTGTGTGTGTTGTGTGTTGTGTGTGGTGTGTGGTGTGTGGTGTGTGTTGTGTGTTGTGTATGTTGTGTGGGTTGTGTGTGTTGTGTGTTGCGTGTGTTGTGTGTGCGTGTTGTATGTACTGTGTGTTGTGTGTGTTGTGTGTTGTGTGTTGTGTGTGTGTTGTGTGTGCTGTTTGTTGTGTTGTGTGTTGTGTGTTGTGTGTTGTGTGCTGTGTGGTGTGTGTGTGTTGTGTGTTGTGTGGTGTGTGCTGTGTGTTGTGTGTATTGTGTGTTGTCTGTGTGCTGTGTGTTGTGGATTGTGTGTTGTGTGTTGTGTGTTGTGTGTTGTGTGTATTGTGTGCTGTGTGTGTTGTGTGTTGTGTGTGTTGTGTGTGTGTTGTGTTGTGTGTATTGTGTGTTGTGTGTGCTGTGTGTTGTGTATTGTGTGTTGTGTGCTGTGTTATGTGCTGTGTGTTGTGTGTTGTGTGTGTTGTGTGTGTGTTGGGTGTTGTTTGTTGTGTGTTGTGTGTGTTGTGTGTGTTGTGTGTGCGGTGTGTGCGTGCGTGCGTGCGTGCGCGTGCGCGTGCGTGTGCGCGTGTGCGTGTGCGTGTGCGTGTGCGCGTGTGCGTGCGCGTGTGCGTGTGTGCGTGTGTGTGTGTGTGTGCGTGTGCGTGTGTGTGTGTGTGCGTGTGCGTGTACGTGTGCGTGTGCGTGTGCGTTTGCGTGTGCGTGTGCGTGCGTGTGTGTGTGGGTGTGGGTGCGGGTGTGGGTGTGGGTGTGCGTGCGTATGCGTGCGCGCGCGCGCGTGCGTGCGTGCGTGCGTGCGTGCGCGTGTGTGTGTGTGTGTGCATCCGCCACAGTGCTGCTGGGCACGGAGAGGGCGTTCTCAGGTCCTTTGCCGAATCCCTTAAGCACTCCTGAGGAGTCGTCATAAAAGGCCCGGGACCCAAATTCACAAATCTCCTGGGCCTTCCCGCGTCTCGTCGCGTGACCGTGTCGGGCCCAACAGCGCCCCAAGATGGGCAAGGAGGGCCCTCATGACCGTCCAGGAGGGCCCCGAGTCGCCGGACGATCGCTCCAAGACGCTCGAGATGGCCCCGAGACCAGTCCAAGAAGCCTCCAAGACGCCCCAAGAGGCCTCCAAGAGACCTCCCAAGAGGCCAAAATCAGTGAGTTACTTGAGGTGTTTGAAAACGTTTGGCTCTCTCGCCTTTAAGGCTTCCCGATGCTCACAGGCGGCCCTAGAGGCCCCAAAATTCGCCCCCAGACGACCCAAGAGGCCTGCAAGAGGGCCCCGAAACAGTCCAAAAGGGCCCCAAGACTGCCCAACAAGACGGCCCAAGAGGCCCCGAAGACGGCCCCAAGAGGGGCCCCAGATGGGGAACCCGAGTGGACATCTTGAGCCCTCGGCCCCGAGGGGCCCCCAGGAGGTTCCACGAGGCCACCAAGAGGCCCCCGAGAGGCTACGAAGAGACTCAGAGAAGCATCCCTGAGAACTCTGACCCACAACCCAGGCACGGTGGCGGGATGGGCCGAGTCCACTTACTCGTTCCTCATTTGCTCTCGCCCTCGATTTGCATGTTCGTGCGCCACCCGATTTCATCGGGTGGTTGAATAAAATTTTGAGGCGGACCCGATTACGTGGTGACGAGAACACCACCTGGGGGCTCCGAAAAATCTTGAACGAAAATCGCGTGCCTTCTTCGCTGGATCCTGCGCCGGCAAGTGTCGTAAGGGCCTACGCATCGATGTTTGGCACCGCTTGGATCGTTCAGCCGTGAACGGTCGCGCATTCCCGAACACCAGCCGATTCCTGACCACTGGCCGCATTTATTCCGAACGCCCGCGCTGGTGTCGCCGCCGCGTCGACACGACGCAAATCGACCGTTGTTTTCTGGGGGTCGTTTTCTCTACTCCAGAATCTGTTTTTCAGGCCCTTCGAGTTACAGCGGCTCTTGGAGGCCAACGTCAAACCAACACCTCCGAAGATGGCAGAAGCTCCAAGAAGCTTGGAAGCTTCCAGCGGCCCCCAACAGCATAAAACCAACAAATGCATGAGCCATCGTAGACCCCGAAAAGTTGGGTGCTGAACTCCGGCGGTGAAAGTTCTGCTACTTATACTATGTGATGTGAGCTGTGTTGTGGCAACCTGGTGTTGTGAGCTGTGCGGTGAAAGGTCTTCGGTGTTAGCTGTGGTGGAAACGATGTTGCGTAAACAACGTAGAGCGGGCGATGCAGTGGTATCTACAGCATGTAAATTGAATGGTGCAGGACAGGTGGTATGAACAAGATGTTTGGAATAACGTTGTTGAAGCTATGCGAAGAGAAAAGGCCAGTGTAAGCTATATGGTGTGGGGGTAACGAGCGCCCATGATGCGTCATGGGAGGATACGTGACGAAACCTCGGCCGACCAACTCAAGTTCTGAACACCGAAGCAAGGAACCCTACCCTAGTGCAAGCACTGTCTTGGGAACCTACGTTAACCCTAGTGCAAGGCAGTTGGAGGCAACGCCTTATCGTTCCACATCGTTCCTCTCATTCATTCTCGCTCTCGCCTGGCGTTGCGGACCATTCCCCGTCTGCCGCAGGTCTTTTTGCGGAGACTTCTCGTTGGAGAACCTCTTGGGAGCCTCACGAATGCCCCTCAAGGGCTTTGGGGACCTCTGGAGGCCTCCTGAGCGCCTCTCTGGGTCGTCTTGGGGGTCGTTTCGAAGCTCGTTTGGGCCGTCTTGGCTACCTCTTGGGTCGTGCTGGGGCCTTCTTGGGGAATTTGGACCCTCGACGGGACTTCTTGGGGCCATCGTGGGCCCTCCTGGGGACTTCCCATGGTCTCTCTTGGGAGCCTTTGAGGGCCCCGTGAGCTTCTTTGGGGCCGACTTGGGGCAGTCTTGGGCCCCTCGTGGGCTGTCTTGAAGCCCTATTGGGGGCCTCTTGGGCTGTCTTGGGGCGATCTCAGAGGCCTCTTGGACTGGCGTGGACGCTGCTACGACACAAAAAGCAAATATGCTGGAAAATAAACGCTTCCCCTAGGGAATGGGAAGATGTGCCTCTTGGGGGCCCTCCTGAAGGCCTGTTGAGGCGGCTTGAGGGCCTCTTGGGCCGTCGAGGGGGCTCTTGGGCCGTCTTGGAGCCGTCTTGCGCTGTCTTGAGGCTCTCCTGCGCCTCTTCGACGACTTCTCTGATCGCTTTGGGTCTGCTGGGCAAGGCCCGGCAAGGCGCCCTGGGAGGCGCGGCAGGGCTGGGGGACCTCTTCCGAGGGCGTCGGGGGGCCCCCAAAGCCATTGATCCCGGGGGGTCCATTGTGGGGAGGGGGTGGGGGGACGATATTGTCCCGCCCCCCAGGCTTGTAAAAGTATAATGAAGTGTATGTGCATATATATTCTCATACGCACCTCTCCGAGGGAGTAGAGCTCAGAGGCGATTAATGCGCACGCGTCCGCGATTTTTCTGGGCGTTTCGCTCGGGACATCCTCGAAATTATGAAAATCGGTGACACCCCTCACGCAGATCGTGACGTCAGGGTCCAAAAAACACATGGGAATTTCAACCTGTTAACATAAAACTTTCAAAAACACATGGTAATTTCAATAATTGTGACCCCGATTCTCAGGGAATTGCGGTTTCGCTTGCAAAACCCTTCCAAAATCGAGCCCCAGACCCCGCCTCGGAGCCTCCTGGGGGCCTCCTGGAACCTCCTGGGGCCTCCTGGGGCTTTCTGAACCTTCTGGCACCCCAGACCCCGCCTCGGAGCCTCCTGGGGGTCTCCTGAAACCTCCTGGGGCCTCCTGGGGCCTCCTGCGGCCTCCTGGAGCCTCTTGAGGCCTCCTGAAGCCTCCTGGGGTCTCCTGGTGCCTCCTGAGGCCGCCTGGGGCTTCCTGGGGCCTCCTGGGGCTTCAGAACTACATGCACACAGAGACACAAAGCACGCCCAACACATCACACGCTAGACAAACATAACACACACACACACACACACACACACACACACACAACACCTACAACACACAAAAAGCACGCACCACACAAAGCATACATCACACACACACACACACACGCACAATGCTCACAATCCTGGGGCCTCCTGGAGCCTCTTCTGGTATCCAAGTCGGGCCTCCTGAGGCGTCCTGGGGGTTCCTGGTACACACATCGCAAGGTGTGGCAACCCCACTTGCGCTCGAGTGCGACTTCGATGTTGCATTTCACTCCTGCTTCAAACGCCCCTTCAGTTTGTTGTATGAGCCTGGGCACGCACGTGCCACTTGTATATATATATATATATATATATGTGCAGACCCATCCGTCCATCCATCCATCCATCCATCAATCCAGACTGACTGACTGACTGACTGACTGGCAGAAAGACAAGCCGATTTATCTACCGACCAACCCCCTACCTACCTGCCTGCCTGCCTGCCTGCATACATACATACATACATACATACAAACAAACAAACCAACAAACACACATACATACAGACATGCATGCATACATACATATATACATGTATACGTACCTCCATAGGTATAAATGAATGCATACATACAAACACACATTCATGTATACATACATGCACGAAATGCATTGGCAAACACATACATACATACAGGCAGACAGACAGACAGGTACGCAGGCAGACAGACAGATAGATAGGCAGTCCGACAGACATAGACGCTTGCAATCAGCAATACATCCATACATCCGTATATACACGCGTACACTCATGCATGCATGCGTGCATACACACATACATACATGCACACATACGGGCATGCATGTATACATACATGCATACAGACAGACCGACAGACAGACAGCCAGGCATGCAGACATACGTATACACATACATACACCCATACATGCATACGTACAAACATAAATACATACATACAGACAGGCACTCATATATACATACATACATGCATGCATGCATGCATGCATGCACGCATACATACATGCATGCATGCATACATGCATGCATGCATGCATGCATACATACATACATGCATGCAGGCATACATACCTACCTAGAAACATACACACATACATCATACGTTCATAAATACGTACATACAGATTTACAGACAGGCAGACAGGCAGACATACAGGCAGACAAGCATGCATGCATGCATGCTTGCATATATGCGTGTATCTACAGATACACGACATACGCACACGTGCGTCCTACTTATCGTGCTCATGCTGCTCCGCCTGCCGCTCTTTCTGCTATTACCCTCCTCGTCATCCTCTGATGTTCAACATAATCCTTGTCAGCGTCGCCATCATATACCTGTTCCTCCTCCCACTCATTATCCGCCTCTTCCTCTTCCTTATGATGTGCATCCTAGTCTTTCTTGTCGTCGTTGTCGTCCATCTCCTCCGCCTCCTCCTCGAGGGGACGCGGGGGACGGGGGAGGGAGGGGGAAGGGGAGAGAGGGGACGGGGAAGAGGGCGGGAGAGGGTAGAGAGCTGGGAAGCGGCGGGGAGGGTGAAGGGAGCGAGGAGGGGGAGGCAGGGGAGGGAGGGAGGAAGGGGGAGGAGGGACGGCGGAAGAGGGGAGGAAATCGCCGCCGCCGCCGCTGCCGACGACGACGACGACGACGACGACGACGACGACGACGACGACGACGACGACGACGACGACGACGACGACGACGACGACGACGACGACGGCGGCGGCGGCGGCGGCGGCGGCGGCGGCGGCGGCGGCGGCGGCGCGGCCAGGTGGGCTTTCGGCCGAGTGACCTGCCCTCCGCCGGCGGCCACCCGGACGCCGCGGCCGCGGCCCTGCCAGCGCCTCCCCCGGAGGCCGGGAGGCGGGAGCGGTGGGCGAGGCGAGGCGAGGCGAGCGCGCGGCTCCACCGGTAGCGGGGCCCTTTAGGGCCTGCGCGGGGGGGCCGGGGCCCTCAGTGCTTGTGGTCCTTGTTTGCCGAGGTCGGGGTGCTGGGTCATGAGCTGGTGGACGCTGGAGGCGAAGCGGTGCAGGTGGAAGTGGAGAGTCGGAAGCCGGATGCCGACGCCGGATGCGGGAGCGGGCGGCCGTGGCGGGAGGCCCGGGTCGACCGAGGGGGGCGGGCTGGCAAAGGGGGAGCTTCGCCAATGGGCTCGCGCAGGTGGCTTCCTCTGGTGCCTCCCGGCGCCGGGGGCGCCAGCGTATCGAGGACGAGGAAGGCGGCCAGCCATGGCCCCGCACCGGCGTGCGGGCCCGAATGGCCTCGGCCAGGGTTGTGGTTGGCCGAGGGGGCACAGGCGGCCACTCCTGGGAAGGAGATGAAGCTAGGGCTCGGCTTCGGGCGGGGGGGAAGTTAGAGGTTCGAGTTCGGAGACCAAGGCAAGCAGGAGCCCCAAACAAACATCAAAATTCAGGGGGGCGAAACAGTTCAAATGCTTCGACAGAGTTTGGAAACGTTTGGAACAAGTGTGAAACAGGTTGAATCAAGTTCGAAAATCCAGCTAGTCCTTTCGGCGTAGGTGATCTGGAGAGCCTTCTCCAGGAGGGGTTTATCACTGCTCCCGATTAGTATACACCCCCTCGCCCAGGCGACCAGCAGCCAACCAGTAACAATGAGGACACCATGAGGGTACACACCCCACCATCCCTGTCAAAAAAAATACCAACACACACTATGCCTCCACACTCGGAGCATGCGCGGCCAACCCGATGCGGCCCCCCAACCATCCCTGTCAAAAAACAATACAAAGTACACTTTGGGACAAAGTCTGGAGTCATGTTCGTGAGGCCCGTGAGCACTTTGCAGGGTGTCAAAAAACGATACAGCATGCACCTCGCGGCTACATCTGGATCATGCGCGGCCGCCCCGCGATCACTGTCAAGTGGTGGCGTATGAACTGCTGTGCGCAGGCCCACCAGACACAATGATGAGCATTGGTTTTCGACGTGGATGGTGGGGGGCGACATGTTTCCCGATGTGTGCTGTCACGTGCGCAGGAGCACCTGACACACTCTGCATGTGCCCCGGACGTGGCGCTCCTGGCGCGGCTGGAGTATGCGGCACACCTGACGCACGCGGATCACGTGGCGCATCTGCGCATCTGGCGCACCAGGCGTGCCTGACACGCTCGGGCCCCAGGGGTGCCTGGCGCGCGTGGCGCGCCTGGCGCGCCTGGCACGCGTGGCGCACCTCTTCCCAGCGTCGCGCACATGGGATCGGATTTGGTTCTCAATAGCTGCCCACCCAAAGACCACCGCTGAACATGCTCAGGCTCGGGTGTTGGGAGGGCGGGTGGGAGTGAGCTAGACGGCTTGCTATCTAGGGGGTGCCTTGACCCCTACACCTGCCCCCTCCCCTGGACCTGGAGGGGGGGGTTCGTGAGGCGTTGGAGCGTCCAAGATGACACAAGCTGGCGCCTAGAGGGCCTCAGAGAGCCCAAGATGACCTCCAAGATGGCTCATGATAGCTTAAGATGGCTCCATATGGCTCCCAAGATGCTCCTGGAGGCCCTAATGACCGCTCCAAGGCGGCTCCGAATGACCACGGAACCTCCCCAGGAAGCCGCCAAGAGGCCAGAATCCTTCAAACACCTTCTCGCCGTGTTGCGTTCGATGGCCTTCCGAGGCCTCAAGATGGCTCCAGGAGGGCCCATGAGGGCCCCAAGAGAGGCCCAAGAGAGCCCCAAAACAGATCAAGAGAGGTCCAAGAGAGCTCCAAGAGCGCCCAAGAGAGGCCCAAGAGAGCCCCAAGAGAGCCCCAAGAGAGCCCCAAGAGCGCTCAACAGCCCTCCAAGAGCGCCCCAACAGGGGCCCAAGAGGCGATTGTTGGGGCTTACGACGGGGTGTCGCAATCAGAGCTCCCATCTTTTTGATCGATCTCCTCCAAGACGGCCCCAAGAGCGCTCCCAAGGCTCCCAAGAGCGCCTCAAGAGTGCCCCGAGATGCGCCCAAGAGGCCCAAAAAGGTGCCCAAGAGGCTTCCAAGAGGCTCCCAAGAGACCCCCAAGAGGCCCCAAGAGGCTCCCCGAAGCACCCAAGACGATCCAAGAGGCCCCCAGGACCGCCAAGAGGCCCCCAAGACGCTCCAAAAGGCCTCCATTGGGGGACCCTTCCTCTGTGTGCTGCCCACTTCCCTGGGCATCATTTCTGGATGGGCTGATTGGTTGCACGAAGCGTCTAGAATTTGGGGAAGTTGGGATACATGCTGGAAAAGCCTGGAACAATTTCGACATCTGTTCGAAACTTCCAGAAAATGATCACGCGTTTCAGATGTTCTGAACTTTATCCAAACCGCTTCTGGATTTCGAGATTATCGCCACGTTGAGATTGAATTTTGTAAAATCATTAGCCTCGAACTGTTCCGGATTCGGTTATGTTAACGTACGCCCCTGCTCAGAGTTAAGTAGAAGTTAGGCTGAGAAAATGGATGTCACTCGACGCGTTTCCTTAGACAGTAGTCACGGTCAAGATGGACGAGCTTCTACTAAGATTATCCCGGCAAAGCAACCTAACAGCGATGTGTAGGAGCATATCTGGAAGCATTCCCCTTAAGATTCAGATAAGAATCCTGTTGTAGAATTCTGCTGTTCTCGCAGTCGTGGTCGCATTCGCGATGGCAGTCGCAGTGGCAACAGCAGTCGCAGTCACAGCCTCAGCCTCAGCCTGCCTCAGCCTCAGCCTCAGCCTGCCTCAGCCTCAGCCTGCCTCAGCCTCGCCCTCAGCCTGCTTCAGCCTCAACATCAGTCTGCCTTCAGCCTCGGCCTCAGCCTGCCTCAGCCTCACCCTCAGCCTGCATCAGCCTCAGCCTGCCTCAGCCTCGCCCTCAGCCTGCTTCAGCCTCAACATCAGTCTGCCTTCAGCCTCGGCCTCAGCCTGCCTCAGCCTCACCCTGCATCAGCCTCAGCCTCAGCCTCAGCCTGCCTCAGCATCAGCCTGCCTCAGCCTCAGCCTCAGCCTGCCTCTGCCTCAGCCTCAGCCTGCTTCAGCCTCAGCCTCAGTCTGCCTTCAGCCTCGCCTCAGCCTCAGCCTCAGCCTGCCTCAGCCTCAGCCTGCTTCAGCCTCAGCCTCAGTCTGCCTTCAGCCTCGGCCTCAGCCTCAGCCTGCCTCAGCCTCAGCCTGCATCAGCCTCAGCCTCAGCCTCAGCCTGCCTCAGCATCAGCCTCAGCCTCAGCCTCAGCCTGCCTCAGCCTCAGCCTCAGCCTGCTTCAGCCTCAGCCTCAGTCTGCCTTCAGCCTCGGCCTCAGCCTCAGCCTGCCTCAGCCTCAGCCTGCATCAGCCTCAGCCTCAGCCTCAGCCTGCCTCAGCATCAGCCTGCCTCAGCCTCAGCCTCAGCCTGCCTCAGCCTCAGCCTCAGCCTGCTTCAGCCTCAGCCTCAGTCTGCCTTCAGCCTCGGCCTCAGCCTCAGCCTGCCTCAGCCTCAGCCTGCATCAGCCTCAGCCTCAGCCTCAGCCTGCCTCAGCATCAGCCTGCCTCAGCCTCAGCCTCAGCCTCAGCCTCAGCCTCAGCCTGCTTCAGCCTCAGCCTCAGTCTGCCTTCAGCCTCGGCCTCAGCCTCAGCCTGCCTCAGCCTCAGCCTGCATCAGCCTCAGCCTCAGCCTCAGCCTGCCTCAGCATCAGCCTGCCTCAGCCTCAGCCTCAGCCTGCCTCAGCCTCAGCCTCAGCCTGCTTCAGCCTCAGCCTCAGTCTGCCTTCAGCCTGGCCTCAGCCTCAGCCTGCCTCAGCCTCAGCCTGCATCAGCCTCAGCCTCAGCCTCAGCCTGCCTCATCAGCCTGCCTCAGCCTCAGCCTCAGCCTGCCTCAGCCTCAGCCTCAGCAGCCTCAGCCTGCCTCAGCCTCAGCCTCAGCCTCAGCCTCAGCCTCAGCCTCAGCCTGCTTCAGCCTCAGCCTCAGTCTGCCTTCAGCCTCTGCTTCAGCCTCAGCTTCAGTCTGCCTTCAGCCTCAGCCTGCCTCAGCCTCAGCATCAGCCTGCCTCAGCATTCAAAGTGTGGCCCGGGAATGGAGTTCTGGGAACTCGAAGAACACGAAGTGGCCTACAGTTGGCTCCGGGCATTCAAAATCATGCCCAGGAATGGAGTTCTGGGAACTCGAACCACGAAGTGGCCTACAGTTGGCTCCGGGCATTCAAAATGTGCCCAGGAATGGAGTTCTGGGAACTCGAAGACCACGAAGTGGCCTACAGTTGGCTCCGGGCATTCAAAATGTGGCCCGGGAATGGAGTTCTGGGAAGTCGAAGAGCACGAAGTGGCCTACAGTTGGCTCCGGGCATTCAGAATGTGGCCCGGGAATGGAGTTCTGGGAGGTCGAAGAGCACGAAGTGTGTGACTGTATGCGAAAAACGATCCCCCCCGGCAAACCCCAACGGCCCCCCAACGGCTGCCCAGACCCCCCTGTGGAGTAATGTGCTGCTCTCTTTTTACACCACTAGAAACCTATCTGTCTACGCTGTTAGGTAAAAACCATACTACACATTTTTTTCCAAATGTAGCCTGGGAATGGCGTTCTGGGAGGTCTCGGAGCACGAAGTGTGTGACTCTTGCATCCTGTTATTCCGAATGTGGCCTGGGAATGGGGTTCTGGGATGCCAGAGAGCTCGAAATGTGTGACTGTTGCATCCCGTTAATCAGAATGTGGCCCGGGAATGGAGTTCTGGGGTGTCAAGTACGAGGAATTGTATAACTGTTGCGTCCGGCTATTCCGAATGTGGCCCGGGAATGGCGTTCTGGGAGGTCAAGGAGCACCAAGTGTGTGACTGTTGCATCCGGTTATTCAGAATGTGGCCTGGGAATGGGGTTCTGAGAGGTCGACGAGCACGAAGTGTGTGACTATTGGTGAAAAACGAGCCCGGCACAGGCCCGGCACCCTGCCGGCCGGCAACTCCCAACGCCTGCCCGGACCCCCCTGTGGAGTGATCTGTGAGCTCTTTTGAGTCAACTAGAAACCTATCAGTCTTCGCTGTTAGGTAAAAACAAGCTCCAAGAAAACGTCGAGGGTCCAGTCCAGATTCTTGGTAATCTTAAAACAGAATCTGGAGTCCATGACGGTTGATGCTTTTTCTGAAGGATCTATGATGGGTGTAAGCCCCGCTCGCGCCCCCTCAGACAGTTACAAGGCCAGGGGTGCGTGCACACAATGCCCTGAGGCAGCGGGAAGGCTGGAAGCCAACTCCTCCAACATGATCCCAAGACGATCAGGACGCCACAAAGGCACCCAGGAGCCTCTACAGAAGCCCCACAAGTTCCCCCAAAAGTCCACAAAGCTTACGAAACACCACCCTGGAGCAGTGGCGGGATGGGCCGAGGACCACTAGATCCGCCGCCCCCTGTGGTCTTGCCACAGGGGTGCACGGCGTGCTGGACGTTTCAGGTTTTGGTTTTGGTTCTTTTTCTAAAAGAACTCCCCAGTGGGCTTCGGCCCGTCCCGCCGGCCACCCGCAAGTTTTCCTGAAAACTTGGCCCAAGATGGCCTGATGGCCCAAGATGGCCTAAGATGCCTCCAAGACGGCCAAGATGGCCTCCAAGACGGCTCCAAGATGCCTCCAAGACGGCCCAAGATGCCCTCCAAGACGGCCAAGATGGCCCCAAGATGCCTCCAAGATGGCCCAAGAGGCCTCCAAGACGTTCTCCAGGAGAGCCCGAAGAGGCCAAAATCAAGGTTTTTGAAGGTTTTTTGCGTTTTCTTCTTTTCGGCCTTCCGACGGCCCAAGAGGCCCCCAAGATCGCCCAAGAGGCCTCCAAGAAGGCCCTATCCAAGACGGCCCAAGAGGCCTCCAAGACGCCCAACATGGCCTCCAAGACGGCCCCCAGAGCCCCCAAGACGGCTCCAGACGGCGTCAGACGGACCAGGAACGCCCTAAGACGGCCAAAGAGACCCCCAGGAAGCCCCCAAAGGCCCCCAAGAGGCCCAAGGAGGCCCCCAAGATGCCTCCAAGAGGCCTCGAAGAGGCCCCCAAGAAGCCCCCAACAGACCCCAAGGGTGCCCCAAGAGACTCCTAACAACCCTCATCCTCCTACTCTATTTCTTCCTCTTCCTCTTCCTGTTCATAATCATTCTCTCCCATGTGTTCCCCGAAAGCTTTCCAAACCGACTCGGGGAACTCATGGTCCGATAGCTTGGCCAAGCTCTAGTCCAACTTTCGGCCACATCGGCGTTTCCAAAAAGGCAGGGGGCGGCGGTGATTCGCCGTAGGCGTCTTCGATACTAGATCTTCGCCCTCTCATTAAAGCCGCCACTGCCCTTTGCCTCTGTCTCCCGTCGCCTCTTGCGCCCAAGCTGTTCACGTCTTAGGGGTGGCAAGGCCTTTGCTATGATAGATGTTTGCGTGCTGAGGCCCTGTTCCCAAGGACGAGAAGCAGGGCAGTAGTGGTAAGCATCTTGTCATACGCGGTCCTACACTATTTCAACAAATTGGGAATGTATGTAGCTAAGCTGTCTCCTGAGATGACTGCTCCGAAGGTGGCTGCAAAATGAATGCGCAAAAAAGCACAAATGACTGAGGCCAAAGCATTGTAGGCGGCTGTGGCCAAGGTGCCACATGCGGCTGGTGTACAAAACATGGTTCGACCATCCCTAGTTACAGGGTCACTGTATCCATGGTGACTCTGGCGCAGATGGTCGCACGGAAAGTGAAGCGAAATTGACTGTGGAGAAGGTGGCTTTCGAGGTGACTGTGCCAAAACTGGCTCCCCAACTACGTACATCTTCGCTTCCGTTCCTGAGGTCGTGTCTCTGCGTCTCGTTCTGTCTTTTGAAAGGTCGACATCCCTGCTCTGGAAGGGCGATTGGCGCTGGGCCGGAGCCGCCGCTCCGAGCCGGGAACGTGCCTGGCAGCAGGGCGGAGAGCGTGGCCGGCGCCGAGGCCACGGCACCGGTGCGCGCCATGAGCGCGGCCGGCGCTCCTCCGAGAAGCCTACAGGGCAGTTTTGAATACATGGGATTTGTTCAAATATAGGATTTGTAATACATTAGCAATTGATGGATAAATTTATGCATGAACTCCTCGTTGTTTTTAATGCTCAATCCCTGCATTTTTCATACACGATCCGCACGCGGAGCATGCATTAAAAACGGCACTGTGCTGTTTGTGATCCATGCTGGCAATCAGATTGTGAGCTGCAATTCTGGCCAGCGCTGAGGCGGTAGTGCTAGTCTGGACTGGGAGTGGCCAACGCTGAGGCGGGCGCACTGGGTTGGGCTCACTGCCGGCGCTCAGGAGGGAGCACCCATACGTGGCCAGCGCTGAGGCGAAAGCACCATTTGAAGCTGGGGATGTGGCAAGCGCAGAAACAAGAAGATTACTCCGAAGAGGCGATGAGATGACAAAGCTGTCCCATCGCATCGTTTACAATCGAACGCCTAATCTAAACTTGATCGGATATGTCAATCAGGACGCAGCCTAAACACCATCGAGTATCAACCCGGATCCTGTCAGGACACCATCGCACACAAACAAGCAAAATCAAAGCAAAATACGTCCGTGGCACCGTCTGGACACTACGACGTGACAGTACGGCGGAGCGCCCAGGAATACCCTGGCACGCGCTGCCAGCCAGCGGCAGTAGCAGCTCGAATCGATCTTGCCCACGAACGGATCAAGATCCATCGACAGTCGCAGGCAGCTGTGAACTGGCATCGCACGTGACATGAGACACACACACACACACGAACACGATTGCGTGGTGTGGGGGGGGGATCTCACTGCGGCCGTCACAGTCCAATCGCCATTCAGAAAGCCACTCCACAACGACCCGTACCAAACGCATGGTCAACCGAAAGCCACGTCAGGACAGAACCACGGCGGCCTCATCGCGACAGAAGCCCCACTTGCAAGCCCAACGCTGCAACGTGGCAGGGACGGGACACAGGTCTCGCCCAGATCTACTCCTGCGCACGGATCTGCTCTTCCCGCACTCCCAGCATGCAAAAAAACGTGCGAATGCTGCAACTTACCCTGATGAGGTGCACACCTGACTCGCAAACTTCTACTGACAGCACGCACCGCTCACCCAGGAAGCTCCACCCGTGGAGCTGCCTTCATCGTTCTGCGCACCGTGCCAAGAACTCGCTCGTGCTGCACTCCCTGTTTGCTCAAGCGGTTGACCGCGATGCGGCGCAACGACGACGACACCAACGACGACGAGGACAACGACGACGACGACGACGACGACGACGACGACGACGACGACGACGACGACGACGACGACGGCGGCTCACCGCCAAGGAGCGCCTGGACGCTGCCCACCCCCTCGCCAGACCGCTCCCCCTTCCTCCGCCCGATGCCGTGCAGGCGGCGCGCCTCGCTCGGCGGCGCCGCCGCACGAGGCCCCCGCATCACCCGGCTGCTCTCGCTCGGAGGGCTCGTAGGCGCGCTCGTCGTGAGACGCGCGCGTCCACGTCGCCGAGTCGCACGACAGGCTGTGCACCTGATGCTGGCCGAACGCGTCGCCGATCGGTGCCCCGAGTCCCGCAACCGCAAGAGGTCCCAGGTCAGCATTTGCAAGGAACACCTGTGACCACGCAGAACCACGATACGTCCATGTGGTAGACGTTCTCCCCGTTTTCGTCGATCCCCCATCCTATGAAAAAGCGCCCAGAAAACAACGCATGTGCGTCTGAATCGATTGCTTCCTTCCTGGCATTGGCAAACCCAGGCTGCCCGCATGAACACCTCGGGGCAATTAGGCCGGACGCCTCTGCGATCCGCAGCCGCGGCGACCATGAGATCGCGATCAGAGATCGCTTCCATATGGATCATGCGATCGGAGATGCTGTGGGCCGCGGCCAGGCATCGGGTTCGGGGTCAGGGAATGCAGCGTGCGCTGGAAACAACTCTGCGCGCGAGCCAGGCTGCTTCGCGAAATCGCGCATGTGTCGTCCCTGTGTCGCGCATGTACCGTGCGATTAATAAGACACGCGTCCAGAACCTGAGAACCGACGACTCGAAAAATTCAAAAATCAGTAAATCAACCTGATAATGATAAGAATGCGAAGGTTAGTAATAAAAAGAAGAAGAAGAAGAAGAAGAAGAAGAAGAAGAGGAATACGAATTAGAATAAAAAATAGATTACTTATACGAATAATAATACTAATATTAATATTAATAAGAATAACAATACTAATAAAATTAGAATTCAATATGAAAAGTAGAGCATGAGTAGTAATAATGAGATAATAATGATAACAAAAATAACAAAAGACCCCCCCCCCCACAAAAAAAAAAACGACCAGGGCCCTGGAGCCCATCTTTCCGCGCCATTCTGCGAGCCGGATCGATCTGCGAGGGCCCCTGGGCCCCAGACCAGGCGAAAACGCCTGGCGCGAAAGCAAAAATACGACGCCATGATGTTAAGTAGGGATGGGGGGTCAGGTCTGCAAAACACCTCAAACGGACGTCACCGGGCGCAAGCAATCCGTTCGGTCAAGCTGCAATTGATGCACCACGTCGGGCGTCAAGTCAAAGCTTTGGACACAAGCGAATGACTTGACGTTGCACATCTTCACCGGCTTGACCGCCGAAGCGTTTGACCACCTTGATGTCCTTTGTTTGGCGGTCCTGCAGAGGAAGGCACTCTCTGACCCTCGGCACTACTCTTAGGTCGGGGATGTCCTCCTACAGGCTGGTACTGGAAGAAAACACACATTAAAAATAGCTTTCTTTTCCATTGTCAACAAAAGTCGAGAAATCATCCCCTGACTATTTCTTGCCTTTACTTGAATGTTCCTCCTGTAGAGGGACAGGCCCGACCTCGCCCTGCTCGACTCAGGGGAGGCAGGCCTGAGCTGGATGGAATCGCGAAGACGCACCGGATCGGAACCCGATCGCATCGCCAACGAGTCGTCCCGCATCGAAGCGCGGTCGGATCGCCGCGCCGGGCTCTGCGCTGGCCCCGGCCCGCGCCACCGGTCAGAGCGAGCGCGCCTCGAATCGGAGCCGCGGCCCTGGCCGCGGCGACTCGAACGGCACCGCATCGGGCCGCGGGCGGCCCCGGGAGGCCGTGCGGCCGCAGCCGCCCGCGGAGCGGCGGGCGGCCGCCGAGGGGGTCTGGCGCTCTCTGACCCCAGACATGCGACGCCCTGATTTTTTTAAGGCGGCGTCCCCGGAAGACCCGACCCTCCTTTCCCCGGGACCGGTGTCTCGTCCTGACTCGTCTTGTCACGGTCTCCCGAGGCCTGGCAGGGGCCCCCCGGGGCCGAAAATAGCCAACAAAAACCTCCCGTCCTGATTTTTTTTTTGCGACGCGATCATGTCTGGGACCCTGTCGGCCCGCTGCGCACCTCTCCGGGGATAGGCCGTGCGACCGCGGCCGCCCGCGGAGCGGCCGGCGGGAGAGCTGAGGCCTCGGGCACTCGGCGCCGGCGGCCCGGGCTTCTGCGGCGGGGGCCGGGCGTCCCAGGGGGCGGCGCGGGCCGGGGGGCCTGAGAGGCGCGCGGCCCCGCCCGCGGGCTGCCGCGGCGGGAGGGCCCCCCGAAGCGAGCAGCCCACATCCCCTCGAGTTAGGAAAAAATCGCGACGGGAGGTTTCTCCTAATTTTCCGCCTCGGGGGGCCCTTACCGGCCCTCGGGACCGTCAAAAGACGACTCAGGACGAGAAACCGGTCCCGGGGAATGGGCCCAGACAGCATGGGGGTCGACGTCATGAAAAATTCACGACGTCGGGGGTCTGGGCTGTACTGCACTGTGCGTCCCTTTCCCAAGCGCCCCTCTCGTCCTCCCCGAGCCGCCTCCGCCCCTGCCGAAGGGGGCGCGCAAAAGGGGTCATGGAGCGCCAGCGCCCCCTTTCACCGAGATCCGCTGGCGGTGGTGGCAGGCCGGCGGTCGGATGAGCTCCCTGGAGCTTCCTGGGACTCCCCAGACCCGGTGGCTCAAAGCTGGGCACCTGAGGGATGGGGTCCTGAAGACGAGGCGCCTCAAACAGCGCAAATCCACCATTGGATCCCTTCCTATCCTTGTGACCCCATCCCTCAGGACCACATCTTTGATCGGGGGCGGCCAAGAGGGGGGCGTCCAAGAAGGGGGGGTACAAATCATGACCGGCGGCATGTGCGCGGCCAAACGGGGGGGCCAGGGACGTAATGAAATGAGAAGAGGCGCCATGAAATCTTGGGAAATATCATGGCCCCCGCCATGAGATCCACCCTTTCCTAGTCATCACCCCCCTCTTTGCCGCCCCCGATCTTTGAGCCACCGACAGACCCTCTTGGGGCCTCCCCGGGGCTGGGGCCGCCGGCGGCTTCAAGAGCCGCCCTGGTGTCTCTGGCGGCTGCCAGAGCCTCCACGAGGAGAGGCGGCACAGCACTCGAGGAGGAGGAGGAGGAGGAGCAGGATAAGGAGGAGGAGGAGGAGACGGACGAGGATGAGGAGGAGGACAAGGAGGAGGAGGAGGAGGAAGAGGATGAGGAGGAGGCGGACGAGGATGAGGATGAGGAGGAGGACGAGGAGGAGGAGGACGAGGAGGAGGAGGAGGAGGAGGAGGAGGAGGAGGAGGAGCAGCAGGACGAGGAGGAGGAGGAGGAGGAGGAGCAGGAGGAGGAGCAGGAGAAGAAGGAGGAGGAGGAGAAGGAGGAGGAGGAGGAGGAGGAGGAGGAAAGACGACTGAGCAAGTCTGATGAGGTTGATTTCTGCCCCCACGAGGGGCGTCACACGGCGCAGTCACGCTGCTGCCCACGAGGAGCGCCAGAGGAGCAGCCAGGGAAGGGCCCGAGGAACCGCGAGCACTTCTGGAATCCAGCATGGTCCTTCTATGGACAAGCGCGCTCCAGTACTCTCAAAGTGACTACTCGCAAACAGCCTGGATCCGCCACGAAGGATGTACGACCCATTACGTAGAGGAAGACATGTTTTATTTCCAGACGTTTGCGAATCGTGGAACGCGCTCGGTGATTCCAGGCCACCGAACTTCGCACATCGCGCCCGACGATGCGCGACGCGCGGTCATCTTCGCGACATCGAGCCCTCGGGCCACCTTCTTTGTTTGGATCAGGGCGACAGCTCCGACCCGGACGCCCGGGACGCGCGAGGAGCGAGGCGCGATGTATCTCTTCGCGCCCCCGCGGGGGACCTACTCATTCCAGAGCCTCGACGGTACGATCCGCTCCCCCCCCTCTCGCCATCGCTCGGACGCCTATTCCCCGCTGCATGTTTCGCTGTCGTGCGTGCACGTTGTTCACAATATGACCCTCCTCGACGGCCCTCGCCCAGAAAAAATGCACGCGTCCCAGCGATGCCAAACCCCTCCGCCCGCCCCCGCCCCCCAGAGGCATCGCCACCGCACCGCCGATGCATCGACGCCAGCGATGCATCGGCGACGCCGGCGTGGAAGAAGATCGGGCTCCGCGTCGAGCCGCATCGCCGATGCATCGGCGATGCGGCACGATCCTCCGACCCCGCCTGCCCGGAGGGCGGCAGAAGCACCTGTGCCGCTACTCCCCAGACCTCTACCGTACAGCGACTTCCGATTGCAAACTTCAGGGAGGCTCCAGACGACTCCTCCAGCCGTGGCGACGAGAACTCACCGGGACGAGCCGCGGTACCGAGCATCTTCGCGGCTCTCCTGGCCCGGGTCAGCGCAGACCCGGGTCAGCCAGGCCCGGCAGGCTGCTGCCGGAGCCTGCACCCAGACCCGGGTCGGTGCGCCCCTGGCCCTGCAGGATCCTGCAAGATGCGGCGCTCTGACTGACCCCCCCTTGCACTGACCCCAGTCTCTGGAGCCCCGATCTCTGTTGGCGGCGCGCACAAGGGGGTGGGGGGAGGGGGGAGGGCTGCTTAGAAGGAGGCTGCTTCTTGGAAGGCACCGGCCTTACATCTACAGATAAGGCCCGCGCCTTCTAAGAAGCAGGGGCGCTTCTGAGAAGCCCTCCCCCCTCCCCATGCCCCCCTCTGCGCGTAGCTGAGTCTGTTTCTCCTCTGAGCTCTGGCCCCTCGCGGGGGGTCTGGATTGTAGCTCAGCGTCTAGACCAGTGCGATGCGCTCTCCCCCCCCATCAGCATGACGCTTCTAAACCCCATGCAACAAAGCTGTACACCATTTGGGCACCGAGCGTCGGCGAGGTTTTACTTAAAGCAGCACGCGCCAAGACGAACAGGAGGAGAAAGGAAGAGGAGGAGGACAAACACAGGAGCGACAGGTGCTGCTTGCATGCCCATCAGCATGAGGGGAGCGGGTACTGCGTGAAGCAGGTCCTGGACCCCGGGGGCCTTCCCCAACGACCACGTTTGCGTCCTGAGCCGCTTCCTGATAGTCCCAGGGCCCGCTGAGAGGCCCAGCCCGAAAGCGGGAACACAAAAAAACACCACGAACACAAACTTTTGAAGGTCCGCGTGGATTTATTGAGAAGGCCTTACGGCCGGTGCCACCGACCCGGAAGGGGGACGACGACGACGACGACGACGACGACGACGACGACGACGACCACGACGACGACGACGACGACGACGACGCTAACGCTGACGTGGGTCAGTCCTTAGGGATTCTGTTTGGGGTCTCTTCGGAGTGCCCTGGGAGGCCTCTGGGGGGCAGTTTTGGGGCCCATTGGGAGCATCTTGGAAGCCTCTTGGGAGCCTCATTTGTTTCACGACCTGAGAGCTGCAGTGGACAACCTCACATTCCAGCTCCAACAAGACAAAGAAATTAGCGAGCAGTGCTAAATACGCCCGACAGGGTGCATCATGGGAACAAAAGCCTGCATTGTGTAGTCTCCAGCGCCTCCAGTACTGCAAGATATAAAAAACAACGCAGGAGGAACAACACAACTATCTCAAGTGAACCACGTGCAAGCATTCACATCCCTGTACATTCTAGACCCTCTGGTCTGGTCTGCGCGCCGAGCCCTGCCGGTGCAGAATAGGAACCTGGTCTGCTGTCACGCCTTCTGGTCGGTCCGGCTGCCGAGAAAAAAAAGTGAAAGTTATGGGACGACTGGGGCCACTGAGACAAGCTGGCGCACCCGAGCAACAGACGGCGGCAGAGGAAAACCACCTCCTCCTCCTCCTCCTCCTCCTCCTCCTCCTCCACCTCCTCCTCCTCCTCCTCCTCCTCCTCCTCCTCCTCCTCCTCCTCCTCCTCCCCCTCCCCCTCCCCCTCCTCCTCCTCCTCCTCCTCACGCACGCGAGGCGATGCTCCAGGCGACGGCGCACAGCCCGCCCTCGGCCCGCGGAGGCCGAGAGCGCGCGCCCGCCTCGCCCCCCGGAGGGGCGCGCCCCGCGATGCGGAGGGGCACGGCTGGCCTGCGCGCCCTCGGCTCCGGGCTTAGAACCTTTCGCTGGGACCGAAGGGGCCCTGAGGCACGCAGATAAATACGCACAAATAGAAGGATCCCCCATATTTTCCCATACTTTCTGGGTTTTCGTCTTCCCCCCCCCCCCACTTCCCATATTTTCCCATATTTTCCGGGGGATCGACGAAGGATTGTGTCTGTGTGTTTTCTTCCCTCCTGAGTCACATGTGGTAGAGGGGGGGAAAGGGAGGAGGGCAGAACACCGATGGCCGACGACGCTGCGCAACACTGCCCGCGTCTGAGCAGTTCGAGGGGGCGAGGGGGAAGGGGCATCGGCGGTCGCTCACGAGCACCGGGCCCTTGCCGCACTGATCGTGGCGTTGGTGGGCCTCGGCGCAAACAGGAACAGGTCACCCAGCCCTGGGCCGTTCAGCATCCCGTTGCAGCGCTCGGGGACCAGGTTGGCCCGCAGCAGATACAGGGGGACGCAGAGCCCGTAGCTGAAGATGATCCAGACGAGCTTCAGCAGCCCGCCGCGCTGACCGCCGACCAGCTCCTCCAGGATCTGCGAGGCGCTCCTCAGCTCGCCGCTCGGCAGCGCCTCCTCCGCGTGCGCCGCGCCCTCCGCGGGTGGCGCCCCGCCGCGCGCCGCCCGCGGCCGCGCCGGCGGCTCCTCCGCGCCAGCGGCCGCCTCGCCGCGCCGCGGCTCCTCTGCCGCTGCCGCCGGCGGCGGGCGCGGGCGCCGCGCCATCCTGGCGGCGAAGCGCCGGCACGCCGCGCCGCAGAGCCAGAACTGCAGCGCGTTCGCGGCGGTGCAGCAGGCGAGGAAGGCGAGCAGCTTGGCGCACACGAGGCCCACGGCCGCAGGGGACGCCTCGTCCCCGCACATGAGCCACATCGCGCCCGTGCCGCGCGTCGTGTAGCCGTCGCCGGCCTCGTGCGCGGCGCCGCGCGTGCGCAGCCAGACGGGCACGACGGGGGCGAGGACGATCACGGTCACGGCGAGCTCGGCGATCTGGTTCGCGACGCAGCAGGCCCGGACGCCCTCGAAGGGGAAGTTCAGGCGGAAGAGTTCGGGAAAGCGCTCTGGGCGCCGCATCGCCGCGCGCATCTCGCCGACAGGGGCCGTGTCCACCACCAGGCTGTAGCCTTTGGCGTAGGCCATGTATAGCCAGAAGCTCACGTCGTCGAGGGAGAGCTCCAGCGCGCCAAAAATGGTCAGCCACGCGCCGACTACGGCCAGCGGTACCTCGAGCAACTCTGGCTGGAAGTTCAGCGGGTCAGTCATCTTAGACGCCACGTTGCCGATGATGGAAGCGATGAAGTTATTGAAGATGGTTCCGAGCCAATTGCAAATGATGAGGCGCACAAGTGTGTGGCAGTTCAAAAGGCCGCCAACAATCGAGTCGAACATGACTACAAAGATGCCAATCCAATATTGTACCTGCGCGTATGCGGGGACGAACATCCAATTGTTCTTAGGCCAAAGCTCAACCAAGCGGTCAGAAGACTTGATCATCATAATGGTGGACGGGATGCACAGCCAAGCGGTGCCCCCCATGAGAAGAGACAGCGGCAAGTCGGCCACTCGCTTGTACCACCAGCGTAGCCCAGCAGGAGCATCGGCCGCTGCAAGTGCCGCGGTCAGAGCGTCGGTCCGCTCGCTCAACACCGACCCTGCTGAGCGGAAACTCCCCATAATGAGAGTAGAAGCCCGAAGCGAGTGCACCGTGAAGAGGCCTCTGGGCTCGTCGGGGTACTCGAAGCCGTGGCCCAGGAGGGCGGTCACGACAGGTGGAAAGCCGTACACACTGATGTAGTAGAAGCACGGAGCGAGGCTGAGGGCAAGCATTCGACTGCACAACAAGCGGGGACTCTGGCTGCCAACCGCGCCGAGCGGCATGCCCCACGTGCGCAATGCGCGGGTCTGTATGCGAAAATGGGAATTGATGATCGTGATCGTGAACATGCCGTACGACATTGTATCGCGGAGGTGTGGTGACGCCTCGAACGTCAGCTTCCCCCACACGCAACCACAGAAGATCCAATCGTACAACACTGTCACCCACCATACTCGAGGTGGCATGTCACCCTGCTTCGCCATCCAGATGTACGGGCCCCAGTGGCACGAGTAGTACACGAGGCCGAGAGTGCTCGTGCAGATGAGAGTCGCGATGACCGTCTGCGTGGAATATACGACTGGGCTCGGAAACGTCCCCTTCATAAGGTTTGAAGGTGCCTGATGATGACTCGTTGCCGTTGTAAACACACAGACTTCTGCGAGAAGCAGGCCGATCAGCGAACTGGCAATCGCAACCACAGAGAACACCACGAGCCACAATCTGCAGAGCGAGTAACAACCAGGTGCGGGCGTGTTGGCAGCAATCTCCTCCGCCGCCCTATCGGACCTCCTGCTTCGCCATCGCTGAAACTCCCGCTCCTCCCAGAAGTGTAATCCTACTCCCATGCAGAGCACGCACAAGAGCAAGGCCATATTGACGAGCCCATGCCCGATAGCGCCAGCACTGAAGTCAATCGCGACGCCCCACAATGCTGCACATGTCGACACCAGGACAGTCGCCCAGAACAAACGATGATACCACCGTGGCAGATGGCGCCAATCGTATGTCATGGTTATTCCGTCATCGTCAGTGATGGCATGGCCCGTCACCTGAGAAGCTCGGCCATCCTTCGTGGCCAGGATGCCGCGCCGAAGAATGACTGGACTGGCGAGCTGCGGAAAAACATCGGCGAATTCGGTCCTGCACCAGCCCAGCAAGCCCTGCCGGCTGCCCGGCATCTCAACCTGCACGGCTTAAACCACCCTGGCTCTTGAGCCAGAATGGCTACGGAGGCCTCTTGGGAGCCTCTTGGGAGTCTCCTGGAGCTTCCTGGGGGGCTCGTGGGAGCCCCCCTCCCTGGCGCGCGGAGCGCGCCAGGGGGCAGCACCGAAGGCGCCGCCAGGGCGGGGGCCCAGCGCAGATCCAAGGAAAGATCCGCGCGGACCGCCGAGAGTCAACCGTGTACTGGTGAGAAGAAGCCCCTGGGGATAAGAAAGTTCGGGGCCCAAGCGGGAGAGTTTCTTATTAGAGAAGGAGGAAGAGGCGAAAGGGAGACATCGCACACGCCCCATCATTGTCCAACTCGTGCAGGGGAGTTGGCAGGCAACCCTGCCGCAGGACTGTCATCGCCATTTCCTCCCGAATGAGACCTGCAGGAAACTAAGTGGCGACTGAGACAAACTGCCCTCAAAGCGAATCGGGCCACAATTGCAGACATTGTGTCTTCTTACCCCATACCACCTACCCCAGACAGCCACTGCCGCAAATCCAGCACAACACTATGGGAGAGTGAAGGGAGGAGGAGGGACAGAGGAGGAGGAGGAGTCGGAGGAGGAGGAGGAGGAGGAGGAGGAGGAGGAGGAGGAGGAACACACAGGCGGGAGAGTGTACCTGGCCCCGGAGATATCGATGTTAGGATGCCTGGATTGCGTCTCGCCTGAGACATCCTCACAGTCGGAGCCACGATAGGAACTTCGCAGGGGCTTATAGAGTTCGGCCTCTGAACCACATTCAATCCAGTGGATAAGGAGGTACAACTGGAAATGGGGGGATGCTGTATTATCCCCGGGGTGCGGATAATAGTTGTGCTGCATATTCTCCTTCGACTTAGGACCCCTTTCCTTCACGGCGAAACGCCTGCGCCCCCCACCCCCTCCCTTCGGAAGCAGCTCATGGGGGCCTCCCCTGCCATCTCGCGTGGCTCCTGCGCATCGACGCTAATCGACGCTTGTCGACGCTGACCCACACCAAATCGACGCGAATCGACTCTGGATGACGCTAATCGACGGTAAATCGGCGCTTTCTCATCGACTCCCAGAGGCTAGCGCACGCGAATGCACTCTAAAGACGGAGTGTCGAGGACATACGAGACTCCCATGACTTGCTACGGAGGAGGGCATTGGACACGGAACCTTCCGACAAGGAGCCCAGGGCCTGAATACCTGGTGGAGCATCAAGTGGGGCTTAGCCAGGGATTTCACCGCCGCCCTCGTCAGATATCGGGGGCGTTCAAAAGGGGGGCGCCCAAGACGGGGGGGGCGCAGATCATGGCAAGCGGCATGTGCGCGGCCCAGAGGGGACTGGAAGCGTTTTGAAATGAGGAGAGGCGCCGTGAAGCCTGGGGTGAAGCCTGGGGAAACGTCCTGGCCCCCGCCATGATATCCACCCCCCCGATAGTCACGCCCCTCTTGGCCGCCCCCGAAGATAAGGTACCCATCCAGGGTCCGCAGCCTCCTGAGCACAATCCTTCACCATCGCCACGCCTCCACCGTGCCCGAACCCAGACAGCCGGCTGCTCCAATCTCTCCGATGCGTGGGCCCCAGGAGTCCCCGGAGGTCTGGACCACTCTCCCAAGGGCGGTCTTTCGTCCTGAGCCGTTCCTCGTTCCCGCTCCCGAGGCCCGGCGAGGGCCCCCGGAGGCCGAGCACGGCCACAGACCTGCCGCTCCAATGCTCTGCAGCGCCGGATCTCTGGGCCTCCCCCCCCCCCGGGCGCGCTGCGCCGGGCCGTCTGCCGGCAGCGGGTGCCCCGCGCTGCTGCTGCTCCGCTCGGAGGCGGAGTGCGCCGGCGAGGAGGCGGGCAGGCCGGAGGAGGCCTGCACGGGCCCCGGAGGCGCTCGCGGCGCGTCGGGCGCGCTCCCTGGAGCGTGCTCTGCCCAGAGAGCCGACGCTCCAGCAGAAACGGGGGCCGCATGTGCATGTGTTTGGCCGTGTGGGCCTCTGGAGGGGGGCCTCGCCGGGCCTCGAGAGGGCGACAAAAAAATATACTCGGGACGAAAAAGCGGCCCTGGGGGAGTGATCCAGACATCCGGGGCCCCCGCATCGAAAAAATTAGAGCATCCGGATGTCGGGGGATGGCTGGGTCTGTTCGCTTGCACAACTGTGTTCTAGAGCTGGAAGCCCTACAGCTTCGCCGTCATTCGTTCGGTGGCCCCTGTCTCCGCATGCTGGTCATGATGGCCCCGAGGAAACGCCAGGATAGCCCAAGAACCCCGCCCACTCCTCACCACGCTTCTCCTGACCATCGCCCTCCCTCGTGCACGAGCCAGGGCATGCGTGCCAATTGTCCTCTGGCGCGCGGCGGTCGCAGCGCATCCCCGCCCTGACGTGCCTGTTCCCGTTACACGGGGCCCCACGCAACCCCCCCGCCTGGTAACGACCGTTACCAGAAATAGTCAGAATAGCAAGAGGAAGAACGACAAGCATAATAATAACCAGAAAAAGAACAACAATGATAATAAACAAAAGATGGTATGACTACGAAGGAGAAAAAAAACACTCCGAATAATGATAATAATAATACGAATAAGAATGATAATAAATCAGAGTGAGGGGGCCGAACGGTCATTCACTGTCCCTGGGTGCGTGGCTGAAGTGAGATTCCGCGGTGCGGATTCGTGTTGTTGTTGTTGTTGTTTGTTGTTGTTGTTGTTTGTTGTCGTCGTCCCACCCGCAACCCGCCCCGCGACCCACCCGCGACCCATCCCGCGACCCACCCGCGACCCACCCGCGACCCACCCGCGACCCACCCGCGACCCCCACCCCGCGACCCACCCCGCGACCCACCCTGCGACCCACCCGCGACCCACCTGCGACCCACCCGCGACCCACCCCACGACCCACCCCGCGACCCACCCGCGACCCACCCGCGACCCACCCGCGACCCACCCCGCGACCCGCCCGCGGCCCACCCCGCGACCCACCCGCGACCCGCCCGCGACCCACCCGCGACCCACCCGCGACCCACACCCCGCGACCCACCCGCGACCCACCTTCGACCCAAACCACGTTCAAGGTACAAACCAACATTTTCGGCGCCTGCGGCAGGCTTTTTTTGCATTCCTTCCAGGCGGAGAGCCCGCGACCCACCCCGCGATCAACTCGCGACCAACCCGCGACCCAAATCACGTTCAGGGTACAAACCACATTTTTCGGTGCCTGCGGCGGGCATCTTTTGCATTTGTTCTAGGTGGAGAGACCGCGGCCCACCCGCGACCACGTTCAGGGTACAAACTACATTTTTCGGCGCCTGCGACGGGCATCTTTTGCATTCGTTCCCGGTGGAGAACCCGCGGCCCACCCGCGACCCAAACCACGTTCAGTGTACAAACCAAATTTTTCGGCGCCTGCGGCGGGCTGCTTTTGCAGGAGGACGAGGAGGAGAGGAGGATGAGGATGAGGAGATGAGGAGGAGGAGGAGGAGGAGGACGAGGAAGGGGACGACGACGACGTCGACGACGACGACGAAAAGGAGGAGGGGGGAGGATCGGGAGGGGGGGAAGAGGAGGAGGACGACGAGGAGGAACATGACGACAATGGGAGGACGATGATGGAAGGACGAGGGGGGCAGAGGGAGGACGAGGAAGAAGCGGAGGAGGAGGAGGAGGACGAGGTGGAGGAGGAGGACGACGATGACGATGAGGACGAGGACGAGGACGAGGAAGAGGAGGAGGAGGCGGAGGAGGAAGAGGAGGAGGAGGAGGAGAAGGAGAGCGCCATCGACAGGGAAGGTGGGGGCCACGAGGTCCGCCGGCTTGACGACGCCCGCGTCGCCCGCGCCCGCCCCCTCACTCTTATCCGCAATTGCGGGGTGCTACGTAACTATAATCATCTAGCATAGCCAGACTCATAAACATAAACACAGAATGGCAATGGTAATAACGATACTAATAAGAATGGCACTGAGAACGTGATAATAGCACTGACAAGAATAACGATACTCAGCATGCTGAAAATACACCTACAACGTCTACTAGAAATACTCAATCACACTAAATACGTGGTAGTACTGATAACAAGTGTTACACTCGTACATAAAACAAAAGAGACAACGATAACACTTAAAACGGTATGACTGAACCGATAGTATTAACAGTACTGATATCAAGTAAAAAAATATGGAAAACAAAATTATTGAAACTGATACGATCAATGATCAGAGTGAGGGGGCCGAACGGTCATTCATTGTCCCTGGGTGCGTGGCTGAAGTGTGGATCCGCGGTGAGGATTCTGCTTGTTGTTGTTGTCGTCCCCCCCGCGACCCGGCCCGCGACCCACCCGCGACCAACCTCGCGACCCACCCGCGACCCACCCCGCGACCCAACCGCGACCCACCCGCGACCCACCCCGCGACCCGCTGGCGACCCACCCCGCGACCCGCCCGCGACCCGCGACCCACCCGCGACCCACCCACGACCTGGCCCGCGACCCACCGTCGACCCACGCGCGACCCGCCTGCGACGTAACCCGCGACCCACCTACATTGTTTTAACAAAAAATCAGCGCCTGCGGCGGGCTCGTTGTATAGCTTTAAAAATTTGCGCCTGCCGCGGGCTTCTTCAATGCCTCGCAGACTGCCGACGTCCCCGCCGCCCCCTCACTCTTGTCCGCAACTGCGAGGTGCAATGATAACGAAAAATACCGAAAACGATACTAAGAATGGTACGCTGGATCTCAATAATCATCATCTTCATCGGAATACTCTAAGACTCATACTGATGTCGCGAATACTCCTAAACAGCATCAACCCACCCACTCAGAAGCAGTAAGCCGAACGGCACGTAGACGCAATTAGGACATGCGATGCCAGCTCGCGCCGGCCCTCCAGCCTGACTCACACTGATGAATGTCCTATCCTACCACAGCAGCATGTTCGCCTACCTGCCCAACCCAGTTCCTCGAGCGCCCAATCTTCTTAGCAAATCTCTCTGTGGCCGACGTGAGCGTCCCAGGGATGAAGGCGCGCTTCTTCAATCCGTCTCCCTCGAATGCGCGCTGGCATGGATTGCGGATCCGCGGGCCTGGCAAGACCAGATGTTAGCGACGAAAACAAAATGGTCGTACGCACGCTACCTTCTTACGCGGGCCGCCAGCGTGGCATACCGCGTGGAGAAGAGAGCGCTTACGCGCAGCCTCACGCGGGAAGCGTGCGCGCGAATGCCGGCGCAATCGACCCCGTTCTCTTCCGTCGCTCGCACATGAGTGCCCTGCAGGTAAGGCTCCTGAAAGATCGGCTAGGGTTCAGAGTTCGAGGGATGCCTGCAGCCAAGTGAACCCCGGCGGGAGAGTCCGGTACCCAAGCGGCGGTTGGACCCGCAGGGGTAGGGTTCGCGAGTGGTCGCTGAGCGGGTCCGCCATCGTGCTTCTGGGCACGGAGTGGGCGTGCCCTCAAGCCATTGCCTAACCCCTGGGGCCTCGATCCTCACTCCTGAGGAGTCCTGACGGGGCCAGGACCCCGACTTCCGCAGGTTGGCGGAGCTCCTGGCGGCTCCAAGAAGTGCTGTCTTATCAATGTGCTCAGGCCCAAGAGGGCCCGAAGACGGGCTAAGAGGGCCCCACCAGGCCCCAAAGACAGTCCAAGAGGGCCCCGAGTCGCCGAAAGATCGTTCCAAGACGCCCAAAACGGCCCCGAGATGGAACAGAGGCCTCCGAGACAGCCCAAGAAGCCTCCAAGAGGCCTCGCAAGAGGACCCTAAGAGGCAAACAGCATTGATGTTCCTAAGGTTTCTTTTAAGGACTCTGGCGTTCTCACCTTTTCGGCTTTCCGACGCTCCAAGACGGCCCAAGAGGCCCCCAAGACCGCCCCAAAACGGCCCAAGAGGACACCCCAAGAGGGACTCAAGACGGCCTTGAAAAAAGCCCCAAGATAGCCCAAGAGCGCGCAAGACGGCCCAAGAGGGCCCCAAGACGGCCCCGAAAGGGGCCTATGAGAGGGAACACGAACCGAAAATCCTAGCCTTCCACCCAAAGAGACCCCCAGGAGGCCCCAAGCGGCGCCCGGGAGGCCCCAAGAGGCTTCCAGGAGGCCCAGAAGAGACCCCAAGAGACCCCAAAACGGCTCCCTGGAGGCCTCCAAACTGCCTCCAAGATGCCCCCGAGAGGCCTCCCATGAGATCCCAACGAGCATCCCATAGGCTTCATACCCACAACCCAAACACGGTGGCGGGACGGGCCGAAGGCCATTAGATCCGCCGCCCCCTGCTTGCAGGGGTGCACGGCGTGCTGGACGTTTCAGGTTTTGGTTTTGGTTCTTTTTCCAAAAGAACTTCCCAGTGGGCTCCGGCAGAACCCGCCGGCCACCCGGAATTTCCCCAAACGTGCTCAACGACCGCAAAAAATCCTCCAAGAACGGCCGTTTCGCTCGGGACATCCTCAAAAAATCGCGAAGATGGCCCAAGATGGCCTCCAAGTCCGCCCGAGATGGTCCAAGACGGCCTCCAAAACGGCCCAAGAGAGTCCAAGACGGCCCAAGACGGCCCAAGAGGCCCCCCAGAGGCCTCCCAGACGGCCCAAGAGGCCTCCAAGAGGTCCTCCAGGAGAGTCCGAAGAGGCCAAAATCATTGATTTTCCCTTGGTTTTTGAAGGATTTTGGCATTTGCGCCTTTTCGGCTCTCCGACGGCTCAAGACGGCCCAAGAAGCCCCCAAGATCGCCCAAGAGGCCCCCAAGAGAGCCCCCTGATGGCCCAAGTGGCCTCCAAGATGGCCCCTAGAGGGCCCCAAGACGGCCCAAGAGGCCTCCAACACGCCCAAGATGGCCTCCAAGACGCCCAAGATGGCCTCCAAGACGGCCCTGGAGCGCCCCAAGAGGGTCCCCCGTTGGCCCAGAAAGGCCCCCAAAACGGCTCCCGACGGCGTCAGACGTGCCAGGAACCCACCAAGATGGCCGAAGTTGGCTCGAAGCTGGCCCAAAAGGGCCCAAGAGGCCCCCAAGAGGGCCTCCAGGAAGGCCAAAAGATGCCAAAATCACTGATTTTCCCAAGGTTTTTGATGGATTTGGGCATTTCCCTTTTTTCGGCCTTCCGACGGCCCGAGACGGCCCAAGAGCCCCCAAAGATCGCCGAAAGATCGCCCAAGAGGCCTCCAAGACGGCGACGATGACCATCAAGACGCCCACGTGTTCCCCGAAGGCTTTCCAAACCGATTCGGGGAACACATGGTCCGATGGCTTGGCAGGTCTGGCCTCAACGTTCGGCCACATAGGCGCTTCCACAAAGGCAGGGGGCGGCGGTGATTCGCCGTAGGCGTCTTCGATCCGCCGCCCCCTGTTGGCTTGCCACAGGGGTGCCTGGCGTGCTCAATTATTTTGGTTTTGGTTCTTTTTCCAAAAGAGCTCCCGCTTCGGCCGGCCCCGCCAGGGTCCCGGGAAGGATCTCAAAACGCGTCCGTCGATGCCTTTGTTGCCCCAAGTTGGCCCAAGATGGCCTCCAAGACGCCCAAGATGGCCCAGGATGCCCTCCAAGATGGTCCAAGATGGTCCAAGTTCGCCCAAGATGGTCCAAGACGGCCTCCAAGACGGCCCAAGACGGCCCAAGAGGCCCCCCAGAGGCCTCCAAGACGGCCCACGAGGCCTCCAAGAGGTCCTCCAGGAGGGCCATCATTGATTTTCCATTGGGTTTTGAAGGATTTTGGCATTCGTTTCTTCTCCGCATTCCGACGGCTCAAGACGGCCCAAGAGGCCCCCAAGATCGCCCAAAGATCGCCCAAGAGGGCTCCAAGAGGCCCAAGATGGCCTCCAAGACGGCTCTGGAGCATTCCAAGCTCAAAGCGGCCCAGAGAGGCCCCCCAAACGGCTCCCGACGGCGTCGGACGGGCCAGGAGCCCACCAAAATGGCCGAAGTTGGCTCGAAGCTGGCCCAAGACGGCCCAAGAGGCCTCCAAGAGGGCCTCCTGAAGGCCCGAAATGGCCAAAATCACTGATTTCCCATGAGTTGTTGAAGGATTGTCGCATTTGCTTGTTTTCGGCCTTCCGACGGCCCGAGACTGCCCAAGTGCCCCCATGATCGCCCAAGAGGCCCAAGACGGCCCCAAGAGGCCCCCAAGACGACCCAAGAGGCCTCCAAGACGCTCAAGATTGCCTCCAAGATGGCCCAAGAGCCCTCCAAGACGTCCTCCAAGAAGGCCCGAAAGGGTCAAAATGGCTTCCAGGCGGCCAAGATGACCTTCAAGATGCCCACGTGTTCCCCGAAGGCTTGGCCTCAACGTTCGGCCACATAGGCGCAGGGGGCGGCGGTGATTCGCGGTAGGCGTCTTCGATCCGCCGCCCCATGTCGATTCATCACGGGGTTGCCTGGCGTGCTGAATTCTCTCGGTTTGGGTTTTGTTTTTTTTTTTTGTCCAAAAGAACTCCCCCCTGGGGCTTCGGTGCGTCCCGCCGGCCACCTGAAAAGGATCTCAATCCCCAAAAAATCCTCCAAGACGGCTCGAGATGGCCTCGAAGATGGTCACGTTGGCCCAAGATGGCCTCCAAGATGCCTCCACGACGGCCTCCAAGTTCGCCCAAGATGGTTCAAGACGGCCTCCAAGACGGCCCAAGAGAGTCCAAGACGGCAAGACGGCCCAAGAGGCCACCGAGAGGCCTCCAAGACGGCCCAAGGGGCCTCCAAGAGGTCCTCCAGGAGGGCCCGAAGAAGCCAAATCATTGATTATCCGTAGGTTTTTGAAGGATTCTGGCATTCGCTTCTTCTCGGCTTTCCGACGACCCAAGACGGCCCAAGAGGCCCCCAAGATCGCCCCCACAGCGCCCAAGAGGCCTCCAAGATGGCCTCAGGACTGCCCAAGAGGCCCCCAAGATGACCCCAAGAGGGCACAAAGACGACCCAAGAGGCCTCCAAGACGCCCAAGATGGCCTCCAAAACAGCCCTGGAGCACCCCAAGAGGGCCCCAAGTCGGCCCAGAAAGGCACCCCAAACGGCTTCCGACGGCGTCGGACGGGCCAGGAGCCCACCAAGATGGCCGAAGTTGGCTCGAAGCTGGCCCAAGACGGCCCAAGAGGCCTCCAAGAGGGCCTCCAGAAAGGCCAGAAAAGGCCAAAAACACTAGTTTACCTTAGGTGTTTGAAGGATGTTGACATTTGCTTCTTTTCGGCCTTCCGACGGCCCGATACGGCGCAAGAGCCCCCAAAGATCGCCAAAAGATCGCCCAAGATGCCTCCAAGAGGGTCCCAGAACGGCCCAAGAGGCCCCCAAGACGGCCCCAAGAGGCCCTCAAGACGGCCCAGGAGGCTTTTAAGACGCCCCGGCCCTGGAGCATTCCAAGAGGGCCCCAAGTCGGCTCAGAGAGGCCCCCCAAGCGGCTTCCGACGGCGTCGGACGGGCCAGGAGCCCACCAAGATGGCCGAAGTTGGCTCGAAGCTGGCCCAAGACGGCCCAAGAGGCCTCCAAGAGGGCCTCCAGGAAGGCCCGAAAAGGCCAAAATCATTGAGTTCCCATGAGTTTTTGAAGGATTGTGGCATTTGCTTGTCTTCGGCCTTCCGACGACCCGAGACGGCCCAAGTGCCCCCAAAGACCGCCCAAGAGGCCCAAGACGGCCCCAAGAGGCCCCCAAGACGGCCCAAGAGGCCTCCAAGACGCTCAAGATTGCCTCCAAGATGGCCCAAGAGCCCTCCAAGACGTCCTCCAAGAAGGCCCGAAAGGGTCAAAATGGCTTCCAGGCGGCCAAGATGACCTTCAAGATGCCCACATATTCCCCGAAGGCTTTCCAAACCGATTCGGGGAACACATGGTCCGATAGCTTGGCAGGTCTGGCCTCAACGTTCGGCCATACATAGGCGCTTCCAAAAAGGCAGGGGGCGGCGGTGATTCGCCGTAGGCGTCTTCGATCCGCCGCCCCCTGTTGATTCATCGCATGGGTGCCCGGCGTGCTGAACCCTTTCGGTTTTGGTTTTGGTCCTTTTTCCAACAGAACTCCCCCCTGGGGCTTCGGCGCGTCCCGCCTTCGGGTCCAAGACGACCGGAAATCTGCACAATGCCGCCTCCAAGACGGCCAAGATGACCCAACATGGTCTCCAAGTTCGCCCAAGACGGAGAAGATGGCCCAAAGATAGCCCCATGATGTTTCCAAGACGGCGCAAAATGCCCCCAAGATGGCCAAAGATGGCCTCAAAATGGCCCAACACAGTCCAAGAGGCCCCCAAGACGGCCGAAGAGACCTCCAAGAGGGACCTCCAGGAAGGCCCGAATAGGTAAAAATCATTGATTTTCAATTGGTTTTTGATGGATTCTGGCGTTTGCTCATTTTCGGCTTTCCGACGGCCCAAGACAGCCCGAGAGGCTCCCAAGATGTCCCCGAGAGCGTCCAAGAGGCCTCCAAGATGGCTCCCTGACGGCCCAAGAGGTCCCCACTACGGCCCCAAGAGGGTCCCAAGACGGCCCAGGAGACCTCCAAGGCGCTCAAGATGGCCTCCAAGACGGCCCTGAAGCGCGCTAAGAAGGCCCCACGTCGGCCTAGGGAGGCCCCCAAGACAGCTTCCGACGGCGTCAGACGAGTCAGGAGCGCCCAATACGAAGGACAATTGACAATGGCCGCCCCCAAGAGGCCCAAAGAGGCCTCGAAGAGGCCCCCAAAAAGCTCACAGCAGACCCCAAAAGTACCCCAAAAGATCCCCAAGAAGCCTCATCCTCCTACTCCTCCTCGTCCTCCTGCTCTTCCTCTTATGTTCATTCTCCCCCACGTGTTCCCCGAAAGCTTTCCAAACCGACTCGGGGAATTCATGGTCCGACAGCTTGGCCAACTCGAGCCCAACTCTCGGCCACATAGGCGCTTCCCCCAAAGGCAGGGGCCGGCCGTGATTTCGCCGTAGGCGTCTTCGACATGAGCGGATCTGGCGCTCGGGCGCCAGATCCGAGGGTCGGCCCCGAAACCTGCGGCCAGCGCCGCCAGGTTTGGCGACGGAGCGCGCCGATCTTGCGCGGAAGCGAGGCCCATCGCTGACCCACGCGCCCGAACCGATGCCTGCGCCTCCTCGAGGAGGGCCCCCCGTGCGAGAGCTCCAGCTGACAGACAGCCCACCGCCCTCTCCCCCCACAGGTCTCGCGCTCTCGGGCCCGAAAGCGTGAGGAGACCTCGGACCTCCAGCCATCGGGTCTTCCCTCGGCGAACGGCAGAGCACCACGCGCAGAGGGCACCCGTCGGGGCTCTACTGACCCGGGTCAATCCAAACCTGGGTCAGTCAGGCCCTGCGGGGTCCTGCGGGATCCTGCAGGATCCTGCACCCCATCCCGGGTCAGTGCGCCCATGGCCCTGCAGGGTTCTGCAAGGTCCGGCGCTCTGACTGACCCCCGTTTGCATTGACCCCCGTCTCTTGACAGGTGGCCACGCGTGAACCCTACCACCACCACCGACGACTTCCGGGGGGGAAGGCGTGGGTCCGGCGCACTGACTGACCCCCGTTTGCATTGACCCCCGTCTCTTGACAGGTGGCCACGCGTGAACCCTACCACCACCACCGACGACTTCCGGGGGGGAAGGCGTGGGTCCGGCGCACTGACTGACCCCCGTTTGCATTGACCCCCGTCTCTTGACAGGTGGCCACGCGTGAACCCTACCACCACCACCGACGACTTCCGGGGGGGAGGGGGGCTCACCCCGCCGGGGAGCTCCCGAACGAGAACCCCCACCCCCCCTTCAGCAATCGTCGGGGGGGGGGGGGGCCAGAGATCCGACGTCGTGATTTGTCCAATGCAGGGTCCCCAGAGGTCTCGACCCCCCTCCCCAGGACCGGCTTTCCGTCCCGAGTCGTTTCTTGACGGTCCCAGGGCCCGGCGAGGGCCGCCAGAGGCCGAAAATCGAGAAGCACCTCCGCCCCCAGACCCCCGACGTCATGATTTTTTCATGACGCGACCCCCAGAGGTCCGGACCTATTCACCGGGACCAGTTTTTCACCCCGAGTCGTTTTTTGACGGTCCCGAGGGCCGGTAAGAGCCCCCGGAGGCCGAAAACATAGAAAAACCTCCCGTCGTGATTTTTGTCATGACTCGAGGGGGCCTGGGTCTTGCTCTCTTCCATGCGTCGGAGGCCTGGGGGTATATAGGGCTCCCCCGCGGCCGCCGGCCTGAGCCCCGAGCCCGCACAACCGCCGCCGCGCCCGGCCGGGGCCCGCCCGCGGGCCCCGGCGGGGCGCGCGCCCTGCGCTCCGCCGCGCGCGCGCGGAGGGCCCCCCGGAGCCCTGGGGCCCCGCCCCCCCCGCAGGGAGCAGCGCGGGGGCGGGCGCGCGGGGGCCCTCCGCGGGGGGGGGGCCGGCCTGGGGCCCTCGTCGGCCGCGGGGTGGGCGCGCGAGGGCCCTCCGCGGGGGGGGGCCGGCTCGGGGCCCTCGTCGGCCGCGGGGCGGCGCCCCCGGCGGCGCCGGGTGCGCGACGACGGCGGAGGGGAAGGCGCCCGCTGGGAGTGTTCTACCCCGTGCCTCCTGCGTGGCCGTTTCTTTTGTTGTTGTGCTTTCCCGGGCCACGGTCGTTGCCCAGAGGGGAAGGGGGGGCGGGGTCGGGCGGGAGGGTAACGGTAGCGGCGGCCGCGGCGTGCGCCCGCCAGGGTGCGTCCGCGCCACCGGCGCATCAAGCGCCTGTCTCCGCAGGGGGGCCGCCCGCACCCGGCGCCGCCGACGTGCAGTGGCCGCCTCCGGGGCCGCGAGCGGCCCCCGGACCCGGCTCGGCCGAGCCCAAGCTGCGCAGGCTCCCAGCGCTCTGGCCAAGCCCCGTCTGCGCCGAGCCTGCCTTTTTCTTTACACCAGCAAGACGAGCTGTGGCAAGCCTGCTCGCACGGAGATGGTGGTGGGGGGGGGGGCGGGGGCGGAGCCCGACGCAGGCCGCGAACGGCTCGACGTGCGGAGAGGACGCAGGGCGAAAGGCACTTGCACGCGCGTGCTCGCTTGACGAGGGGCGAGGGAGGGGGGGGGGGGGGCCAACGCCGTGCAAGCAGACTCGCTAGAATCTGAAGAAAAACCGGCTCAACCACGTGACCTTGCGCTGAACCCCGCGCCCTGCGCCCCGACCCTCTGAACGCAAGCAGACACTGAGCACAAACTGTTGGCGCCCTGCGCGGATGTCTTGGACCTGCGCCGGCGCGCGGAGCTCGCCGGGGGCGGCGCCCGAGGCGCCGCCGGGGGGGGGCCCGGCGCGGATCCGAGGAATCCGCGCGGAGCGCCGCCTGCTTCCTTCTTCGACTGCGGAGGGGCCACTCCTGACTACCTACCAGACCACCCCGACCCAACCCGAAGACCCGAATTTCGGGTTGGAGGCGGGGTAAGGGTTACACACGTGTTTTTTCGATGTTTCCCGACCCCCCCCCCACTGGAAATCGAGGGTAAATCTGAGCCCTCGGGTTGGGTTGGGGTGGTTTGGTGGGTGGTGAACTCCGGCGAAGGGCACTCTGCCGCGCAGCGCGGCCGAGGGGGGCGGAGCAGCAGCAGCGGCAGCTTCGCGGGGGGCCCGGCGCGCCGTCGAGGCCGAGGGCGGGGGCTGCTTGGCGGCCGCCTCCGCGGGCCAGCGCCGCGCGGGGGCGCCGCCGCTCCTGGGCGCGGGCGCGGGGGGGAGACGCACAGTGGAGACCCATGCCAAGAGACACCCTGCTTGCCTCCAGGGTGCCCTGGGTTTCTTGGGCTTCGATGCTTCTGCCACGGAAAGCGTGACGCCCCCACACCAAAAGTCAGTGGGCATCCTGGGGGCTCAGGGCTGGGCTTCTTGTGGAAGCTTTCTTGTGGCTGGGCCCCATACTGCAAGTGCGGGCAACACTTCTGTCCATGTCCACAGCTGAGAATGACGAGGATGACGAGGAGGAGGGGGTGAGGAGGAAGTTGACGAGGAGCAGTAGCAGCATGAGGGTGGGCGAGAGATAAGTGATGGGGGGACAGGAGGGGGCTCCTCCTCCTCCTCATCATCCAGCTCCTCATGATCATCATTCTCATCCTCCTCCTCCTACATGTCCTAGTGAACAACTCCTCGGGCTCCCTTCCCCAGAAGACCGAGGCGCACTGGATGTAGCCAAAGATCTGGCCCCTAGGGTTGCGATGCGTGTCCATATCCAGCGCGCCTCGGCCTGGCGGCGCCCCTTCCAAGAGAAAGTCCAAGGCGTTCTGGGTATGGATATGACATGATGTACCTATTGCCCGCAGTAGGACTCGGATTCGAGAGACTCGGGTTGGCCTGGCAGGGCGTCAGGAAAATGACGAGGCGCAGACTGAAGTTTGACACGATTTTCTGTCGCAAGCAATGCACAACAGCTGCACTGTCACAATACAGGGCGGGCCCGTCCAAGAGCGTCGACAAATTCAAGTTCTGGCGAACTGGAGTCTTACGTTTCCCCGATCTTAGAAAGCACCTCACAAAAGCTTTTGGTAGTCTTCGTGCCGCCCAAATGCGCGCCCAGTCACGTTTACAGCTGGCATGACATGCATCGCCCTTACATGGCGCATTTGCGCGCTATTGGTCGCTATCGGGCGCTGTTTGAACGCTACTCGGCGCTACTAGGCGCTATTCGGGGCTATTTGGCGCCATTCGCCAGTACGCATTCGATACAAGACCAGACGAGCGGAAGCTTCCGTACTGTACCAGTCGAGGGGCCCACTCCATGATTGCGAGGGGCCCCAAGTGGGAGGGGGGGGGGGGGGGCGGAAGGGGGGGGCATGCCGCGCGATGCGGAAGGCGTGGCGCCAGAGACTTCGCAGCTCGATGTGGGAGGCGCTGCAAGGCGATAGTCTGCTCGATGCGAGAAGCGTTATCAGTGGACGTCCAGCTCGATGTGACAGGCGCGATCGAAGGGTTGGGAAGAGAGGCAGAGCAGGGAAAGCGGCACCACCAGATTTTCTCCTGGCAGCCACGGATGTTCTGCACCTTGTGCAGCTTCTAACCACGACAAGTTCCCGGGGCTCCCCATGAGGACCGTCCACGCGCGCCGAATCCGCTTACTCGCGCGGCCCCCCCCCCCTTCCCACGCCCAGCGCAAGATAGGTTTAGTATACCCCTTGGTCGGGCATGTCCTGTTAAAAGGCGGGTTTTGGAAGAAAAATGAACACTGACCATAAAATTATCCTAAATGCTCAAGCACGAAGAATCGTCCCCATACTACTGTCGCTACTGATCTTACACATTCCTGCTATAGGGGGACACGCCCGACTTGATTCGACCCCCACCCACCCACCCCGCGCGCGCTCTTGCAAATTCTGAAAACAGTGTTACATGTTTCAGTTCAACCTTGTTCATAGAATACAACCAAGCGGGTGTCACGCGCGCGCATGTCGAAATCGTTCGAACGCCCATGTGCGCTCGCTGTAGCAAGAACCCCTTTGGAAAAAAAACAACGAAGTGCACACGCGCGTAGTCGCGCGCGCATGCCGAAATCAGTCAAAACCTTAGGATTCGTAGGCATGTCAAAACCGAGTGGCCCGAAACCATCTAAAACACGCACGGTTTCGCAACATCAGGTTTCAATAGAAGCCTGCGCTCGCGCTCTTGCGAAGTCTTCGGGGAACCATGGGTTGTCAAAATGTCCGTTACATTCTGCCAAGCGGGCCTCTCGCGACGCATGCCGCAATCAGTCGAACGCCTTTGCGCGCGTGCTCGGGGGGCACGACCCGTGTCAAATGATGCCACGCGGCCACTCTCGCGCGTCGGCCGCGCGCGAATTTCGAACTCCTTCAAATTCCTCCATCACCGACGCGAAGACGCTGTCCTTGTCGTCGGCGTGATCAGCATCGGCGCCGTCACTGGCCGCGCCGTCGTCGCTGTCAACATCGCCACCAGCATCGCTACGATCATCATCGTGTCTACCGTTGTCGACGTTGCCATGATACCGCGCCCGCCCAACTCGCCGAGTCGCACTGAAGTGCCCGCTGGAATGTGCCCAGTGGTCACCGCCACCGCGGCCGCGCCGGTCGCGCCAACCTAAGCGGCCACCGCGCGTGCGCATGCCGCGAACCGAATTGCGGGTGGGTGGGTGGGATGTTTTCGCGAAGACTGGCGTTGACAACTCACCACAAACAGACACGAATTGCACAACATAAACTGCACCACGTAGATTGCACGCCGTCGATTGCACGACATATTCTGCGAACCGCACAGATTGCGCCGCATAGTTTGCAACACATATATTGCACAACACTGATTGCACAGTTTTTTTTTTTGCACCATCTATAATTAGGTATGGTACGTGTATATTTATATATATATGAATGTATGAATATATCGTTCGTTCTGCATGTCTGTAATTAAATATGTATATAAACATCCGCACGAACTGCACCAGGTATACTGCAACGAACACATGTTGCACAGCATGTATAGATGACATAGCACAACATCGATTGCACCACGTCGATTTCACTTATTAAACATTAAAATCTACCCACCCCACCCCACCCCCAGGATAACCCTCCCCCTGTTCGTATTGCAATGTACATACGATTCTGCCCGATTGACCATCCGAAATATGACTTCGTAGCATCCCACGGGAGCCGGCATCGACCCCCCCCCCCGCCATCCCCTGCAAAAGACACTCTGCGCGCGCATTCGTTCACCAGAAATCATAAGTTGCCAAGAATTTGTTGCACCAAATGATGACGATGTGCACACGCGCGCGTCGTCGCGCGCGCATGCCGAAATGAGTCAACAACCATAAGTTTCGCAAGGATTCCAAACCGAGTCCAAAAAAAAACATGTAAAAGCACATGGTTTCGCAGCACGCATGTTCAAACAAAGTTTGCGCTCGCACTCTTGCGGAAGCTTGAGACTTGTTAAGGGAACCATGGTTTTCAATTTTTTCATCGAATTCTACCAAACTGGTTTCGCGCGCGCACGTCGAAATCGTTCGAACGCCCTGGCGCGTGCTGTCGCAAGAATCATTTGCAAAAATTTGGACGAAGTGCATACGCGCGCGTAGTCGCGCGCGCATGCAGAAAACAGTCAGAAGCCTTGGGGGTCGTGAAGATTTCAAAAACGAGCGTCCCGAAACCAAATTAAAACACATGGTTTCGCAACACCAGGTTTCAAGAAATCCTGCGCTCGCGCTCTGGCGAATCCTGAAAGACACCATACGTTCTTCAATGTGCTCATGGAATTCTCTCAAACGGGCCTCTCGCGCCGCATGCCGAAATCATTCGCACGCCCTTTGCGCGCGTGCTGGGGGGGGCACGATCCGTGTCAAGTAATACCATGCGGGCCACTCTCGCGCGTCGGCCGCGCGGGCATGTCGAACTCCTTCCAAAACCATCACCACCGACGCGAGGACGCCGCCATCATCGTCGGCGCGATCAGCATCGGCACCGTCACTGGCCGTGCCGGCGTCGTTGTCAACATCGCCACCACCATCGCTACGATCATCATCGTGTCTACCGTTGTCGACGTTGTCATGATACCGCGCCCGCCCAATTCGCCGACTCGCACTGAAGTGTCCGCGGGGATGTGCCCAGTGGTCACCGCCACCGCGGCCGCGTCGGTCGTGCCAAACTAGCTGGAAGCTACGCACGCGTGCTTGGGTTGGCGCGGCCGCAGAGACGCACCAGCTAACGCCAAGTACTCATCGCGATCGCCGCCGCATGGGTTTTGCAAACCAAGCTGCGGGTGGGTGGGTGGGATGTTTGCAAGAGCATGGAATGTGTCAATTCGTTTGTAAAAACCAATCGCGCTATACATATATATATATATATATATATATATATATATATTGCTCCACCTAGATTGCACAACGCATACTTCTAGAAACACATTCTTAGGAGGTAACACTGGCTCTTGCGAGTCGGCGCAAAGCGACGCTAACCGACGCTAATCGACGCAGAGTCAACGCTAATCGACGCTAATCGACGCTAACTCGGCGCGCTCTCGTCGACTACCAGACGCTAGCGCACGCGAGTGTACCCTGAAGGCGGGAAGCAAGAGGACATACAAGACTCCCGCGACTTGCTGCCGAACCTCTCACGTTTGTCATAAAACGCGGAACGTAGCACTGCAGCCGCCGCAGCGGAGCCGCACCTCACGTGGCCTCGTCGCTATCAGGGAGGCGTCGTGACCGATACTGTGCCCGAAAATCTTTCCGAGCGTGCCCGAAAAACTAGGGCCCGAATGCGCCCGAGGGTGACCGAAATGTCTGGTTCGAAACCAGAACGATTCTCCATGTCGGTCACGACTTCGGTCCCGCTACGTGTTCGGTCACAACTTCGGCCACGCTGTTCGGTCACCGATGTTTGTTCGGTCACCTACCCTCGGGCGTCTGCTGACCCGGGTCAATCCGCACCCGGGTCAGCTGGGCCTCGCAGGACTCCTGCAGGATCCTGCACCCAGAACCTGGGCCCGTGCGCCCCCCGACTCCGCAGGATCCTGCGAGGTCCGGCGCCCTGCCTGACACCCCCGCGTGCATGGACCCCCGTCCCCGGAGCCCCGACTAGGAAGGCACCAACTATACACCAACACCGATCCTGGCCCAGGATTACCCTGGGCCCAGGATCGGTGTATACGCCCTCCTGCCTTGCGCAAGAAGGCATATACACCGATCCTGGGCCCAGGGTGGTCCTGGGCCAGGATCGGTGTTGGTGTATAGTTGGTGCCCTCCGACCGACGCCTTTTCGCCTGATAGGGGCCGAGTGCCACGGCGCCCCGGGCGCCACGGGCATCGAATTCGAGCAGCCGCGCGGCGCCACGAGCGCCAGGGGCTCCGGCGCGAGCGGCGCCCGCGGGGCGGCGGGCCTGCCGGGCGGCGCGCGGAGGGTGGGGCGCAGAGGGGCGGCGGCCTTCCGAGGGGGGTCCCCCACGCTGGGCGAGTCCGAGGGCTGTGGTCTGCAAGCCCAGAGCCCCTCGGGGCAGGAGCAAGGCACGACGGGGGGTCGATCGCTGCGTTCGGCCTCCTGGGCGCCCTCACCGGGCTCGGGGCCAGCAAGAAGCTGCTCAGGATGAAAAACGGGTCGAGAACTCTGGCGATCGACTTGATGAAAAAATCATGGCGGCGGGGGTCTGGGAAGGGTGTGGTCTACAACCCGCACCCCTGGAGGGCGAGCGAGGACATCGGCGGCGATCTCCACCGCGCCCCGAAGAGGACTCATCAAACTTTTGGCGCGACGTGGTGGGCCCCCAAGCCCCAACATTACCGATCGCAAGCCACACCCCAGCATAACCACACATACACCCCTTGGATCGGCGGCGAACGAGGGCGAAGTGAGAAGGAGAAGGCCATCTTAGCAGGCGGCGGGGCTTCTCAGAAGCCCTCGGGCCTTCTGAGAAGCTGTCCGTGTCTTCGGGGACTCAGAAGGCTGGGGGACCTCCGAACCTTCTGAGAAGGCCTTCTCCTTCTCACTTACCCCCCTCGCTTGCCGCCTACCAGCGATAGCGATCGCAAGCCTACAGGCCTCCTAGATGGGGTCGAAGTACATGGGGTCGGAGGATCGCGCCGCATCGCCCATACATCGGCGATGCATCGGCGATGCACCGGCTGTGCATTGGCGATGCCTCGTCGACGTGGGCGATGCAGCGGCGACGTCGACGTGAAGCAAACCGGGCTCCACACCGAGCCGCATCGGCGATGCATCGGCGGTGCGGCGCGATCCTCCGACCCCAATCTGCTCCGACCCCATCTCGGGGGCCTGCCAAGCCACACCCTGGCGTGACGCCACCCTCCGCAGTCGCCGGCCTGCACTCTCCAGAGGGCCCCTGGGCGGGGGGCCTCCGAAGAGGGCGGCCCCCTCCGAGGGGGGGGGCGCGCCCCACGGGAGGGCGCGCGACCCTCGCCCCGCCCGCTCGCTGCGCGCCGCCGAGGGGCCTGCCGAGGCCATGCAGACGGCGGTGTTGGCTCACGGATGGGCCGAGCTTCCACCTCTGCGACTGAAAGCAGACGAGGGAGAAGAGAAACGGCACAGACATGACGCTTGGCGCTCCGCGCGGATTTCTTGGATCTGCGCTGGACCCCCCTCCCTGGCGCGCGGAGCGCGCCAGAGGCGGCGCTGGAGTCGCCGCCAGGGGGAGCCCAGCGCGAATCCAAGAAATCCGCGCGGAGGGCCAAAAATGTATGTTTATGCCGCTTTATTCTTTGATATAGGTGGGAGAGGGCGGAGGAGGAAGAGGAGGAGGAGGAGGAGGAGGAGGAGAAGGAGGAGGAGGAGGAGGACCTCCTCATCCTCCCTTCACCCCGTCCTACCTGTGGTAGCGGTGGTGTACAGCTGGCCCATCATCAACGGCGATGTTGGGAATCTGGCTTCTGCGGCGCCGGACTCGGGCAGAACAAAGTGCGGGAGAGCACGAACAGCGCTTTCCTACGATTGGGTTGGCCACGAGCCAACCCCACCTGAAATACCGAAGCCTGCATCGCCGTTACCTACATCGCCGTTGGCGTGTGGACGGGCCTAGTGGAGGTTCTCCTGGATGCACAGGGCCGCGATATGTCCGAAGTGGTTCCTGGCGTTCTGCAGCGCCTGGAGCGTGACGAGGAGGCGCGCCCGCGGGTCCGCGTAGAGAGCCCGCGGGGCGTGGGCGGTGACGGTCAGCGCCTGTCCAGCGCGCCATGCCTCGCCCAGAGCCTGCGTTGGGGAGAACAATGGAGGAAGACAAGACGGCATTCAACACAAACTGTTGCCCGTCCGCGCGGACCGCCGACAGTTTGTGTGTTGTGTGGGCTCTGTTCTGCGGGACAAAGACCAACACACGCACAAACTGTCGGAGGTCCGCGCGGACGTCCGAGGTCTATGCAGATGCTCAGGTCGTTGGTTGTTCTGCTCTTGGTGGCGACTCTGGGAGGGTTCACTTATGGGCGCGATCAGGAATTGAGAGGCTAATTTGAAAGATATTGAGCCCGACCACGCAAGACGAAACTGGAGTAATGCAGACAAGCGACTTTCTGCGGTCCACGGGCCTCGGCCGTGTGGGCAATCCTGTCACAGGGCACCTCTTGGCCGTTGACATGCGTGACAATCCAGCCAATGTGCTTCTGGGACATACCCGTCCGTGCGGCGGGGCTCCAGGCGCGCAGCTTCTCGATGGTGGAGGTGCCACGGACGAGCGTGAAGCCGAGATCCTCCTGCACTGCGCCTGCGCTGGGCTCGACAGTGAAGGTAACCATGGTCGGCTCGAGAGCAGCCAGGTGAGCGAATTGATGGCCTGCCTTCTGATGGATCTGGTCTGTAAGCTCGATCATGTCGTCGAGCTTGTGGAGGTGCTCCACGTCCTCGAGCTCCAGAATCTCTCGGTCCATGATGGTGCTCTCGTCGTCGTGGTGGAGGATGATGTCCAAGCCTCGGCGGGTTAGACCAATGAAGGACATGAAGTCGAGCCGAACTTCCTCCATCGAGGGCATCTCGTCCAGAAAGTCGAGTATCGTTTCATACTCCCCGAACGAATATTTGCCGCTCGACGAGTTGGCCGCTTCTCTGCAAATGCAGATCATCTCGAAGTCGCTCACGACCAGCCGCATATAGTAGATCGCCATGGTGTAAAGCTTGTGTTTGAAGGGCGTCTTGGGGCCAGGAAACACTGCATTGTGAGGGTCAGCCATGGGCCGAAACTCCTCCGCGGGCGCAACCCTGGACTTCATCAGCTTGAGAGCCGCCGGCCTGAGGAGCCTACGACGTTTGGAGCTGGACCTGGGGTAAAAGCCACGAGAGTAGCGATGGGACTAAGTAGTGCTTGCTTGCTCTAAGGGCTTCTTACTTTGCCCATTTGGAAAGAGTGGTCGCAAGCTGGTGCACGTGCCCTGGTGATATCTGGGCGGTGCTTATGACTGGTGCTCAAGGATGCTATAATAGTTGAGATTCCTCACTCCAGCCTTGGGAATCCTGTGGGTGGTGCTTTATGGCTGGGGCTACATGGTGTCCCAGTCATGCGCCGCGCCGATCTTGCATTGGTGTCCTTTGGGCGATGCTCTATGGCTGATGCCCCATGATGCCTGAGTGGTTGCGATGTCTCGTTGCTGCCTTGGAGCTCTGTGGGCGGTGCTCTTTGGCTGGTGCCATGTATGACGCATCAATGATTGCGACTTTCCGGTATTGCCCACAATTGGCCGCGGTCTACGGCTGGTGGCCTGCGGCTTCTCATCGGTTGTGAGCTCTCGTTCGAACGTTGGTGCACTTTGGGCGGTGCTCTATGGCTGGCGCCTTGTGAAGCATTGATGGCTGCGAGTTCTTAGCATTACATTGGTGCCCTAAGGGTGGTGCTCAATAGCTGGTGCGCTACGTTGTCACGTGTGGATACGACGTGTTGCTCTTTCGTTTGTGGCCTCAGGGTGGCGCTCTATAGCTGGCACCCTATAATGCTCCCTGGGTCCCCATGCTTTGCACGATAGGTGCATATGATGGCTGCGATGTCCCGTTATCGCATGGGTGCCCTATGGGAGGTGCGCTGTAGCAGGTGCCTTCCGACGCCTTAATGTTCGCGAGTTACCGTTATTACCATGGTGCCCCACTGTTGGTCCTCCATGGCAGGTGCCCAATGATGAATGCGTTGAGATCGATGCATCGCAAGAGTGCTACGTCATGTGTTCATAGCTGCGATATCATCATTGCCGTGGTGCCATTCCGGTAATTCTTTACGGCGATGCCATTTCGTAGGCCAATGGTTCCGATGTGTCGATCTTGCAGTGGTACCATATGGGCGGTGTATCATGGGTGACGCTCAGTGGATATGTGATGCCTTCTCACTCTTGCATTGGAGTCGCATGGGTGGTGCTCTCTGCCTCGATGGTTGCGAGTGCACGTTCCTCCCATGGTGCCCTCGGGTGGTGCTCCATGAGTGGCGCTTCATGATGCCAAACGGTTGCGTATAATCGTGCTGGTCTTGGTGTCATATAAATGGTATACCATGGCCGGCACACTATTTTGGACGCCCGCAATGGGTACGGAAAGAATTAGTACAATGCCCAACAACAAATGTTGTCCCGAACCAACCGCGGCCGCTGTTGGGCAGGCGGCCTTCTGTCTCAAATGGACACAGGCCGCGGCGGCGCGGACAGCGAGTCCTGTTCAAAACGAGCAGGAACTGCTGTTGGGCAGTGTACCCATTCTTTCAGTACCCATTTCGGGCGTCTAGAACTATGACCTACCACGTATGCTGCATCCCTTCTACTGCGCTAAAATCGGTTGCACGCCGAGGTTCAAAAAGTAACAGTTTGAGAAACGTAGCGACGGGGACCCGTGGGGGACTGTGACAAACACTGCCAACACAGCGACCCTCCTGTTGGCACATTTTCTCGTACTCTTTTTGGGGAGGGAGAAGTTCAAGAATCCATGACGCGGTCCATACGTGCGAAGTCTTACCGGGAGATTTCAAACTCCATGTGGACAACGTGATTGCCAGAAGTGGCCTTCACGATTCGGCCATTCGGAAGAAGCGGCGGAGAAGGAATAGGAGGGCAGGGGGAAAGGAGACAATGCCGTCGCGTGTGCATCCCCTATCGCGCCGCTGTGCCAACCAGAAACATTCCGGATTTGTCCGTCTCCCTACGACACCCCCCCGTGCGACCCGCTGTATGATTCCAACTGTTTGTTCCCCCACATCCTTAAGTAGGTTTCTGTTTTCCCTGGACAGCCCCACGCAAGAACAAGAGCACCGCCTCATTATCATCGTCCCCGTCATGACTCCGTGATCACAATCAATCATCACATCATCATCATCATCATCATCATCATCATCATCATCATCATCATCATCATCATCATCATCATCATCATCATCATCGTCATCATCATCATCATCATCATCATCATCATCATCACCATCATCCCACCATGACCATTGGTCATCACCATTCTCACCACCGAATCGTCCTTCCACACTCTCAATCACCACAACATCATAATCATTATGTATCAGCAGCAGCATCATCCTGATTATCATCGTCACCACCACCACCAACATCATCATCATCATCATCATCATCATCATCATCAGCAGCAGCAGCAGCAGCAGCAGCATCATGATCACCATCATCATCATCCCCATCCCCAGAATCTTCATCACTAACACCACACCAGGTTTTCGCACTCACTCGCACAATTTTGAAGTTGCGGGCGCCAAATGGTCAGAGACGGTCAGGCGCCAGTCAGCAAGCGGTGGGGTGCACCGGGAGCGAGTTTGAGGCGCGAAGACAAAAATGAACAGAGCGCGAGGGAGGAAGAACAGGGAGCCCGCTCAGACCATTGAAGAAGGTGCTCCCATGGCCACGGAGGTAACTCGTGAAGATGTCTCGAGCGGGGCGCCTGGTCTGTGAGTGAATTGGGAGGATGCCTCAGGCGAGAGCCCCACCTCTCTATGGGCCCAACAAATCACGTTGGCAATCCGAGCGGGTCATTGGCGCACTGTCGCAGGCATAACACTTGAGCATCCCAAGTGGGCAAATCGTGAGATTGTCTCGAGCGGGGGCCTCGGATATGAGTGCATTGCTAGGAAGTCTCAGGCGGCCCCCCCCCCCTATAGAGCCGCAGATCATGTTGGTAATCCGGGCGGGTCGTTGGCCTATTCGATAGAAGACATAACGCATGAACACCCCAGTGGGCGCAAATCGCAAAAATGCCTCGGGGCGCCTCGCTTGTGAGTGAATTGCGAAGAAGTCTCAGGCGGGAACCCCCTCCCGACGGGGCCCGCAAATCATGTTGGTAATCCGAGCGGGTCGTTGGCGTACTGCAGCAGGCATAATACTTGAACACCCCCAAGGAGGCAAATCGTGAGGATGTCTTGAGCGGGAGCCTCGTCTGTGAGTGAATTGCAAAGAAGTCTCAGGCAGGACTCCCCCCTCCCTATGGAACCGCAGACCATGTTGGCAATCCGAGCACGTCATTGGCCGATTCAATAGCAGACATAGCGCATGAACGCCCCAAGGGGCGCAAACCGCAAGGATATCTCGAGCTGCTCCTCCTCCTCCTCCTCCTCCTCCTCCTCCTCCTCCTCCTCCTCCTCCTCCTGCTGAGTCAGCAACACCGTTTCCCGATGCCGAACCCAAGGATCCCCTAGCTTTTGAGGGCGCATCCCTGATGCGGTCATCGCCTTGGGTTTGCCAATCCTAGGGATGGGGACGAGCTCGCGCCTGATCACCAGCTGGTCCTTCCCTGCCTGGACCCCTGTTGAACTGTTGTGCGAGGGTGCCCCGTTGCTCCAGCTTCTTCTGTCCAGCCCCTTCCCGATCCGCGGTTATTGTGGGGTTTCTTCCGGCGGGCTCCTCGGCGGGGGTCTCCCCAGAGTCTTTGGGTCCCTCCGATTCCCTGCGCAGCTTTGCAGTTTAGGCCCATGCGTTGCGTTGTCTTTGCATGTCTTTGCGCAGCATTGTTTTTCAGTGCACCGCAATGCGCTGCATTGCGTTCAACTTGAGCTGCTTTGCGGAGCATTGTTGCGGTGTGTATGATTGCCGTTAAAATGCATTGCGTTTCGCATTTCCTTGGGTTGCTGCGCATTGTTTATAGTGCGTTGATTTGGCGCGCTTGGCATGTCTTGACATTGCCATGTTCATGGCCATTGTCATGACATTCGATTTGCACTGTGATCAGATGTAGCTGCAATGCGATGCATTGCTTGGAAACGCATTACTTTGCAATTCCGTGCGTTGAGTGTTCATTGTGTTTGCATGGCTTCGCATTCGGTGCTTTACAAATCATCACGTTGCATTGCTTGGCGCGACAGCGCATTGCATTTGTCATGCTCTGCATCTGTCTGCATAGCACTGCGTTGCGCTGCTTCGTGTTGCGTTGCATTTCTTCTCATTTCTTTGGATTGCTTTGCATTTCTTTGCGTTGCGCTGCATTGCATTATCTTGCCTTACCTTGCCTTGCCTTTCTTTCCATTGCTTTGCATTCCTTCGCATTGCTTCGCCTTGCCTTAGATTGTGTCGCATTGCTCTGAACTGAGTCGCATTGCATTGCAGTGCGCTGCGTCGCAATTCGTACTATCTGCCCGTAAGTGAGCCTCCCTTGGGGTAGCGAAACTGCGCCGTTCTGGTCATGCAGGAGTAGTGCCTCGACTCACCACTTGGGCCTTCGCCGCGGCGCCGTGCTGCAGCACGAGGCGCGTGAGAGGTGGGCCAGTCCTTGAACGGGAGTGGTATGCGGACGCAGCCGTTCGCGCTTTACACGGGGCCTGCTGTGGGGGCGCCACGCGCGTGATGAGTGGGCTCTTTTTGACGTGGCAGCAGTAGTCCTGCGGATGTCACCCCTGCGGTCTTCGTAGAGGCAGCTCATTCATGGAAGCGCCAAGCGCGTGAGGGTTTGGGAGTTTGTCTAGTGCAGGCAGCAACGTGCGACTGGGTATGCTCACACGCGTCGCTGCTTGCATACGTACACATTATTATTTGGCGCCAGCAGGGCAGCCCACAGGGAACTGTTCTGTGCAAGCTGGCAGATTTCAACACTGTGGTGCGTCATGCACGTCCACACCCATCGGATGGGCCTCCCTCTCACCCGTCTAGTGCCCCAGGGAACATCTTCAGTGCGGGTGATGGCGCGAGCAATAGCCAGGCCGTCTGCAGCTGCGAGCGCCCTGACGGCCGGCGTGCGTCAGTGCCCCTGGAGAAGGGCGCGCCAAGTCCCGGCCAAGGCCTGCCACCGTTCTCCCCATGGGCCCCCGTGCTCAGAGATCAACAGTAGATCCATGTAAAGGCAGATGTGCAAAATGGCTCCAAATGTACGACCTCGACGGACCCGCAACTGAGATCCGCCACGCTCAAAAAGAATTTTGGACCGTACCACAACTTAACTCAATGTGTGAATCACCACATGCAATAAATTGCATTTTTGGGGGCAAATCGAGTTTGAATGAAAAGAATTTCCATGGGCACCGCAGTGGGGTCGCGGAATCTTACCAGGAACAACGGGAAAAATGAAAGACCTGAAACAGCACGTGCTTCTTTCATTTGAAACAAATAAGAAGCAGCCAGGACAACCTGTAACTCTAGCTGTTTTAAGGTGCAGATTCTCCAAATTGAAAGTTTTTATAATATCCCTTCCAAAATGATTTCTTGTGTGGCGACCTTCCAGAAGGATTAAAACTACGGGATATCCGCAATGACCGCCACACTTGAAATCCTTGCGAATCCGCCTTACAACAGGGTTCCTTTCGTTGCGATATTGCACGAGGATTTTGTTTGTTGGGGGGCTGCAGCCATTGAGACAAGCGATAGTCACAGGTCCTTGCGAATTCCGCACCTCCCATGTGAAAACACTACGGGTTAGTGCGTTCCTGTTTTTCGTTTTCGCGGCAAGCTGCCGCGGCCCAGTGGGGCCGCCATTGAGATCGCCGGTGTCCCGCGGATGTTTACTACCCGTAAGCCAACAAAATATTAGAAACAATCCATAAAACGTTTGTTTGGGCACAGGGGACGTGTAAAACAGCTGAGACATTTGTGACTGTCGGTGTCCTTGATTGGTTGCAAATCCCCAACGTTGACACCCTTGCGTAGCAGCCCTTGCAAGAGGATTACGTTTGTGGTGAACTTCAAAATGATTATACTTGCGGGGCATATGCAACAGCCGCCACAATTGAAATCCTTATGTAGCTGCCTGTACATAAGGTTTTTTGTCGTGGCGATCTTACAAACAGAGACCGATTGCGTGGGACCTGCAACCATTGAGACAAGCGAGAGCCACATGTGCTCCTACCCTTTTCCATCTCCCACGCGCAAGCAGATGATAGTATTGATTATCATGTTGTTTCAAGCCGTTTTCCTGGTAAGCTTGCGCGGTCCCACGGGGCCGCCTTGAGATCGCTGTGGGGCCTCGGAAGCTTACCAAGACAACACGGACACCAAGAACAACATGGACAACATGTGCTCTTTTGATGAAGACTGCGAAAAACAGGTCGGACAACGTGCGACTCGTTGGTTTTATTGTGCAGACCCCCCACACATGAAACCCTTTGTGTTGAAAAGGGCATTTGCTGCAGCGGCCGCCACAACTGAGACCACTGATATAGCAGCTCTGTAAGAAAGGATTCAAATGTTGGCGATTTTCCAAACATATCATGATTGCGAGAGAGCTGGAGCGCCCTCCAACATTGAATATGTTGTTTAACAGTTTGTACGAAGGGGTCATTGTGCGGCGGTTTTACAAAAGTAATCCTTTCGTGGCGCAGGCAGCTACAAACTGATCTGGTCTGTGGAGGCAACTGCTGCCCCCATACATGCATAACCCTTTGGGGAGATCGTCGAAGATGGAAGCTTTTTTGCACAGGCTGCACCAAACGGATCTCATTTGTGGCGGCCTTTGCAATTGCCCCACAATTCGATCATTTTGGGAAGGTCGCCACAAAAGGAACTCTTGTTTCGTAAGGGCCGCTGCACATGGTTTGAAGTGCGTGGATCAGTACACTAAGAAGAGCGCCAATCCTAGGTCGCCCCAGCGCCTCAATGCCGGTCAGTGTGAAGACACAGTTTTTCATGTCGGTCATGTTTTTGTACATTTCCGATGAGCTTCCGCGGCCCTGCGGAGACGAGGATAATCCAGGAGATACTAAAAACGGTACCGAGGAGAACCAGACAGAAAAAGAGGAACAAGAGGAGGGAGGAATAAGACGAGGTTGCGAAACGACGAGGGGCTTGCATCAGGGCGAGGAGAACGATGGGAGTCATGCACTAAGGCCGCGGGAATCAACATATGCAAGCATTGATGATACATAAACTAACGAAGACAACTCGGAGGGATATGTGGGGAGCCATAGCATGCCAATCACAAAGAATCGATCAACGGTTCCGACGACAGGACACCGCATGCGAACCTCTCTACTGTGAACCAGACTCACCCTTACCGACTACTACCGGCAGTGATGATGCCGAGATGCGAGAAACTCATGATGCGCAGCGCGGGGTTTTTAAGAATTGTGGGGCACGTGGAAATTGCGCGACCTGTAGGGCTTGGTGAACATGCGGGCCCATAGGGAGCGGGGGCTCCCGCCTGGGACTTTTTCGCAACTCATTCACGGACAGAGGGGGAGGAGGAGGACGCGGGGACGCGGATCGCAACGCGGTCGCCGTCGACTGCGGCGCCCTCGGCCCCCGCCCACAGGGGGGCGTGGCGGTGTTCAACCGAAGGCGCTCTCCTGGAGCCGCTCCAAACGGCCTCCGCGGGACGCTCTCGCGCTCGCGGCCGCCTTCTCGACACTCGGCTCGAATTCTCTCACGGCGGCCCGATCGCAACGCTGTAGCTGGTCACGATGGGCTGTCACGCTCGCCCCTTCTCGCACGCGCCTGATCTGGATGCGTCTCCTGCTCTGCGTGCTTTTCAAGACCATCTCCCAAAACTCTGGCCTGATTGGCCACGTGGGCCTGCCGCTCGAACCTTGTATGGTGAAGGGGCTGAATTTCCTACCGGGCGTGGTGATGTACTTCAGGCATCTGGTCTCGAGCTTTCTCTGGTCCTCCTCTGGGAAGGCCCCCCATACTCCGAGGGCGCCCCTCGCTTCCCATTGGGCTCCTGCGCTGTAGCTGTCGACGTTGGGTTCCCCTTTCCCCTCCGTCGTCACCTTCTCGCAAGCCCTGACCTCTGCGCAGTAGCTGGCGGTATCTGGCTCGATCTTCGCCTCCCAGTTTGCGCACCCAGGGCCCAGCCACTTGTCGGCGATGGCCCTTCGCGCGGCCCACATCGCCGAGCTGACTCTGCCACACGCACAAAGCGCAGCGTTGTAGCGGATGTCGTTGGGCTCTAGATTCGCCCCCCACTTCTCGCACACGTTTGCCTCCATCTTCGCCTCCGCATCCGAGCCACATTCCGTCTTCGCTGCTCCAACCGTGGCAACGAGGGGTGGGGATGGGATGACGCTACTGATAGTGGGTCCAGCTTTGCCTCGGCCTCTACTGCCCTGCTCGCAGTGTTGCACCTGATGGTGTCGGGTTTCAACTTCAACGGTCCTTTCTTGCACGCTCTGCTCGCTTTGCTGTAGCTGGCCATGAGGGGTTTGCTCTTCGCCTCCCACTTCTCACACGGGCTCTCTCCAGCGCAGCTGGTCACTATGGGCTCTGCGTTCGCCTTCGCATCCAGCTTCACGAATCTGCGGGGTCAACCACGGCAATGTAGCTGGCAACGTTTGGCTCCATATACGCCTCCGCGGCCGCGCCACACTCCGTTTTCTCGGATCCAGCCATGGCGACGAGGGGTGACGAAGGGAATGCGCTGGTGAAGTTTGCTCCAGCTTTGCTTCCGCCACTGTTGCCGTGATCGCAGTGTTGTAGTAGATTACGTCGGGTTCCAGCGTCGCTTCATACGTCTCTCACTTACTGTTCACAGAGCTGTAGTTGGGCATATCTAGCTCCAACTTCGCCATTCCCTCCTCGCACGCCTTGATCGCTTGGCTGTAGCTGGTCACGTCGGGCTCCACATTCGCCTCAACAGCCGCACCACAGTTCTTTCCCTCTGATCCAGAGAACGCTGGTGAGACTGGGCTCCAACTTTGTTTCCGCCTCAGATGCCCTTTCATCACGTTTGGCTCCGTCTTCGTCTCCGCATCCGAACCACATTCCGTTATCTTTGGTCCAGCCGTGGCGACGAGGGGTGGCGAGGGGAATGCGCAAGTGATATTGGGCTCCAACTTTGCCTCTGCCACTGTTGCCCTGATCTCAATGGTGTACCAGATCACGTTGGGTTCCAGCTTCGCTTCTGGCGCCTCTCGCTTGCACACCCTGACTGCAGCGCTGTAGCTCGTGACGTTGGTCTCCGTCTTCGCCGCCGAGTTCACGCACCCGCTGTTTTCAGGGCTAAGGGGACCGAGTCGGGCTCCATCTTCCCCTCCCACTTCTCGCAAACCGGTTCTTGCAGCCAGCCTTCGATGAAGCCGTAGTCGACGGGTGGGGCTGGCAAGAAATCCAGAGCGGCCTGGCGGAGGGTCGCCAGGCGTAGCCTCGGCCATGCGCGCCGCTGGCTTTTGCTCGCCGGAGGGCGCCACGCAACCGTCGGGGGTGCACACCACATTGAGCTTGGCCGGCGGCGTCGTTCCACCGCGACTTCTTCAGGTCGGGTGGCACGGGCGTTGGTCACCGCCAACTGGCCGCACGCAATCGAGGCTCCGCGAGTTGTGCCCCACGCGCCTCGGGCAGGCCCCCGTGCTGTGCTTGAGGGGAGGAGGAGGAGGAGGAGGAGGACGAGGAGGAGGAGGAGGAGGAGGAGCAGGAGGAGGAGGAGGAGGAGGAGGCGGAGGCGGAGGAAGAGGAGGAGGAGGAGGAGGAGGAGGAGGAGGAGGAGCTGGTGAGGAGACGGAGCTGGTAATCTGGGGAATACCTCCGAGACGCCTCGCCATCGCGCCCACCTGCGTGCTGGCCCGCGGGGGCGCAGCGTTCCCGTGCCGCACAGGCCCGCCGCCCACAAAACGCCCCGAAACGCCAGCCACCCCCCAAATGCTGCCAGCCAGAACTCATTGCATTACATTACATCACATCACATTATATTACATTACATTACATTACATTACATTACATTACATTACATTACATTACATTACACTACATCACATCACATCACATTACATTACATTACATTACATTACATTGCATTATATTATATTACATTACAGCACAGTACCTTACAATCCAATACATTACCTTTACATCACATTACAATACACTACACTATATTACAAAACATTACATTACATTACATTACATTACACCGCATCACAGCACATTACAATACATTACTTTACTTTACATTACATTACATTACACTACAATACATTACACTGCATTACAGTACAATCACATTGCATTACATTACATTACATGGCATTACCTTCTATTCCATCATACCACACTACACTGCACTACACTGCGCTACACTGCTTCACAACACAATACAATACGTTACATTACGTTACACCAAGTCACCTCACATTACATTACACCACATCACATCACATCACAACACATTACACACATTGCATACATACATGCATACGCGCATGAATGCTGACATACCTACATACATATATGCATGCATATATGCATACGTGCATACCGGTTGATCTACCTACACACATACGTTCATGCACGCATGCATACATACATACACATTCCTCTTCCTATATTTTTATAAGCCCGGGCGGGGGGAAAACCCGTCACCCCCCCCCCTAAAACCGGACCCCCGGGATCTGGAGCTTTGGGACCCTCCAGACGGCCTCAAAGCGGCCCCCTGGGCCTCGCAGGGCGTTTTGCCAAGCCTTCGCAGCATACCCAGGGCGATCAAGGGGGTCACCGGAGACGTCCCAGAGACCCCCAAGACAGCACAAAAGCGCTCCAAGAAGCCGTCATACCCCGAAAGATCGCTCCAAAACGTACCAAGAGGCCTCCAAGAGCACCCCCAAGAAGGCCCCAAGAGGGAAAAAGCATTGATTCTATTTAGGTTTTTGGTGCATTTGGGGTTCTCCTCTTTTCGGCTTCCCGACTCTCCAAGACGGCGGTCTCCTAGGCGTCCGAAGCCGCCTGGGAGGCTCCAAAATCGCCCCACAACCATCCGAAAGGGCTTCCAGGCAGTCCAAGAGAGCCCCAAAACGGCACAACAGGGGTCCAAATGGCCCAAAGAGAGCACCATGGCGGCCCAAGATGACCCCAAGACACCCTCCGAAGCATTCCAAATCGTGACTGGGGCGCTCAGGGAGACCGCGGTTAGAGGCAGGTTGGCCTTAGGCACCCAGGAGGCCTCAAGAGGGCTTTAAGAAAGCCTGAGAAGTTTGGTGAGGCCCCCAGAGGCTCTCCAAGGAGGAGCCTCCGCAAAAAGAGCTGAGAAAGATGGGGATAATGCCCAGGGTATGGCGATAATGAAGAAAAATAAGCATGGAGGAAGGATAACGAACAACATTATCAGAACGGCGATGCCAGAAAAGGCAGCAAGGAGTTATCGCTAAATTGTCGACTTGACCTTCCTGCCATTTCCGCCTGCATACCAAACTTCAAGGACCAAGGTGCATGGCGCGAAGCGCCACTGCAGACTTGTGTATATATTTACAAACATACATACATACATACATACATACATACATACATACAGACATACATACATACATACATACATACATACATGCATGCATACATACATACATACATACATACATACATGCCTGCCTGCCTGCCTGCATGCATGCATGCATGCACGCGTACATGCATACATGCATACGCACAGACACACACACACACGCATACGTGCATACCTACATACGGTGATGCATACATACATACATACATACATACATACATACATACATGCATACATACATACATACATACATATATACATACATACGTTAGTGCACGCATACATACAGACATACCTACCGAAACATACATGCATGCATACATGCATGCAGGTATACATTCATACATACATACATGCATACATGCATGCATGCATACGTGCATGTGTAGTTGCATGCATACATGCATACATACAGCCATACGACCGTCCGGTATAAATACATACATACAAACACGAATTCATACAGGCATACATGTCTGTCTACCGACCTACCGGTACACCTACTTAAATACCTACATACATACACAAAACATACATAGATACATACGTAGGTTCATGCATGTACGCATGCATGCACACATACATATGCACACACGTAAATGTATATAGACATTCATTCATTCATTCATACATACATACATGCATACATACATACGGGCGGGCGAGCGGCGGTAAGCGCGAAGCGTCTCGAATAATACTTTGATAGGCTGAGGTCGCACCCGGAGAAGTACTCTCGGAAACCGCGTTGGAGAGCCTGGCCGAGGTCATGAGTGTAAACGGTTGCGATCTGGCGAGTGTCTTTGGATTTCATGAGAGTGTCAATTGTAATCTGCACCCCGATGGCAAGAATCACCTGGCCAATCTCCACATAGTTTGATTTGATCTGGCCGTCGGCGTCGCCACCCTGAATACAAGTAGTGAAGAAGAATGTGCAACCGAACGCCGCAGCGCACAAGCCTACATAGTCCCATTGATATGATGTGAAATACATATACTCGAACGTAATAAGATCCGCCACCGTGCCTCTGGCACGAAGTGGAGCGCCCCAAGGCGCATGCAGCACTGAGAGGTAGACGCCGTGCTGCTTCTGCAGCGAGAGCTGTAAGTCTTTAAAAAGGCCGACCAATCGTGTTCCAGGCCTTCCCGGGGTGCCCCCCACGGGCTCCCATGAGTTCTGGGATGTGCCCTGCGCCTCCTGTGGACGATGTGCCCCCCCAAAGCGACCTCCTGGACCCTCCCACGAGTCCAAGAGGGCTCCGAGTCGCCGAACGATCGCTCCAAAACGCCCAAGATGGCCTCAAGATGGCCCAAGAGGCCTCCAAGACGCCACAAGGAGCCTCAAAAAAGCCTCCCAAGAGGGCCCCAACAGGCACAGTCAGTGGTGTCCCTTTTGGTTTTTGCAGGATTTGGGCGTTCTCGCCTTTTCGGCTTTCCGACGCTCGAAGACGGCCCAAGAGGCCCCCAAGACGACCCCAAGACGGCCCAAGAGGCCTCCCAGAGGGCTCAAAGACGGCCTAGCAGCACCCCAAGACGGCCCAACCGACAGTCCCAGACTTCCGCCCCAAGAGGCCCCCGGAAGGCCCCAAGAGGCGCCCGAGAGGCCCAGGTAGGCCCCAAGAGGCCCCCGACAGGCCCCAAGAGACCCCCTAGAGGCCCAATTGAGACCCAAAGGAGGCCTCAAACTGGCCCCCAAGAGGCCTCAAGAATGACCCGCGAGATCCCAACGAACACCCAATAGGCGCTCATACCCATAACCCAGGCACGGTGGCGGGATGGACCGCAGGCCATTAGATCCGCCGCCCCCTGTGCTTGTCACAAGGGTGCCTGGCGTACTGGACCCTTTCGGTTCTGGCTCTTTTTCCAAAAAAAAAAAAAAACTGTCCTGGGGCTCGGTCCAGCCCGCTGGCCACCCGAAAGGGTGCATAAGACCCGGTTGCACAGGTTTTCCTGATCCAAACGGCTCCAAGATGGCCCAAGACGGCCTCCAAGACGGCTACGATGGCCCTCAAGGTTTTGCTCAAGGTGGTCCAAGGTAACCTCCAAGACTGCCAAAGAGAGTCCAAGATGCCTCCAAGTTCAGCCACGGAGCCTCCAACACGGTCGAAGACGGCCCCAGAGGCCCCCCGAGAGGCCTCCAAGACGGCCCAAGAGGCGTCCAGGAGGTTCTTCTTCAGGAGGGCCCGACGAGGCTAAAATCATTAAACGATATGGGCGCGCGCGGCGGACTTTTTTCGTCCGCGGGATTTCGTCCCGAGTAAGCTTTTGAAGGATTTGGGCATTTGCTCGTTTTCGGCCTTCCGACTGCCCAAGACGGCCCAAGAGGCCCCAAAGATCGCCCACGGAGCGCCCAAGAGGCCTCCAGGATGGCCCCAGGACGACCCAAGAGGCCCCCAAGACGGCCCCAAGAGGGCCCCAAGCCGGCCCAGAAGGCCTCCAAGGCGCCCGAGATGGCCTCCAAGATGGCCCTGGAGCACCCGGAGAGGGCCCCAGGTCGGTCCACAGAGGCCCCCAAGACAGGGTCCGACGGCGTCGGACGGGCCAGGAGGCCCGAAGAGACTAGAATCATTGATGTTCCTTGGGATTTTGAATGATTGTTTGAAGGGGCCCCAGGACACACAAATAAATACACACAAATAAAATTATCCCGGCAAAGCAACCTAACAGCGATGTGTAGGAGCATATCTGGAAGCATTCCCCGTAAGATTCGGATGAGAACCCAGTTGTAGAATTCTGCTGTTCTCGCAGTCGTAGTCGCATTCGCGATGACAGTCGCAGCGGCAACGGCAGTCGCAGTCACAGCCTCAGCCTCAGCCTGCCTCAGCCTCAGCCTCAGCCTGCCTCAGCCTCAGCCTGCCTCAGCCTCAGCCTCAGCCTGCTTCAGCCTCAGCCTCAGTCTGCCTTCAGCCTCGGCCTCAGCCTCAGCCTGCCTCAGCCTCAGCCTGCATCAGCCTCAGCCTCAGCCTCAGCCTGCCTCAGCATCAGCCTGCCTCAGCCTCAGCCTCAGCCTGCCTCTGCCTCAGCCTCAGCCTGCTTCAGCCTCAGCCTCAGTCTGCCTTCGGCCTCGGCCTCAGCCTCAGCCTGCCTCAGCCTCAGCCTGCATCAGCCTCAGCCTCAGCCTCAGCCTGCCTCAGCATCAGCCTGCCTCAGCCTCAGCCTCAGCCTCAGCCTCAGCCTCAGCCTGCTTCAGCCTCAGCCTCATCTGCCTTCAGCCCTCGCCTCAGCCTCAGCCTCAGCCTCAGCCTGCTCAGCCTCAGCCTCAGCCTCAGCCTGCTTCAAGCCTCAGCCTCAGTCTGCTTCAGCACTCCGCCCAGCCTCAGCCTGCCGCAGGCAGCCTCATTCCCTGCATCACCCTCAGCCTTAGCCTCCCCTGCCTCAGCCTCAGCCTGCATCCCCTGCCTCAGCCTCAGCCTCAGCCTCAGCCTCAGCCTGCTTCAGCCTCAGCCTCAGTCTGCCTTCAGCCTCGGCCTCATCCTCAGCGTGCCTCAGCCTCAGCCTGCATCAGCCTCAGCCTCAGCCTCAGCCTGCCTCAGCATCAGCCTGCCTCAGCCTCAGCCTCAGCCTCAGCCACAGCCTGCCTCAGCCTCAGCCTCAGCCTGCTTCAGCCTCAGCCTCAGTCTGCCTCTTGTCCAGCGCTCAGCTGCATCAGCCTCAGGCCAGCCTCAAGTCTGCCTTCAGCCTCGGCTCAGCCTCAGCCTGCTTCAGCCTATCCTGCTCATTCACAGCCTCAGCCTGCCTCAGCATTCAAAATGTGGCCCGGGAATATGTTGAATCGGGGGAATCGGATGAACAACGAAAGGTGGCCGTACAAGGGCTGAGTGGACGTGCCGTGTTGTGGGCATTCAAAAAATCATGGCCCGGAATGGAATTCTGGGAACGGGGGGGGGGGGGTAGCGGAAGACCAAGAAGTGGCATCAATTTGGCTCGTGGCTATTCAAAATGTGGCCCGGGCATGGAGTTCTGGGAACTCGAAGAGCACGAAGTGGCCTACAGTTGGCTCCGGGCATTCAAAATCATGCCCTGGAATGGAATTCTGGAAACTCGGAAACCACGAAGTGGCCTACAGTTGGCTCCGGGCATCCAAAATGTGGCCCGGGAATGGAATTCTGGGAATCGAAGAGCACGAAGTGGTACTGTTGCTCCGGCCCTCCAAATGTGGCCCGGGAATGGAGTTCTGGGAACTCGAAGAGCACGAAGTGTGGACTGTTGCATTCGGCCCTCCAGAATGTGGCCTGGGAATGGAGTTCTGGGAAATCGAAGAGCACGAAGTGTGTGACTGTTGGCGAAAAACGAGCCCGGCACCTGCCGCCCGGCAACTCCCAACACCTGCCCGGACCCCCCTGTGGAGTGATCTGTGAGCTCTTCTGAGTCAACTAGAAACCTATCAGTCTTCGCTGTTAGGTAAAGATTCCCCATATTTTCCTATCTTTTCTGGGTTTTTGTCTCCCCCCCCACCTACCTCCCATATTTTCCCATATTTTCCTGGGAGTCGACGATTCATTGTGTCTGTGTGTTTTTTTCCCGCCTGATTGTTGCACTTGCTTCTTTTCGGCCTTCCGACGGCCCGAGACGACCCAAGAGCCCCCAAAGATCGCCCCCCCAAGATCGCCCAACAGGCCTCCAAGATGGCCCCAGAAAGGCCCAAGAGGCCCCCAAGACGGCCCCAAGAGGGCCCAAAGCCGGCCCCAGAGGCCTCTGAGACGCTCAAGGAAGCATCTAAGACGGCCCTGGAGCATTCCATGAGGGCCCCAAAACGGCTTCCGGCGGCGTCAGACGGGCCAGGAGCCCACCAAGACGGCCCAAGATGGCCCTAAGATGGCCCAAGACGGCCCAAGAGGCCTCCAAGAGGGCCTCCAGGAAGGTCCGAAGAGGCCAAAATCATTGACTCCCCTTATGTGTTGAAAGATGTTGGCATTTGCTTCTTTTCGACCTACAGGCGGCCGGAGACGGCCCAAGAGGCGATCGCCCACAGAGCGCCCAAGAGGCCTCCAGGATGGCCCCAGGACGACCCAAGAGGCCCCCAAGACGGCCCCAAAAGGGCCCCAAGCCGGCCCAAGAGACCTCCAAGACGCCCAAGATGGCCTCCAAGAAGCCCTGGAGCGCCCCAAGAGGGCCCCAAGTCGGCCCAGAGATGCCCCCAAGACTGCTTCCGACGGCGTCAGACGGGCCAGGAGCCCACCAAAACAGCCAAAGAGGCCCCCGAGAAGCCCCCAAAGGCCCCCAAAAGGCCCAAGGAGGCCCCCAAGATGCATACAAGAGGCTCCCAGGAAACTCTTTGGAGGCACCAAGAGTGTCCCCAGAGGCTCCCAAGATGCCCCGTCCTCCTCCTCATCCTCCTCCTCCTTCTCCTCCTCCTCCTCCTCCTCCTCCTCCACCTCCTCCGCCTCCTCCTGATCGTCCCCGCCATCCTCCCCAAAGTGTTCCCCGAAGGGTTCCCACAACGATTGGGGGAACAAATGGTCCGATAGCTTGGCGGAACTCTTGCCACAACGCTCGGCCACATGGGCGATTCTAGAAAGCAGGGGGCGGCGGTGATTCGCCGTAGGCGTCTTCGATAAAGACAAATTGCCAGCACGTGCGCCAATATCTGCAATGTTGAATTACACTCGAGCCGGTTGACCAATCCCATAATCAAGATGGGGAGCACCTTGCCGAGTGCCACGCCAATTAGTCGCTTGGTGTTCCTTTCGAAAGTCGTACCAGCATAGCGGCTTATCAGTAGCGCCAGTGTGGTTGCCATGGTGGCGTTGTAGCCAGTCTGGAACACTGAGCCACGTAGATAGAATCCCATTACGAAGCAGAGTGTGACTGACATCGTGTTTCTGATCGCGAAATTCCTGTGCTCCGCATCGGCTTCACCCGAAGACTCGTGCAACCACCCAAACATGTTTCTGACTACGCTGCCGCGCTTGCGGGAGCCATCCTTTTCCAGGTGACCCTCCGCGAAGGCGCTCACCCGCCAGGCGAAGACCGAAAGGGAGTAGACGAAGATGGTGCAGTTACAGAAGGGTTCGTCAGACAAGGGGTTGGAGGAGTTCAGCTCTTGCCCATATGCTGCAGACAGCTTGTGATCGTACTCAAGCAGCATCAGCATCTGGCAGTGCTTGATCTCCCCCACACACTGGACTATCTGTTTGAGCTCGTTCTCGTCCACCTTTAGGCGGCGAGCGAGGGGGGGGACAGGAGAAGGAGAAGGCCTGCTCAGGAGGCGGCGTGACTTCTTAGAAACCCTCGCGCCTTCTGAAGGGTTGGTTGTGTCTTCGGGGAAGGCGTAGAAAGTTTCTCAGAAGGCTTGGGGACTTCCGATCCTTCTGAGAAGGCCCGCCCCTTCTCACTTCACCCCTCGCTCGCCGCCGAACCTTTCCGTCCCTACAGGATTCGGCGCAATGGTACAGGAGACGCATCGTTGCAAGCTTGAGGTTCTCAGCAGCCCTGCGCATGCTCTTGTCCATGAAGGCCTCGTGAGTTTTTCCGAACCCAGCCTCGAGAATGCAGGCCTTCATTGCGTAGAGCACTTGATGTAGCTGGTCGAGCTCGGCGTCAAGCTCTGCGTACAACGCACGTTTGTGCTTGAACCCACAAAGGTCTAGCGTCTCCCACCAGGACGCCTCCAAATCTCCACTGACTGTACTGATGTTGTTCGTCAGATTTGCGATCTTCGATGCAATCTGCAAGCGCTTTGCAGCATGCCTCCCGCCGCAGAAGTACGAGATTGCGTCTTCCCAAATGTTGTCCAGAGAACTGACCACCGTCTTTGTATCTTCATCAACCCTAGTGATATTGAGCATGGGCCAGGGGAACAAAGTGGCCAGCACTGCCAGGAGCGACCCGGTGTAGGTGGTGAAGAGCACGGCGGTGGGCTCAGAATCCCACTGCACGCCTGGAATACCAGTGTGCAGCTCGCCGATGTGCGGCCCCGTGTTTGGGTTCATGTAGCCCATCATGAAGAAGAGGTGCCACGACAATCCGAACTTGATGGCATTCGTGCTCATCTTGGAGATGAGGAAAAGGAATGTCAGGCCCAAGCAGTCCAGCCAAGCAACCCACGGAATATAACCTGCATCCATAGCTCCTCGCGGCCACACACCCATGAGAATGTAGATGTTCACAACGGCAAGCCATGTGCCACCAACACCCTGCCAAGCGAACATGATAGTATTTCCGGAGGTCTTATCCGCCTCCGTGCCTGCACGGAGTGGGCGTTTCAGAATGGTTCTCGGTTGCCCTGAAGCTTTCTAGGGCCGACCATCCCTGATAGCACGCGTTAAAAGAAAATCTGCGTTTTCTGGATTTGCTCTCCAGAGCCAATGTCGGCCTTCAGGCGCCAGGATTGCCTCCAAAATGTCCTCCAAGACAGCCAAGAGAACACCAAGATGGCTCAAGATGGCTCAAATTAGCTCAGGAAGCTTCCAAGACGGCCTCAAGACGGCTCGAGAGGCTTCGCAGACGGCCGAAGAGGGTTCCGAGAGGCCCTCCAGGAGAGCTCGAGGAAGCCAAAACGACTGATTCCCCTCAGGCTTGTCAATGATTTTGAGGGTCTCGCTTGGTAGGGCTTGCGACCGTCCAAGATGACCCAAGAGGCCTCCAAAATAGCCCCCAGACAGCCCAAGAGGCCACCAAGAGGGCCGCAAGTCGGCCAGAGAGCCTCTCAACAAGACCCCAAGACGGCCCTCAAGCGCTCCAAGAGAGCACCAAGACGGTCCAAAGAGGCCCCCAAGACGGCCTCCTAAGACGTTAGACGGGCCAAGAACCCCCTAAGATGCCCCAAGGGGCCCCCCACGAGGCCCCAAGGGCATCCGAGAAGGCGAAAAACATTAATAAGTGTTTGAAGGATTTGCAGGTTCTCACCTCTTTTGAGTTTCCGACCGGCTGAGGCTGCCCAGAAGGCCTCCAAGATAGCTCCAAGACAGCCCATGAGGCTCTCAAAGAGCTCCAAGTCGGCCCGAATGGACCCCAACATTGCCCAAGAGCCTCCCAAGACTGCTCCAAGACGACCCTCAAGCGCTTCAAGAAGCCACCAAGACGGCTCAGTGAGGCCCCCAAGACGAGGCGAGGTCGAGTTCACAACCCATCCCAGCTGAGAGCAGTCGTCGAGATTGCGCTGTTCCTACAATGTCTCCCTCCTGCTGCATTAATGCACAAGCTCGGCGGCGGGGACTGCCGCAGGCAGCCGGATACACGGTATAAATGATCATCTGGATAACGTTTGGCCAATACGAAGCATACATCCCTGGTAAATAACCGCACCAAACATCCTTCTCCGGGCGCCACGGCGTGGACGCGGAGCCTTCATGCGGGACGATGCCCGTGCCGTTCGGACCCACCACCCAGCGCCCCAGTTGCGACGGCGAGCATAGCTGCGACCCGTAGAATAGCTCGTAGTTCGCCTGGGAATAGATGGGGAACCCGAACAGCGCGCACCAAAAGGCCACGCGCACTGACATCGCGAGGTTGCGCCAGAACGTCCTGGGGCGGGTGAGCCACGAGATATCCCTGGTGGTCCCTGCGAACACCTAGGCCTCCGCATCGTTCTCCTTATCTCATCTCGTCCTCCTCCTCCTCCTCCTCCTCCTCCTCCTCCTCCTCCTCCTCCTCATCCTCATCCTCATCCTCATCCTCATCCTCATCCTCCTCCTCTTATTATTCGTAGTATTAGTATGATTCCTCCTCCTCCTCCTCCGCATTATCCTCTTCCTCCTCCTCATTCTCATCCTCCTGTTTCTATCTTAAATATCCTCCTCATCGTTTGGGTCCTCTAGGTTTTTGGCGCGCCACGTCCGTTGATGCAACACCTTGCAAACAAGGAATAAAACGTACGCACGGCACGCACAAGAGGGATCACTCCGGCTGGAACGGGAAAGACCTGCCGAACTCCACTCCCGAAGAAAAGTCTGCCCCGTTTTACAGGAGACTCAGGGAATGGCTGGCAGCTTGGTTTCTGGGCCCGCAATTGCAAGTTTGGCAAGCAGGACCACCTTCTTAGTGCCGAGTATCCCACATACACTGCACCACACTCGGCCTCCTGCACCATTCCAAGGCAACGATATCGCCTGCCCACCAATCACGAATTCCACCACGCACGCAAGCAGATCTCTTACCCCCTCGCAAAATCGCATGCCCATTGGGCCCAGACGCGAACTCCAAAACCTCGGTAGCTGTGAGCCGCTTGGCTCGGAAGTGGTCGGCGTCCCCGGAATTCAGCCTGGATCAAGCACCCGCGCGCCCCGCGACCAGGACGGCACGGCCTCGAACAAAGAATCCCTGAGCCTTCATTTCCTGCACAAGAGTCGGAGGGACAGGATGCATTTTAGCTCCTGGCTTGGTCAAACGATCGGCCTCTCGGTTGCCTCGCCAGGCCCATCATGCACAGCCCTCGGGCGCAGCTTTGGCCCAGGACTGGCGGCCCCGAATTCTCTCCAACGCGGAGAGCGGCAATAGCATCAAACGTGCGGAAATATCGCGCCACTGTTCGACATGCGCAACCTTATCCTTCGACTGCTGTGGGCCAGCCTGCCAGATACCAACTACCATCTTACAACCGCAAACAATATGGACGGGCGCGACTCCTACATACTTGATGAGCATACGTAGAGCATACACACCCCGACTGCTGGACTGGGCGAGGCAAGGGCCCAGCCGCCATGGCGGTCGACTTGGACAACACACCAACCAGCACCTTCCATCACGAAATCTCTCCCAGCCTCAGCCTCAAGCCTCAGCAAGCCTCAACAGCAGCCTCAGCCTCAGCCTCTGAAGCCTCAGCCTCAGCCTCAGCCTCTGCTCAGCCTCAGCCTCTCTGCATCAGCCTCGTCAGTCGCCTCAGCCTTCAGCGAGCCTGCAGCCTCCTCAGCAGGCATCAGGCCTCAGCCTCTGCCTCAGTCAGCCTCAGCCTCAGCCTCAGCCTCAGCCTCAGCCTCAGCCTCAGCCTCAGCCTCAGCCTCAGCCTCAGCCTCAGCCTCAGCCTCAGCCTGCCTTCAGCCTCAGCCTCAGCCTCTGCCTTCAGCCTCAGCCTCAGCCTCAGCCTCAGCCTCAGCCTCAGCCTCAGCCTGCCTCATCAGCCTCAGCCTCAGCCTCAGCCTCAGCCTCAGCATCAGCCTGCCTCAGCCTCAGCCTCAGCCTGCCTCAGCCTCAGCCACAGCCTGCTTCAGCCTCAGCCTCAGTCTGCCTTCAGCCTCGGCCTCAGCCTCAGCCTGCCTCAGCCTCAGCCTGCCTCAGCCTCAGCATCAGCCTGCCTCAGCATTCAAAATGTGGCCCGGGAATGGAGTTCTGGGAACTCGAAGAACACGAAGTGGCCTACAGTTGGCTCCGGGCATTCAAAATCATGCCCAGGGAGTTCTGGGAACTCGAAGACCACGAAATGGCCTACAGTTGGCTCCGGGCATTCAAAATGTGGCCCGGGAATGGAGTTCTGGGAACTCGAAGAGCACGAAGTGGCCTACAGTTGGCTCCGGGCATTCAAAATGTGGCCCGGGAATGGAGTTCTGGGAACTCGAAGAGCACGAAGTGGCCTACAGTTGGCTCCGGGCATTCAAAATGTGGCCCGGGAGTGGAGTTCTGGGACCTCGAAGATCACGAAGTGTGTAACTGTTGGCTAAAAAAAATCCCCGGCATCCTCCCCCGGATCGCGCAGACCCCCCTGGGGCGTCATGATGTTCTCTTTTGACCATACTAGAAACCTATCAGTCTTCGCTGTTAGGTTTGGAGAAAAAAAAAATGACGCCCGGGCCCCACATGTGTGGTCGAGGCGCTGGCCCCCGGACCCGGTCACCCGTTACATGTAGATGTATATAGACACATCTAGATATATAATTAAAAACAGCCCGAGTAGTTTTGCGTTATTTCTATGGCTTTCCCGCCAACACACCCGAAGAAGACGAACAAATACAATCGACTAAACACAGAAAAACTCCCGACAAAAAAAACGAATAGGGGGCTCTGGGGGGGGTCGGGGGATTGCAACTGTAACACCTTGCTAAACAATATCCCGTGTTGTGAACACCTCGCACAACATGCCCAACAATAGAAAGACAGAACACGCAATCGCACTGCAAATCATCACATTCAAGCATCTTCATCATAACCAACAAAGCAAAAAAACGCACGAAACATATCCACAAACAAAAAACAATATGCTCAACTGATGTTTCTTAAATTTCCGAAAATCCCAATTATGTTGACAACATAACATGTTTGTTGGGGGGCGATTGGGAGATCAAAATATGAGCCAAAACTAATCGGGGTTGATCACGTCCCCATACTTCACGTCCCTGATCAAGGCAATTCGTCTGGATACCGTTTCTGGATGGGCTGGTGGGGACACGGGAGCGTCAAGAAATTTAATTTGGTTGGGTTCTCTTGGGGATCTCTCGGAGCTCCATTGGAGCTTTTCTTTAATATTCGCGATGGCGTCCGCTACTGGCCCACCTCCTCCCCCCCCCCTGGTAACGTCACGATTCGCGACGGCGCCGTCTGTGAATTAACCATACCTAAGCATTCGCTGACGGCGCCAGCACGAATCGCGACGCTATACCGGCCTCCACCCCACCTCCGGTCACGCCCGTTCTCGCCAGGGGAGAAACATCTCCTGCCTCATCCGAAACTCTCTTGAAATCACCTGCGCAAAAACCTCGACACTCTTCTGCAATGCCGGAGAAAGAATCCCGAACAAGAGTTGAACAGATCCGAAAACCAAAACAACAACAGAAACCAGCACAAAGACTTGGAGGGTCTTTTCCCTGACCAAACACACAAACCATAACCAAAGCCAGGACAAGAACTGGACTTTAACCTGGGGGTCTCTGTCGAGGCAGGAAAATGACGGCCACCGGAACCCGAGCCAGAACCAAAACTGGAACCGTGACCAGGGAAGTCTTCTTCCAAACCGAGGGATCGAACAAGAGAACCAGAACGAGAACAGGAACCAAAACAGGAATCGTGACTGAAGAAATCTTCTTTCAGGCCTGGGGAAAAGAGAACCACACCGAAAACCGTAAGCAGAACCGGACGGGGGGCCTATGGCCCGAAACTGCAACCAAGCTACAAGAATAAAGAAATCGTGACCAAAACCAGCGCATATAACCATGACAGGGGAGGTCTTATTCGAAGACGGAAGACGACAAAAACTGGAACCAAACCTGGAACCGAAACCGTAAGTAACCGTGACCTTGGAGGGTTGAGTCGAGCAATTCGGGAAAAGATATTTCAGCGGGCGTGGACCCCAGAGCACGACTTCAGATTCATTCACGATGGAAATGGAAACTGTGCGGTGTAAGCTATGCGGTGCCAGCTATGTCGTGGAAATTAGGTGGTGCGAGCTGTATGTGGAAGTTGTGGGGCGTGAGCTACGTGATGTCAGCTATGTTGTGTAATCCATATGTGCTGTGTAAAGGGATGTCATGCGAGCCCAGAGCATGGGGCTCCCACGAGGCGACACGCGCGGCAACATGGTACAACCTCGGGAAACCCACCCCACGCACGGAGCGCGGCACGGGCGGCAGCGTGGCGCAACTTTGGCACACACCCCACCGCACGGGGCGCCCACGAGCGACGTTGCGCACTGGAGCGGTTGTGTATCACGGCGCCTGTGTACACCACAGGGCTTGTGATGTGTACACTTTAATCATTAAAGTGTACACATCACCCACTATGCCTGTCTACAAGTCTACAAGTGTGTGATGTATACACATTAAAGTGTACACATCACACACTTGTACGCAAGCATTAAAGTTTAATGCTTGCGTACACCCACTATGCCTGTCTACACCACAACTGCTGCTGCAACGACAGTCGTGTGCGCCACATCGCTGGTGTACACCGCAATGCCTGCGCACACCACAATGCACGCCCGAGTGCACCGCGGCACAAGCAGTGCCCGCGTGCACTACAAGCCCTAGGCTGCCCGGGATCGCGCACTGGACCGAGCCGGGGCGTTATCGATACGGGGTGGGGCAGGGAGGGGTCAACAAGTGTTACCCCTTGGGTGGACAAGAAAATGGTCTCTGGGGCCACACCAGTAGCTGAAGATAAGCATTCATCCGCGGCACCCGCCGCAAAACAACGACAGGACTACGACCACGATACGACTACGGCTACGACTACGACTACGAGTGGTTGGCGACCACGACTACTATTACGACGACTACGACTACGAGTACGACTACGGGATGAGTATGAGGAGAAGAACGAGGAGGAGCAAGAGAAGAACGAGAAGGAGGAGGAGGAGCAGGAGGAGGAGGATGAGGAGGACAAGGAAGAGGAGGAGGGGGGAGGAGGCTAAAGAGGAATCTGAGGAGCAAGAGGAGGAGGAGAAGGAGGGGCGGAGTGTATTTCCCGCCGAGAAAAACAGGGATGGGGGAGCAAAACTAGAGAACTCCCTCGGTTAAGTTCAAGCGCCAAAAAATACGTGCCCGCCCCCTTCATGTACAGTGGAAGCCAGTCCACAAGAAACCTTCCACAAGAAACCCAACCCTGAGACCCTGGGGCATCCATTGATTTTTGGTGTGGGAGCGTCACGATCCCCATCGAAAAGACATCGAACTCCAAGAAACCCAGGGCATCCTGGAGGCAAGCAGGGCGCTTCTTGGCATGAGGAGGAGGAGAAGGAGGAGAGGAGGAGGACGAAGAGGAGGAGGAGGAGGAGGAGGAGGAGGAAAGAGGAGGGGGGAAAGAAAGGTGTTTCTTGGCATGGGTCTCCACTGGATTATTTTTGCTTTTGTCTGTTGCTGTTGCTATTCCTGTTCCCCCGGGCGGGGGGGGGGGGCTGGCGGGGTCCGTACGGCGGGGGCCGTGCGGGCCAAGGAGGGGGAGGCCTGATGGTGGGTTCTCGTGTTGTGCTCCTCCTCCCTCCTCCTCCTCTCCTCCTCCCTCCTCCTCCCTCCTCCTCCTCCTCCTCCTCCTCCTCCTCCCCTCTTCCTCCTCCTCCTCCTCTCCTCCTCCCTCCTCCTCCTCCTCCTCCTCCTCCTCCTCCTCCATCCCCCTCCTCCTCCTCCTCCTCCATCCTCCTTCTCCTCCTCCTCCTCTCCTCCCTCCTCCCCTCCTCCCCTCCTCCTCCTCCTCCTCCCTCCTCCTCCTCCTCCTCCTCCTCCTCCTCCTCCTCCCCTCCTCCTCCTCCTCCTCCTCCTCCTCCTCCTCCTCCTCCTCCTCCTCCTCCTCCTCCTCCTCCTCCTCCTCCTCCTCCTCCTCCTCCTCCTCCCCTCCTCCTCCTCCTCTCCTCCTCCTCCTCCTCCTCCTCCTCCTCCTCCTCCTCCTCCCCTCCTCCTCCTCCTCCTCCTCCTCCTCCTCCTCCTCCTCCTCCTCCTCCTCCTCCTCCTCCTCCTCCTCCTCCTCCTCCTCCTCCTCCTCCTCCTCCTCCTCCTCCATGTCCCGAAACGTTTGGCGCATTCGGGACAGTTTTGCCAAGGCTCGCTGGGCATCCGAGCACACATGTTCTGGTGACCAGACGCGCCATCGGCACAACCCGCAGATGCAAAATGCATCGGTGTCCCCTGGGTCAGAAGGACGTCTGGAAATCGTTACCGCACCAGCGAAGCGGAGGGGGAGACGGAAGAGTGGGAGGAGAGCGGAGCAGGAGGAGCAGGAGGAGCAGGGAACGTGCCCAAGGGGGATTGGGCCGAGCAGAGAGCACTTGCCCAGCCGCCGACCGCCGCCCCGACGCAAGCGCAGCCGGGCCACTCGGCGCTGGGCTGTGCGCAGCAATCGCTGCTGTCCGGGAGGGAACATACCAGGAACTGCTTTGCCCAGGCCAGGCCGAACGCCCCATTCGGGGTTGTCAGAACCAGAACCAGAAGGAGGGAGCAGGCCCAGCGGGAGAGTAGGAGGGAGGAGCCTGGTCTCAGGGCGCGAAGTTGCAGACCTTGAACCCATGTGCTCCCTCAATCTCGTCAGAAGTCCACACGATCGTGCTGCCTGTGTCCACATGGACGCCACTGATGACCTCTGGATGACCTCCAGCAATGATGGCGCCCCAGCCAGATGGATCTGACGGCCCAGAAAAAGTCTGGCCGTCGATGGTCAGTATGTCAAACCCCTTCTCAGTGTTGAACCAATGCGAGTGCAGGGCCGCGGCGCTAGTGACGGCGACGGTGCAGCCCTCGAGGTCGCCGTAGTGCTCCCTCGTGAGGCACCTGCCCCCCTCCGAAGCGGCGCAGGGGCCGGCCGTCACACGGAACCACTCAGACGCGAAGCAGGAGCGGTCGCATACCCCCATGGCCTTCGCCTCGAGGTCGTCCCCCACCTCGGTGGCGCACAAGGGCTCGCTCGAGAGCGCCTCGTCCCGCTTCTGCCCTGGCAGCGCCAGCTCGGTGGTGCACGCCTCGAACCGCTTGCCCGAGAAGAAGAATGGAAACACGCACCCGCCCTGCGGCCCACGGTCCGACCCCTCGTGGGGATACTGGCAGGAGCCCATCGCGTTGCTGGCTTCACATGCCTCTTCGGCGAGGTAGCCAACGTTGCAAGAAAGCGAACAGCAGCGATGCATGTCCTTAGCCCACGAGTCGCACCAATGTGTCGAGCCTGCGCAGTGATAGGCTGGGCCCCAACCAAACGATGCCTTGAGGCACGCATCGTTGTCGAACGCTCTGGACGCGATTGTGCAGTCCGACCCCTCGTGCGGGTATTCGCAAGTGCCGTTATAACCCTTCACGATGGCGTCTACCGCGTCACAAGACTCTTCGGTGAGGTAGCTGACGTTGCAAGAAAGCGAACAGCAGCGATGCATGTCCTTTTGGACGCACAGAGACATACTAATACTATATGTTTTCCTTGGAGGCGCGCGTCCGACCCGAACAAATAGTATACCCATCTTGTAGTAGATCGTTTCCCGAGATATGTGGCCAGAAAGCGCCCGCCACGACGCACACATTGTATTAGTATGTTGGGGTGGCGCCGATCCTTGGCCCACGAGTCGCACCACCTAGTCGAGGATGCGCAGTCATGGTGTGAGCCCCACTTTGGCGTGGCCTGGAGGCACGCGTCGTTGTCGAATGGAACGCAGCCGTCTGCCGTGCACGTGTCTGGTGGCGGGGGCGGGGGCTCGAGGGGAGGGCCCCAATCGACGTCGCTGCCAATCGCAACGCCGGGCATGACCACGTCGCAAAGGCCGAGGGGAGCGATTTTCATCTTGCCCCCCTCGCCCCACTCGCCGCCCCACGAATTGTGCAGCACGAAGTGGAACGGCCGCCCCTCATAGAGGGGGCCCTCGGCACCCCAGCCCGAGATCACGGTCTCGTGGTTGCAATCGGCCCATCGGCAGGGCACGTCGTAGACCCCCGACCGGTAGGCCATGAAGACCGCGTCTCCGCCCGCCACTCCAGCGAGGCACATGCCCTGCTCCATGAGCGCCTGCTGCACCTCCAGCACCCAGCCCCATCCTGGGCCCGGGTACACCGTGATGACGGCGGGGGCATCGAGCTCGGGCAGCCGGATCGAGTCCTCGGGCATGGCCCTGTCGTACTCCGCGTTGGAGCACCGGGACGGGCAGCTCGCCTCCGCCGCCCCTGCCTCGAAGTGGTGCACGCCTGCTCCCGTCGCCCAATACGGCACGCAGCCGGACTGTCCTCCAGTCGGGACCCCGGTGCTCGCGAAGGGCTCCCAGGCCCAAGAACCGAGGCCTCCTCTGCAACCATCGAAGTCCCAGCCGTTATTTCTGGCGCACGAGGTGACGAAGCCGCGGCTGAACTGCGCAGCAACGGCCCCCCCCGTCGCGATGCACAACCGGGACTCGACGACGTGCACCCCAGCGAAAGCCCAGCAGCTCCCGCACAACCCCTGATTGTGCACCTGGGGGGTTTTGTGTACTTCAGGAACAACCGAACTGGGGTTTGAACCTGGATATACATCACAATACCAGGCATTCTTAATAGCAACTTCCACTCATCATAATATCAAAGAAGATCAGGGTGAGAAAGTACGGGTAGCTAGCATCGAACATCAAAGCACGATCGAGATCAGGTGTCAAAGACAGCATCCAACCACAACTCACAGCCGCAAGCCGCGAGTCCAAAGCCGCAAGCCCACCTCCGAAATTATAGCGCAAGCCAAAAGCAGGAACTACCGAACTGGAGATTGAACCTGGATAAACATCAGAATACCAGACATTCATGATAGCAGCTTCCATACATCATAATGATGCTTCATGGTCGCACATGATGGTTGTGCACCTTGTGATGTTGCTTGTGCACTTCAGGAACAACCGATGAGAGGGTTATGAGTCTGGATGCCCACGAACTAGAACCGCCCAGCAATTCCCACAACAGCATCAGAAAGATACGAGAATCAGGAAACTGTTACTGGGGGGCTATTGCAATTCAGGACCAACCGATCTGGGGTTATGGACCGGGATAATTATGCGTAAGAATTCGACGAGACTCCAGTACCCACGAATTCAGCATGGCAACGATAAGTTCAGGATGCTGTGGATCGACCTGTGGCCGTGGAGCCCAAAGAAACATAGGGTAGAGTTGACCCGAAGAAGCATGGAGCAAATTTTGACCCTGACTGAGCACCTTGTCGAAGACGCTGGCGCAGTGCGGCCAATTCTCGCTGGCGGAAAAACTCTCGGGCATCTGCGACAGCCTCCTGTGATGGGCCTGCTTTCCACCACCACCACCATAAGTTGGAGGGCGAGGGGGTCCTCCGCCTACTCATCCTCCTCCACCTCCTGCTCCTCTTCGTCTTCCTCCTCTCGTCCTCCACCTCCTTCCCCCCTCCAATTTATGGTGGTGGTGGTGGTGGAGAACAGGCCGATCATCCTGGCCACCTCCTCCTCGTCCATCGCCGGGGCCGGCGGAGGGAGGCTGCCATTGGACTCGTTCGGCGGGGGGACCCGGCCGAGCTGGCGAAGGTGGTCCGAGCGCGTCATGTTCTCCATCCACCCTGGGACGGAAACGAAGAAGTGGGCGTCCTCCGCGCTGTTCACCGCCTCCTCAAGCGCCTTCGTCGCCATGGGCTTCTCCATCTCCAGCGCCTCGCGCACGACGCTCTCCCAGGCGGCGACGAGCTCCTCGCCCTCCTTGCCCTTCGACAGCACGGAGGCCCCGTGCAGGAAGTGCATGTGAAACGACTCTCGCTCGACCTCGTTGAGCTCCCCCGCCATACCCGCCGCCATCAACGCGTCGAATGCGGCGTTGGCGTTCTCCTCCACCGAGGCCCCGGGATCGAACGGGGGCACGTCCACCTCGCGCAGGTCCCGCGAAATCCACAGCCGGCGCACGTCCTCGAGCTTGGGGCAGCCCCCCGGCGGGTGCACGCCCGTACGCCTGCACAGCTCGAGCTGCAGCTCGCGCCGCAGCGTCGGGCGCCCGAAGACCACACAAGCCTCGGGGCGTGCGAGAATGGCGCGGGAATCGGCTTCCGGAACGGAAGGTCGGAATACTCCTGAGGCCCGTGTTCCGTACTTTTATTTAGTGCTCGAGCTTCTCGTGTGCGGTTTCCATATCGAGCTGTTCGTTTGATTCGGCGGGTGATCCAGCCCCCGACGCGAGCCCCGGAGGAGAAGAGAGCTACTCGTTTCCATATTATTTTGTCTATTGAAGTTGGTTTGACGATCATCTTATTTCATTCACTCTCGCGAGTAACCCCGACGACATCAACACGATATTGGTAGTGCGGAGCTTGTTTTTAGTGAACCTGACGAGTGACAGCGTCATCGAGCACGGGCCAGAATGTAGATACCCAGAAGATTCCTACGTGGGACGGCAGGGCGGAGACACTAGACGAGTACCAAGCCGAGGTGAAGCTTCTCACGCTGGCGACGACGGAAGAGGACAGGAAGCTGCTCGGCCCACGTTTGGTGCAGGCACTGCCGAAGAACACCGCGCACAGGAAACCGGCCCTGCGATTGCCGCGGATAGAGGACGAGGCAGATTCGATCGTTGGCGAGAGCGGCCCGGAAAACCCGATCAGGGTCTTCCAGAAGAACCTGGGGAAGCAAGCATCCTACAACTGTGACGTCGTGGACAAGGTCTTGTCGTGTACAAGGTCTTGGACACGTCTTGCGAGGACACGTCTTGTACAAGGTCTTGTCGTGTACAAGGTCGTGCCGAGGAGCCTGCGACGTCGTGGACAAGGTCATGTCCTACTACTGTGACCGAAGACGGCGGGACCACGGGTGCGGAAGCCAGGGCAGACGATCGGCCTCTGCGCGAAGGCGGAGGAGGACGCCCACCGAGAGATGGAGAAGAGTGTTCGGGCGATCTGACCAGATCTGGACGCACTGGACGTGAGAGGGCCACAGTTGTGGCAGGCCTACACGACTGGAAAATCGAGTCAGAAATCGAGAAGCTGAAGTACGTGTGGGCAGACAAAGACCTGACGGCGAGGGACAACCTGGTATCACGCCGGAGAAAGCTACGATTCCAAGGAGGTCGAGAAGTCCGCAGGGAGAGGTCCAAGGTGAACTACTAGGAGGACGACATCGATGAGGAGCCGAACTACTTCGAGGAGGAAGCAGACGAAGTGGGAGAGGCAGAAGCCTACTACGAGGAGGAGCTCGACAAGGAGGACATCGAGGCGCTGGAGGCCTACGCCGAGGACGCGGAGGTGTACGCGCAGGACGCCCACAGGACGTTCACGGAGGCGAAGAAGTTGCTGGCGAAGGCTGCGATGAACCGGAGCGGCTACTTCCCGGTGATAGGGATCGGACAGATTCCGGAGAAGTACTTCAAGGACCAGAAGATTGTGAACACGGCGAAGGCGGCGCTCAGGGCTCCGAGACCATCTGGACCACCAGGAGGAGACCGAAGGGCTCCACATCCACCACCGCCACAACCTCAAGGCCAGAGGCGACCCCCCAAGGGCAAGGGCAACGGCATCAAGTGCTTGATCTGCCAGGGACCCCATCGAGCAGTGGACTGTCCAAGACGGAGCAAGACAGGCAGCGAGGGCAACAAAATGCAGATGGCATGCCAGGGCTTCGTGGATGCCGAGGACGCGGACGAGTCCAACTACAGCAACGAGGGGAACATGCCAGAGGACGGTCAGGCTGGATGGGTACACGAGGAGATGGTGGGATACGCGATCATCGACACAGGAGCCTCGAAGAGCATGATCGGGATCGGCCTTGCAGCCGCCATCCAGGACACCATCATCCAGGAGACGGGTGAGGACCAGATCGCCATGGACTATAAAAAAAGAGAAAACCCACCCCCACCCCCAGTCCCGACGCCCACCCCCGAGCCTGCGATTCAAGGGGTCGGGACTGGGGGGGGGGGTACTCCATTCCTGGACCCCGAAAAACCACCCCCACCCCGGGTCCCGACACCCTGGATCGCGGGTTCGGAAATGGGGTCGGGACTCGGGGTGGGGGTGGGTTTTCGCCTTCTCAGACTACACGAAGAAGACTAAGTTCACGTATGCGGGAGGCGAGAAGGGCCAGTCCATCGGGAAGTTCGGGTTCGAGCATCCTGTGGCCCTGGTGGAAGACGACAACAAGCTGTGGCTCGACCTCGTGGGAACGAAATCCCAGATGCTGCTGGGCCTTGACTGCCTGGAAAAGGCGGGAGCCGACCTGATCGAGGAGAGGTCTGCACTCGTCCTCGCAGACGGGCACGAGGAGCCAGTGGTGAGGCTCTCGAGCTCGCAATATGCGCTCCCCGTACTTTGACGGGGCCCAGCCGTGGGCAGCGACGACGCCTGCGGAATGGAAGAGAGAAAGAGTTGCCAGTCAGCCCCAGAAGAACCCAAAAAGATCCAGGAGCTCATCTCAGAAATCCAGGAGTCAGGAGATCACAAAGGCCACGCTCATGAACTCAAAAACTACTGCTGTTCTCAAGAAGTGTTCATACGAAGGGAAATCGAAACGTGCACGACAAGCTCGAAACCGAGTACGATGCGAACGGAGACGAGCATGTCATGAACACCATCACCCGCATGTGCTAGATAGGGCATGTCATAAACACCAGCATCCCCATGGACAAGATAGAGCATGTCATGAACATAAGCATCCCAATGATCTAGACAGAATACGTCATGTTCAACGTCAGCGGTGTGAAGCGGGATGTGGATACGGTCTGGGGATTCCTAAATCAGTCTCTGTCGGCACGGAGTTCTCGGGCATATTTGCTGTGGGATCTGAAGAACTCGAACGCCAACATCCGACAGCCTACGCCTCCAGAGCCGTTTGTGTCAAGAAGGCGCTCCGACTGGAGCTTTCACTATGATCGGGTCGGGCGAAAGGGGGGGGGAGCAAAGGGGGGGGGTGAGAATCAGCTCACGCAGCTGATCTTCCCGGCGCCTCCCAGCGCCAGAGGCGGCCATGTATCGAGGAGTGGGCCCCTCGGTGAGGCCGAAACCAGCTGCATGCAGCAAATTTCGTACCCCCCCCTCTCCCGATCCCCCTCTTCCGTCTGGCCCGATATGCGCAGCCCGCACAGGGGGCAGTGGCAGCCAGCGGCAGCTCACGAGATCTCGGACGAGGACTTCGAGGCCCGGCGAGGAGGCCCCACACGCCTCTCGGGGCCGCCCTCGCGGCCAGCTGCGGCGCCTGCAGCTGTGGACCTGGACCCGGAGGCGTTCTTCGATGGCCCGGGGAGCCGGACCACGGAGCCGCATGCCAGGACCGGCCCGGACACCATCGAGGAGAGCAGATAGAGGGCCACATGCGAACCCTGCCCCTGCCCCCCACGATGTTCTGAGGGGGCGGGTGGGGTTCACTTCGTGCGGGAGCTCCCGAGCGAAGTGACCCCCCCCCCCTCAGAAATCGTGGAGGGGTGGGGTGGGGTTCGCATGTGGCCCCCCAGCAGAGGAAGGCAGCACACGTCAGCCGGGCTCGCGACGGCACCCGGGGCGGAGCCAGAGCGGCAACGTGGCACGGCCTGCTCGCCGAGGCGGAGGGCGCCTTGGTCAAGGACAAGGGGCAGAGCAGCCAGATGGGCGCGGAGGTCGCCCCCAGTGGCGCGTACCAAGCAGAGGACTACCATGCAGGACAACACGAAGGAGGACCGACCGACGACTGCGGAGCTACCATCCTCGAAGGGACCGACCCATAACATCAGGAAGACCACAGCCTACGACAAGAAGCTCCCCATCCACGAGACGGTGAACCTCGAGTACCAGGACAAGCAGAACATCATTACTCTCAAGAAGGTCAGCAACGCCGAGGTCACTACCAACAAGCCCAGGAAGGACCCGGAGAAGCATCACGCAGGCTCTACGGGGTTCAATCGATGGCAGAGACTGGGGATATCCAGGTCAAGCGTCGTTGGCATGAACACGGGCAAATCATGAAATACAGCAAGAACGGGTGCCCGAAGAAGTTCAGCCCGCCGACCGGGTTCGGGAGGCACCTGGGCCACTGGGCCTGGCGGGAGATAAGCTACGAGTGGTAGGACAACTTCCCCAACGTGTACGACATCGAGCACTCCAGGCTGCAGAGATAATCGATAAGACAGGGACAAAAGGAGCTCGCCATGCTGACGAGAAGGGACCAGACGGATCGATTGAAGTTTGTGTACCACCAGACAGTACACTGGGAAGTCAGGTGGAGACCATGGGAGGCAAGGTCAGCCGCATGGGTCTCTTCAACTTGTTAGACGTCAGGAAGAGGACAGCGGTGGAGAAAGCCAAGGAGCGCATCAGACAAGAACGACCTCGATGGGCACACGCATCTCCACCATGTGCACCGTTCTCAGCGCTGCAGAACGGAAGACCTAACAGAATAGAGTCCCAGGAGAAGCTGATGCAGATGAGGAAGTGGGGACGCAGAGTGATGAGGAATGTGCTGGAGGTATTGCTGTACGCATAGAAGCACTTCGGCACAGAGATCTCCATCGAGCACCCACTCACAGCAAGTTCTTGGAGGAGCATACCTGTGCTGTTCGACATCTGGGAGCAGGTCTACGAGACCATCAGCTACAGCTGCGGCTGGGGAATGAAGAGCAAGGTGACTCAAGAGATCATCAAGAAGGGCTGGCGCATCGTCACGACGAATCAGCTGCTGGCGGACCGTCATGGGAGGAGGTGCACGAGGGACCATGTGCACACCATTATCGAGACGGGCCAGGTGAACGTTGGCGAGACCGCCAGGTACCCCCTAGCCATGTGACGGAAGTGGGCTGCCACCATCATGGAAGAGGACCCCGTCAACTTTCTAGAGATCCAGAAGATCTTCGCACAGGAGAACACGACTGAGGTAAAGGACATGGAGTCGGACACAGAGGAGCTGAACAAGGTGGCTCCCAAGGTGATCGAGGCTGTCCAGAAAGAGATCATGAACATCCACACCAACATGAACCACATGGGCATGAACGCGATGAAAACGTACCTGACCCGCTAAGGCGCGCAGCCGTGGGTGATCCCCCTCGCCGGAAAGATCAAGTGCAGCATTTGCGAAGCTACAGCCAGACGTGACCCGAGTGCCCCATTCAGGAGATCTTCAGCTGGTGCGCTGCCGCCCATGCCGAGATGTTCAGGGTAACAGGAGCGTCACCCGATCAAGTACTATTCGCGGACGACAACTTCGGACCACTCGATTCTCAACTCACAGGTACCGTGGTTCAGCTACAAGCCGAAAGCATCAAGGGCAGCAAAACAAAGATCATGATGAAGAGGAGGATGCAGGCTCGGAAGGCGTTCGCAGAGGCACTCGCTGATCGACAAGCTCGACTGGCAGCTATCTCAAGCACTAGGAAGTTCAGGACATGGGAGACGGGAGAACTGGTATTCTTCTGGGTCGAGCCCGGGAGCAGGCGAGACAAGGTGAAGAAGGGAGAGTTCCTGGGACCAGCGTTAGACGTCAACCAGTTCTACCAGCACGAGAAAAACCTGTTTCTCATTTACTACAATAACCAGCTGGTGCTCACTACACCTCAACAACTTCGACCAGCATCAGAACACGAGAAGTCGCTCGACGCCATCCTTCAGAAGTCGAATCCGATAGAGAGGCAGCCCGTGATGGAGTATCTGGACATTGGCGCGAGGTACTGAGACCTGAGCAATGAACAACCCCCCGAAGGAGTTGACCATGATCGCGATGAACGCCGAGTACCCGCTCATGAACCGGAGCGGCATCCTGAACCAGAAGAGCCAGTCGGTGGAGATGTACCCGGAGACGTGGACGACGATGAGATGGAGGTACCAGGACCAGGAGAAGAAGCACCTGAGACCGAGGAGACGTCGAGAGACGAGGAGGGTCAGGAGTCAGAACCAGACCAGGACATGATACCTCGACTCAGAACATACTCTGAGGTGCCAATGCCAGAGTCACCCGTTTACGAGGAGGCCCAAGGAGCACCAGATGGACCACGAGAATGCCCTGCTGAATGACGTGACGTGGTCCATTCGCATGAATCTGCAAGAGAAGGAGAGGCACGAGAACCCACGGAGGCACGTCCCGAGAAGAAAGCGCGCATCTCCGAGGAGTTGGCAGTATCCGAGATCTCTGCCACCGTGGAAGAAGACAAGGAGATCTACACGGTGGAGATGGTCTCCGAAGGCGAAGCACTAGCAGCATTCAGCGAGAAGCCCAAGCAGGTGCTGAAGAAGGCAATGAAGAATAGTCAGGTGGAGATCAACATCAGGAAGGCAACGCCGGAGGTCAAGGAGATGGTAGCCGAGGCGAAGCTGGTGGAGGTCAGCAACTGGGTGCACAACGAAGTATGTCAGGCAGCCCTACGGAAGGAGGTGACCAAGCCCATGAAGATGCGATGGCACCTCAGAATGAAGGACGAATGCAAGGTGAAAGCCAGGCTGATTCTACTTGGATTTCAAGACCCACGACTGGCTACCATCGAGAAGTCTAGTCCTGCAATCCCCTCCCGCGAAAGGAACTTAGCGCTGCAACTGATCGCCAACAATAAGCTGAGGATCTACAAGGGTGTCGTCAAGGCCGCGCTACTCAAGCCAAACACGATCTACTGGTGGAGCCAGTTCCAGAACTACGAGAAGCACTTCAGCTGGCCGAAGAGGAGTGCGTGAAGATGTTGAAGGCCGCGTACGGGCTCGTGAATGCCCCCAAGGAGTGGTACGGAAAGTGGCGAGCGATCTGAAGAAGCTAGGGTACGTGGCCATGACCTTGGAACCATGTCTATGGATAACATGCGACGACAAGGGCACGATTGAGACAATCACCTGTGTGCATGTAGACGACTTCGTGGTCGGCATACCCAACACAGAGGGCGGCCAGAAGCTTATCGCAGGGGTGCAGAAGCTCTACAACTGGGGATCGTGGGAGACCAGCTTTATCACTCAGTGTGGGTCCGAATATGCTCAGCTGGCAGACTACACCATCATCCAGAGCTTGGCGAAGGCGGTGCAGAAGGTGGAGTACATCGATCTGAGTAAGGACGAGTCGAAGCTGAAGGACGATGTTGCCCTCAGCGACTCACTCAAGACGAAGTGTAGAGGAGCTCTGGGAAGTACCATGTTTCTGGCGTCGCAGGGAATGACTTGGCTCGCAGGGAAGACCAATATTCTAGGAGGGGAAGTACCCACCGGGACCGTGGCCACCATCAAGAATATCAACAAGCTCATCCACACCGCCCATGAGACAGCCTGGATTAACATCACGTTCACCGCCATGGAGGACCCGATCTTTGTTACATGGCATGATGCAGCGTGAAAGGTTCGCAAGGCAGGTGGCTCGCAAGAAGGCATGATCCTGGCGATGGGGGAGCGGAAGATTCTAGCTGGTCACCGGACAGCAGTTTCAGTCATTCAGGGAGCCTCTCGCAAGTTACCAAGGGTGGCCAGGAGTTCGTTGAGCGCAGAGATACACATTGGTATGATGGCGAACGAGGCGCAAGAGTATGCTCGGCTGGCCTGGTACGAGATGCAGAAAGGAAATCCTACGACAGCCCACCACATCAACGAGAACATCAGGACCGTGGACGGGACCCTGGTGACGGACTGCAGGGCGATGTACGACAGCGTTGTTCGAGCATGCTCATCAGGATACGGTTGTAACAATCAGAGATCAGCGATCGAAGCTTTAGCCCTCAAGCAGAACATGAAGGCTACCAACACAACTCTTCGTTTGGTACATTCAGAAGCCATGATCGCCGACAACATGACTAAGATGGAGGCACCAGCTCTACGAGTCACGCTGAATTTCTACGCTAAGCAGCAGTGGGCCCTGGTCCAGGATCCGAGCTTCACCTCAGCGAAGAAGAGGAAGATGATGAAGAAAGACACCTTGGAGGTTCTCGACACCGCAGAGAGGCCCCCGGTGATGCCCGACTTCCATGACTCCGACAACGAGAGCTCGTTCTCCGAAGAACAGAATGACATCCGCAAGTGGATGAGCTTGAGCCCAAATGAGCATTCCTTTGCCGCTGCTGCCTCGTCCGTCCCTCGCCGCCTGATAAGGGCGTCGGAACGGCATGTCGGAATATTCCTGAGGCCCGTGTTCCGCACTTTTATTTAGTGCTCGAGCTTGTTTTGCGCGGTTTCCATATCGAGCTGTTCGTTTGATTCGGCTGATGATCCAGCCCCCGACGCGAGCCCCGGAGGAAAAGCGAGCTACTCGTTTCCATATTATTTTGTCTATTGAAGTTGATTTGACGATCATCTTAGTTCATTCACTCTCGCGAGTAACCCCGACGAGCTCAACACGAGAAAAAGGGGGGGCGTCCAAGCGGGGGGGGTGAGTCGCAGGTCGTGGCCAGACGGCTCGTGCGCGGACGAGGATAAAGAAAGACAAAACACATAAACATAAACTTTTGGCGCTCCGAGCGGATTTCTTGGATCCGCGTCGTGCCCCCCTCCCTGGCGCGCGGAGCGCGCAAGGAGCGGCGCCGGAATCGCCGCCAGGGGCCCCAACGCGGATACAAGATATCCGCGCGAAACGCCACAAGTTTCTGTTTACAGAGTCTTTTCTTCTTCGAGAGGAGAGGGCCAGGGGAACGTCTTGAAAGAATAGGGGGGAAAGCTGGGGCGGTATCATGGCCCGGGCCATTATATCCACACACGCCCTTGAGTCGGGCATGTCCCTCTACAGGAGGAATATACAAAAACCGTCAGAAATAACCCAGGGACGACTTCCCAACTGTTTCTGACAATGCTTGCGTTTCTCTTTGGCTATCTTTAACGCTTCTTCCAAACATCCGCCTGCCGGGAGCCACGCTACGACCTGAACGCACCCCCTCGGCCATGACCCCCCTCGACGCCCGGTGGCTTTCGGGCCAACGCCCCGTCCTCCGGCGGCCGTGCGGGTCGATCGGGGCCCCCCCGGCAAGCTCCCGACGAGGCGCGGCTTGTGGACAGCGCCCCGAGGCCAGAACACCTTCCGCGGCCGTCCCTTCGTCGTCCTCCTCCTCCTCCTCCTCCTCCTCCTCCTCTTTATCCTCCTCCTCCTCCTCCTCCTCCTCCTCCTCCTCCTCCTCCTCCTCCTCCTCTTGCTCCTCATGCTCCTCCACCTTCTCCTCCTCCTTCTGTTGCTCCTCGTTCTCCTCCTCTTCTTCCTCCTCCTCCTCCAGGGCAAGAAATCCACCCCCACGATGACCACCCCGAGAAGCGAGGCCGTTTAGTAGACGCACCCACAGAGGGAACCGAACAGGGCAAGGCTGTTCAATAAACGCACAGGGCCGTCTAGCGAACGCCAACTATCGGGGCCGGGTGGTTGCTCCCCCCCTGCTTCCAGGAGCCAGCACTACCCAGACCCCCGACGTCATGATTTTTTCATGACGTCGACCCCCAGAGATCTGGACCCATTCCCCGGGACCGGCTTTGCATCCCGAGTCGGTTTTTGACGCCCCCGAGGGCTGGTGAGGGCCCCTGGAGGCCGAAAATTAGGAAAAACCTCCCGTCATGATTTTTTCATTACTCGAGGGGGTCTGGGTAACGTGGACATCATGGCCCCGGGGCCCAAAGTTATGCAACAAAAACACGCCCGACTCTAAACAGATGCAGCGCCAGCACCTCAGGGACCGCGGCCGCCCCCGAAGGCCCCCCTCCCAGACCGCCGGTGGTGCAGGAGAGCCCATAATCGAATCGATAAGACGGATCGGCGATCGGACTGGATCGGATCGGCGGAAATCGGCAACCGAGTCGGAACATGTCGACAAATCGGCAGGCGAACATGCCTCCAAAAAGACATCAAAACCCAAATCGGAGTCCCAAGTCGAATTGAATCGGGACCGGAAGGCATCGGAATCGGATCGAATCGGAGGAATCGAAATGAGCCCTGTGGTATGGTTTGTTCATCACGTCGACCCCCTGAGGTCTCGACCCGCTCTCCGGGACAGGCTTCTCATCCCGAGTCGTTTCCTATCACTGCACCGGCCTTGCAGACGTGCTGCAGCGGATTGATGCGTGGATTCCTGGCAACATGCATAACCCCGAAACACGACGTGAATGTCACGTGGATGTGTTTTAGCTTTCATTCCGGGCCTAGGGAATCCACACGAAATTACCTCCGAAGACCGGACCGAAATTCTCAAGGCCAATGTGAGCCCATCCCATCATTTTCCGAACGAGCTCGGCTCTGCGATGTTGGCACCGTGATTCTCGGCGGCCCAGGGGCCTGGCAAGGGCGCCTGGAAGACAAAAATATTTCAAGACCTTCGCGACGCGACGGGGATTTTGGAGCAAAGATCGACCGGCCCGGCTTTCCGATGGGCCTATCGCGAAATCTGCCTAGAATCGAAAAGAAAGATCAAGCATAAAAAGCATAGAACAGAGAAAACCGAAGTGTTCAAATAAGACGGTCTCAGCCAGGCACGTTCACGCGCCCACTTCTTTCCAGTGAACTGCTTGAAGAACGAAGCCTGGCACAGGGTAGCTCAGACTGGCTGCAACCGCCCTTTGAAACGCAGGAATTCTGGAGGCAACGGGCTGCCCCTGGGAGCTAGGAAGACTATGAGGCGGAGGACTGAAACGGATCTGCACAGCGCGATCTCGCTAGACAACCTACGTGCGTTTTTTTTTTTTTGTTCCAGCAGGCTGCTTGAAGAACGAAGCCTGGCAAAGGGTAGCTTTTGCTGGCTGCGACCGCCCAACTACAACAAAGAAGACTTATGAGCCACGGCCCCGTGCACATATCCCAACCGCAAGCGCTGCGCGAGTTCAACCGTGAAGCAACATCCACTTCCGAGAGACAACTTTGCTGTCGATGGTTTGCGAAAACATGGCGACTAGCCGCTTGCAGACTGTGTCAGGGTAGGCGGCCTTTCGGCGCGCGCGAAACCTCAGCGCCCCCTCTCTTTACCAGACAATTCAAGATGCGGCTGGTGGGAGAAATCGCACACTCCACGGCCGCGGCAGTTCATAGACAGGGGAGCAGGCGAAGGACGGCAATGCAAGAACTGAAACTGGGTGCGCACACGGAGCGGGCGCCCTGCAGCACACTGATCGACGATGGCTTCACAGAAGCTTCACAAAGGAAAGGAGAGCGTAGTCTACGAATTATGTCAGGAAGCTGCCACAGCCAGCTGCTGCAAGGATTCTCTTCACCAACGGGAATGCCGAATTTACTGGGCAGCGTCCACGCCTGCCCGGCGCGCGAGGCCAGCAAGTTCCCGAGCTCCAGCTTGGCCTGGCCCAGGGCAGAGAGATCGGGCAAGCCAAAATGGCGGGCGCCATCACGCCGGCGCCTGGGCACGCGAGATGCGGGCCCGCCTCGCCGAGCCTGCGAGAGAGAGTCACAGGTCGCGCCCCTAAAAATTGCTCTCGCTTTGCAGCTCTCGATCCACCCGCGCAGCACTGCCCAGGGCCCAGGCTGGGCGAGGTCGAAGTCCTGCCCGGGCAATAAGTCCTATTCGATGACAGCATGCCCAGCTTTGCGAAGGTGCCGCGCCAGGTTCCCTGAGCCACTGAAGACCGCAATGAACACTCGGGAGTCACGGCCGTTGCCGCTCATCACCGCCGCCTCAAGGACTGCGCACAAGCGTCGTCGAGCCCAGCGGCCAAACGCTCGATGCCCAGCTGCTGGGCTGCTGGGATCTTCATCCACTCGATCGCCACTCGCCCGTGCTTGTCGCACCGAAGAACGCTGTTGAATGCGCGCCAGTTTCCGCGCTGCTGCACCTCCATCAACGCGCGGCATCCCGTCGGGCGATCGCGCCTGGCACCGCCGTGCCTGGGGCTGTAGAGCGCGCCGGCTAAACCGCCGGCCCCCGCAACATCGATCGCCTGGCCAAAGCGCCGCAGGAGGTGGCTGTAGTCGAAATCACACTGCGGGCGCCAGCAGCCTGTGCGAGTGTCTCGCAGGCGCGCCAAGGCCCATGCCGGGGCCTGCTGCCGCGGGAGGTCGAGCACCGCCGCGCGGACCATCTCGCCCGTCTTGCCTGGCAGCCCCAGCTCTGCAGCGTGAACAACCAGTCAGCTAAGCGCCTCCCAGCTCTGGCAGGCTCGGCTGGCCGCGAGGCGGGGTCGCCTGGAGCGCGCGGACGCCATCGCGGCGCCCGCTACGATCACGCCCGAGCTCCGCGGCGCGCTTGGGCCAAAATGGCTCTGGACCAATCGTTTAGAACCGTCTTGAGGGGCCGTCAGCGGGGTTGAGTTCCGAGTGGCTCCGTCTGAACGTGACCCTCTGGTTGCAAGCAACGGAGATGGCGACAGAGCACAGACAGCCATGGCACTTCGGCGCCCCCACCTGCATGCCAAAGCCGCGACCCAGGTCGCGTCGCGTCGCGCAACAGCTCCGCGCCCACCTCAGCAAAGCCCGCTGCGCGGCCCAGCAACAAGCGCCACCGGATCGGAGGGCTCGATCGCGTCTGCCGCGAGGGCGGCACCCCGCGGGGCCACCAGGGGCGCCAGGGGCCCGCGGAAGCGCAGCTTCTCAGGCTGCCTGCCCGTGGCAGGCACAGCGCTAAGCGGCCAGCGCGCAGCGCAGACCTCGGCGCCCCACGGCGCGGCGTCAAAGGCCCCCGCCTCCGATGCCAGAGCCTCTTCACGTCGGCAAACACCGTGGGCAGCGGCGCCAGCACCCACCTGAGCTCCTGCCGGCAGCTGGGCCACAGCGGCTGCGCCTTGTCGTAGGACGCGCGGACGTAGACGCACACCGAGCTGAGGAGGCTAAGGCCCCCCGCCGCAGCAGCAGCAGCGCCGCCACGCGCCCCGCGAGCCTCTCCCGCTGGCGCCCCGTGACGCACCTGCCAGGCCCCAGGAGGCGCTGAACGCAGCCATGCGCCCTCCAGAACTTCTCGGGCGCAGAGCGCTACCTGGCGGACTTGGAGGCCAGCGCGAACCCAAGGAGCACGACATCCAAGTCGAGGGAAGCCTTCGCCCCCTCACTGGCGAGCGCCTCCAACAAGTCACTCACCACCTGCACGGCCGTGGGGCGGCCGGTGCTGACGGCGGCAAAGTTGTCCATCTACGAGACCTTCGCGGCACCCGCGCCCTCCGAGAGACACGACCCCGGCTGCTTGTCGACCAGCCAGTGGTTGCCAGGGGAAACTGGGGGCAACGCGTCCAGATGCGCTGACTGCACGAAGTGGCCGGCCCAGTTCCACCCCACGAGGACGACCCGCACTCGAAAAGTAGTCCTGGACCGAGCGGCGCACTCTGGGCCCAGGGCCGAGCGCAGGCGAGCAGGCAGCATGCGGGCCGCCACGCTCGGCAAGCAGGAGTAGTTCCTGGCCTAGCCAGGCAGCGCGCACTGGTAGTGGCAGACCTCCACGTCGCCAGCAGCCAAATGCGCCTGCTCGCCAGGAGCGCACACCAAGCTGCTAAGGGCGTCGCCGGAGGTCAAGCGCGCGTGCTCGCGCGCCCTGAGGTGACAGTTCGCCCTCCTGGTGTCAAAGATGAGCCGCAGCTTGTCATCCTCGCGCGGCGCGGAGAAGATCCCGGTCTCCTCCTTCCGCTCAGGTTCATATCCAAAATTTCGACGATCCCTGCCTCGTAGAGCTCGCTGTCAATGCCACGCTGGGCCAGCTTGCTGTCGACGTGACACGCGACATTAGCCCCCTCCAGAGCCGCAGTGGCATCCTGCCCCGAGCGCAACAACCCCTGCCGGGACTCCAACGCGGACTGCAAATGCTCGGACAAGAGCCGCGCGAGGTCGACCCGCCCTGCACCGCCAGGGGGAAGAAAGTCCTTCCCGCGCTGGTAGCCGGCCCTCGCCCCAAGGGACGCCTCGCCGGCGCGGCCAGGTCGAAGCCCCAGACGCGCCTGAGACGCCTCCTGGTTCGCGCAGTCGTCGGGCTTGGGCGGCACCGCGGCGCAAACCGCAGACAGGCGCTGCAGCGCACAGCTCTGCGCCAAGCTGAGGCGCTCACCGCGGCTAGCCGCCCGCCCACCTCCGCCCAGCTCGTCGAGCGCCGCGACGCTCTCCAGCGCCCAGCGCCCCTGGCGCCTGCAGAGCGCGGCGCTGCGCCCCAGCGAGAGGTCGCAGTCGAGGGCCGAGAACCCATTCAAGCACGGAAGCGCCTCCGAGCCAAGCGGGATGGGCAGCGCGTCTCTTTGAACGAGACCGACGTTGCCAAGACCCAGCGAGGCTCCATCGCCATCGGGCACGCCTCGCCCCCCCCTGAAAACTCGCGCCGAGGTCGCCCCCCCCCCGGCGCGACGGGCCAGATCAGGCCCCGCGGCCGCGGCGGCCGCGCCCCCCGGCCTGGGCAGCCGCCCGCGCGTCGCCAGAGGCCGCGCCCGCGTCGGCGCCGCGCCCCGGCAGTCTGTCTTCTCGCCCCTCCCTGCGCGCCCCGCGGATGGCGCACTCCTCCTCGAGCTTCTCAGCGACCCAGCTCTCCAAAGCTAGGCAGACCAGCGCGGGCTCTCGGCCCCTGTCCTGGCCGAGGAAGATCGACCTCTCGTCCAGCCAGGGCGCAGCGCCCTGGCCGGCCTCGGCCTCTCGCAAGCTAGAGGCGTAGAGCCCCCCCCCCCCAGAGGTGGCAGCGGCGGCAGAGGATCTCGGCCGCCACAAGCTCGCCTGCGGGCGGTGAGCTCCTGGAGCACCTCCGAAAGAAAATAAGCATCGTCCACGCCCGCGTCGGAAGCCGCGAGGCCTTGTGTAGACCTCCACCATATGTGCCTCTGCAGCGGCGCGTAGCCAGCCTCGAAAATCTCCTCGAGCAGCCACGCGGCGGGTCCGCGGCCCCTTGGTGCGCCAATCGGCGAAGGTCGTGGTCGACATCTTCGCCGCTGCGTCGTGACGGACCTGGCGCGCCCGCGCGCCGCCGAGTAGAGCACCCGGAGCGTCCGCAGGTCGCAGCTGCTGCTGGACATCTGCCCTGCGCCCGCCTCGAGCGCGTTGGCCACAGCCACCGCGAGCGGGGTCCCCGACGCCAGGAGGACAAGCCCGCTGTCGCCCAGCAACACCTGCGGCTGCCCCGCCGCGATGAAGAGCTCGGGCGGGATGGGCGCCCGCGCCGCGCGTCTCCGCCGCCAGCCACACGGGGGCCTCTCGCCTCTCGGGCCTCTTAGGGCGATCTTGGGGGCCTCTTGCTTGGGCCGTCTTGGGGCGTCGCGATGCCGAAAAGGAGGAGACGCCAAAATCTCCCCAACACTTAAAAAGAAAAACGCTGAATGTTGCCTCTTGGGGCCCTCTTGGGAGTGCTCTTGAAAGCCTCGTGGGGCGTCTGGGGGCTATCTCGAGGGCCTTTGCCTCTTGGCGCCTCCTGGAGGCTTCTTAGGGCCGAGGGCTCGACACGCTGTTTCGTGCTCCCCCTCCGGGGCTTCCCTTGGAGCGTCCTTGGGGCCCTCTTGGGCCGTCCTGGAGGAGCGCGCAGGACGCCCGGCGCCGCGGCTCCGCCCGCAGCCGCTGCGGCCTCGGGCGCGGGGCCACCGGGGACCAGCACGCCCGCCGCGGGTGCCGCCGGGGCTGCGGCCGCCGCGAGCGCCGCCGGGGCCGCGGCGTCGGCCAGCGGCGCTGCGGGGGCGGCCGGATCAGGGAGGAGGCCCTCCTCCGCCCGGATCTCCGCCGCCATCTGCGCAGCCTCGTCGCAAAGCTGCGGCAGCTCCGCCGTGAGACGAGCGTTGTCCACCCGCAGAGTCTGCCCGCGCGGCGCTGGAAAGGGCAGCCCCCCGCGCGGGCCCGGCGGCAGCAAGCGCAGCGCATGCGACATGTCCTCGTCGTGCGCACCACGAAACGGTAGCCCTGGATGTGGGCCAGCATGATCTCCGCTCATGCCAGTAGTCATCGTGCGGCTCGTTGTAGGCGAGGACCCTCGGCCCCACCAGAAGGCTCTGCAGGCAGCGCAGGGCACGCTCGGCTAGGCTGAGTGCAACCATCCAGTCCTGGGGTCAGCACGCGCGAAACCCTCCAGACACAGAGGGCTGCCACCGCGACGACGAGAGTTCCCACGGCCGCACCTACGAGGAAGGTGCCCCAGTCGAACGTCGGCTCCGGGCACTGCAGGACAGGGCAGCTCGGGCACGCCGCGCACGTCAGTTGTTCTGGTCCGCGCCATTCCAATTGGCGGCCAAGAAGCTCCACAATGTCGCTGCTGACAATGCAGTTAGCGATGCAACGGCACTTGGGGCAGCGCGCGACTGACAGAAGGGGGGCCCACGGAGAGATGGCCTGCAGTCCTCGGAGGGCCCAATCCATAGAACCAGAAAGATTATGAGGCGGAGGACTGAAACGGATCTGTGCAACGCAATCTCGTTAGACAGCGTACA
>CAUYUJ010015774.1:22500-27500 GCA_963575745.1 Prorocentrum cordatum | reverse complement strand
ACCGAAGCAAGGCTCCCTGGAGGCAAGCAGGGTGTCCCTTGGCAGTCCAGACACGGCAGAATCCAGAGGGCCACGGCCTCAACCGCCTGGTCTGAGCTAGGCTGGACGCTTGTCCGCAGCGGTGGTCGCTCGCTCGTTCGATCGCTCCGCGCAAAGAGAGCTGCCCGAGGCTCCCCCCCCAAGCCTCGAGCCTCCCGGAATCTCCCCGCGGCGCTCGCCCTGCTTTGGGGGGACGACACCGTAACGATGCCGGTGCTCCCAGAACCACTCCCAGGGTGCGTCGTGACCAAAATCCCACCAGCCCTCTGGGCGCAGGTGCTCTAGGGCGCTTCCTTTTCCAACCTCCTTCCTTTCCCTGCTTGGGAGGTTTACCTCCCCCCCCTCCATGCGTTTGGACGGGGGGGGGGTGCCAGACCCATAGCAGCGTGCAAGATGGCCCAAGATGGTTCCAAAAGGGCCTCAGAGAGCGCAAGATGGCCTCCAAGATGGCCCAAGATAGCGGTAGATGGGTCAAGATAGCCTCCGACACACGTCCAAGAGGCCTCAAGACGGCCCCAGGACGGTTTCAAGTGCTGTCCGAGGCCTCCGAAAACCCCCCAAGAGGCCAAAATCCTTCAAAACCATACGGAAACCCAATGTGTTTTGCGTTCTCGCTTTTTCGCCTCCGATGGGCTCTTGAGGCCTCGACATGGCCCCAAGACGGTCCAAGATAGCCCCACGAGGGGCCCAAAAGGGCCCCAAGACGGCCCCAAGGGCGCCCAAGAGCGGGCCAAGAGGCCCTAGGACGGCACTCCTATGGGGGGTCCGAATTAAGGACCCCCTCTTTTTCAGCAAAAGGGTCCAAGACGGCCCCAGGAGGCCCCTCAGGAATCCCAAAAGAGAGGAGGAGGAGGAGGAGGAGGAGGAGGAGGAGGAGGAGGAAGAAGATCGACGATCGAGGACCGAGAGGGGAGGCCTCTCCAGAATGCGAAAGGGGCTGCAAGAGCCTGGCGAAAAAAAGGCCCTCAGAAGCTGTTGAGATAATTAGGGGAGCGAAGAGTGACATAAACGTAACAATTCGGAGGTCCGCGCGGAATTCTCGGATCCCAGCTTGACCCCCCTGGCGGCGCCTCGGGCGCCGGCCCTGGCGCGCTCCGCGCGCCCCGGAGGGGGGGTCCGGCGTCGATCCGAGAAATACGCGCGGACCACTGAATTGTTACGTTTATGTCAGTCTTCGTTCCCCCATGAGAAGGCCTCTGACGGGCCCAAGGTAGGGCGTGAGCGGGGCTGGGTCTGGCGGGACCTGGTTTGGGGATGGACAACCGGGGGACTCCCACCCCGCCCCACTCCACGTTAACCAGAACTGCCGTCACACGAAGAAAAACCAGCTACGGCAGAACTGGCTGAGTGATTCCAGTCCATGTTCTGGACTTCGGGGCCCAAAGGCACTGACCGGCTCCCCTCAACCAGGGTCCTGGCCGTACCCGACAGGAGGGGGTCTGAGAGGGCCCTGCCTTCTGGTGAGCCCCCCGCCAGTCCAGAAGGCCACGCCCGTCGCAGCAGCCCCTTGCGTGCGCCGCATGGGGGTTACCTATCTTTCAAGAGGCCCAGGGACACACCAAGAAGTAGACACACGTCCCAGAAGTCTCTACATGTTTCCATACTTGCTGGAGATTCGTCTTCCCATTCACATCCAGTATTTCCCATGCATTCTGGAAAAACGACGATGGCTTGCGTCTGTGTTTGCTTTTCACTGCACCGACCTTGCTGGCGTGCTGCAGGGATTTTTGCTTGATTTCTGTCAATGCCAAACACCGAAACGGCGAGTGAAAAACGAAGTGAATGTCGCAAGGGTATTGTTGGGGTCTTCATTCCTGGCCCAAAAATCCGCACGAAAATCACTCCAGGCCCATCCGATCGCTTTCCGCACGACTCCGCGGAGGAAGCGACTCCGCGGGCGCTGCAGCCCAACTGGGATGACCGCGGGGGGTCCTCAGGGGGTAGGGAATCACTCCTCCTTCTCGTCCTCCTTCTCCCCCTCCTCTTCCTCCTCCTCCTCCTCCTCCTCCTCCTTCTCCTCCCCTCCTCCTCCTCCTCCTCCTCCTCCTCTCCTCCTCTTCCTCCTCCTCCTCCTCCTCCTCCTCCTCCTCCTCCTCCTCCTCCTCCTCCTCCTCCTCCTCCCCCCCCCTCCTCCCCCTCCTCCTGCTCCTCCTGCTCCTCCTCCCTCCTCCTCCTCCTCCTCCTCCTCCTCCTCCTCCTCCTCCTCCTCCTCCTCCTCCTCCCCCTCCTCCTCCTCCTCCCCCTCCTCCTCCTCATCCTCCCTGCAAGTGGATGCTAAGGTCGGCGATATCTGGCGTGAACTGACTAACTTATAAGCCCATGGACGGGCTGAAGGCGCCCAACCCCAATGTGCTGCAAATGCGCGAAATGGCGCAGGGTTCGATAACTCCGCCACGTGGGCGCAGCCCCCGTAGATCTCAAGCCACTCAGAACACTTGTTTCTAACCCACGCGTAGGCTATGCTGGGCCACGCGTGAGCCACCTCAGCATCCACGTATAGCATCCCAGAGGCCTCCTAGATGGGGTCGGAGAAGATGGGGTCGGAGAATCGCGCAGCATCGCCGATGCATCGGCGACGCATCCGCGATACATTGGCGATGTACTGGCGACGCCGGCGACGCATCGGCGCCACTGGCGTGGAGAAAAGCCGGCTCCACATCGAGCCGCATCGCCGATGCACCGGCGATGCGGAACGGTCATTCGACCCCGTCTGCTCGGACCAAGTCTGGGATGCAGGCCTCAGCACCCCCATGTGGTCATCCGAGCAGGGGGCAGAAGCGTCCACCCAGGAGGGCCGTGCTGCACTCGCGATGAGGCAGGGCTGCGGCAGCGGAGCGCGGCGGCGCGCGGGAGGAGGGGGGGGTGCTCTCCGCCGCGGCCCTGCGCTCTGCCTCCAGCCTGGACGCCCGCAGCGCCGCTGCGAGGACGGGGTCCGCCTCCTTGGCGACGACGACCGACGACGGCGACAGTCCAGCGACGGCACCGACGACGACCGACGACCGACGACGGCGACGATAGCGGCGACGATGGCGACGACAACGACGACGGCGAAGACGCGGTGACGGCGACGACATCGACGACGGCAACGACCCGACGAAGACCGACGACACGACGACGATCGACGACGGCAACGGCGACGAAGGCGACGACTGCGGCGCCATCGAAAACGGCGACGACATTGACGACATCAACCCCAGACATCCGACCCGAGTCGTTCTTTAACAGCCCTGGAGCCCGAAGACTGCCTCCCGAGGCCGAACTCTGCGAACAAAACTCCGCCTCGGCCTTTTCAAGAGGGTCGCCGTCTGCGACGACGGCGACGGCGACGTCGAACGATGCCGACGACGACGGCGACGGCGACATCCACCGATGCCGACGACGACGGCGACGGCGATGCCAACACCCAACGACTCCGACGACGCCGCCCGACGGTGACCACCGACACCCGACGACGACCGCCGACGCCAACGCCCTGCTCCCCAGGTGCTCCCGAAGCTTCCCGGGAGCTCCCCGGGGCCCCCCCGCAGCTCCCGGAAGATCCCCAGGTGCTCCCAGGGCTCCCCCGGAGCTCCCAGGAGCCCCCCGCAAAAGTGCTCCCGATGCTCCCCGGGAGCTCCCAGAGGGCTCCCCCGGGGCGCCCGGGAGCTCCCCACCCTGATCATTGGATACTGGAATACCTTTTTTTTTTGTTTTTTTTTTTTTTCCTCTGCCGACGAGCGCTCTGCAACGGCAGAGTGAATCTGTCACGGAATATACCTCTTGGAGGCTGTGAGCATGTCAGATGGTCAGACGGCAGTTGCATGCCTGAACCAATCCTGGAAAAAAATCCGTATCCAATGATCTGGGCATGGTGCTCCCGGCGGTGGCCGACGGCACCCGACGCCGCGGGCCCCGCGGCGGCAGCGTCCGACGGGCGCCCGAGGGCCGACGGCTGCGGGGCCACGGGGAGGGGCTGGCACGGGGGGGGGAAGCAGTCGGCAGTCTGCACCTCCCCCTCCTCCACCTCCTCCACCTCCTCCTCTTCCTGAGGAGGAGGAGGTGGAGGAGGAGGTGGGGGAGGGGGAGGAGGAGGAGGAGGAGGAGGAGGAGGAGGAGGAGGAGGAGGAGGAGGAGGAGGAGGAGGAGGAGGAGGAGGAGGAGGAGGAGGAGGAGGGGCTGGCACGGAGGGGCCGGCTGGCCGGTCTGCAGTCGGCGGCAACTCGCCGGCAGATCGGCGATGGGCCCGCGACGGCGAGAGCGCGCGTGCCTGGGCGGGGCGGGGCCCTTATCGGCGATCCATCCATGGGTGTTTGGGTGTCGACCGAGATACGCGAGGTCCTGCTTTTTTGACTGCGCGGCCCCTACACCCTGCGAAATGCTTTAGAAATCATGGGTTAAGAAATTCATAATCTCAGAAATGGAATAAAACCCAGAACTTCTATCAAAATCTTGGGATTTACACTGAAACGGTAAGAATAATCGACACTCTGGCCGAAAACTTAGGTTTTCTTAAGCATCGCATGAGGTGTAGAAGTCCCGACCCTTTCCATGGGACAGATGTTTCATCCTGAGCCGTGGCTCGACCTTCCCGAGGGCCAGCGAGGGCCCCCCGAGGCCGAAAACATGCAAAAACGTACCGTCCTGAGCTCTGTTCACGACGCGAGCATGTTGTCTGGGGATGCATCCCCCCTGAGCCGATTCCCTAGTAGAAGAAGCTTTTCTATGCATGCGTGTGTGTGTGTGTGTCGTGTGTGCGGGTGCGTGTGCGTGTGCGTCTGCGTCCGCGTCTGCGTGTGCGTGCGCGTGTGCATGTGCGTGTGCGTGTGCGTGTGCGTGTGCGTGTGCGTTTGTGTGTGTGTGCGTGTGCGTGGGTGCGTGGGTGTGTGTGCGTGTGTGTGGGGGGGGAGTGCGGGTGTGTGTGTGTGTGTGTGTGCGTGTGCGTGTGCGTGCGTGCGTGCGTGCGTGCGTGTGTGCGTGCGTGC
>CAUYUJ010015774.1:10000-20000 GCA_963575745.1 Prorocentrum cordatum | reverse complement strand
CCCCCATTCCCGCCCCCACCCCCCAGAAACGCCCGCTATCGCCCGGGAATTCGCCAGTCCAACGGGCCAGAGCCGTGCCAAGATCTTCGGCTACTGGTAAACAATATTTTTAATTTGCGCGCGCAGGGCGTCCCCTGGGGGTCCCCAGACGAAAAGTATCCCGGCAGGTACCCCCAAGAGATGGGTTGTCCTTCTTGGCGCGGCTTTCAGGCGCCCCCGCGCGCTCTTAGAGGGCCCCAGAAGTCCCCAAGACGGTCCAAGAGGGCTCCGAGTTGCCGACCGATCGGTCCAAGACGCCCAAGATAGCCTCCAGACGGCCGCAGATGCTCCCAAGACGCCCAAAGAAGACGCGAAGAACCGTCTCAAGAAAGCTCCAGGAGGCAAAAACCATCGATTTCCCGTGGATTTTGAAGGATTTTGGCGTTCTCATCTGTTCGGCTTCCCGACGCTCCAAGACGAGACGGCTCAAGAGGCCCCAAATATCGCCCCAAGAAGGCCCAAGTGACCTCCAAGATAGCCCCAAGAGAGCCCCAAGAGGGCCCAAGAGGGCCCCAAGACGGCCCAAGAGGCTGACAAGACGGCCCAAGATATCCCCAGGACGGCCCCAAAAGGGGCCAGCCAGACGGGGAACCCGAACGGACATTTCGAGCCCTCGACCCCAACAGGCTCCCGAGACGCCCAAAGAGGCCTCGGGGAAGCGTCTCAAGAGGGCTCCAGGAAGCAAAAACCATCGATTTCGCTTCGGTGTTGGAAGGATTTTGGCGTTCTCATCTGTTCGGCTTCCCGGCGCTCAAGGACGGCCCACAAGGCCCCCAATATCGCCCCAAGACGGCCGAAGAGGCTTCCAAGAGAGCCCCAACAGGGCTCAAGACGGCCCAAGAGGCCGACAAGACGGCCCAAGATATCCCCAGGACGGCCCCAAGAGGGGGCCAGACGAGAACCCGAACGGACATTTCGAGCCCTCGGCCCCAAGAGGCGCCCCGGAGGCCCCAAGAAGCCCCCACGAGCCCCCCAAGAGGCCCCAAGAGGCCCCCAAGAGGCCCCCAAAAGGCCCCTACAGAGGCTCCCAAGACTCCCGACAGGCCCCCAGGAAACCCCCAGAGGCCCCCAAAAAGCAAAAAGCCCCCAAGAGGCTCCCCAGAGGCTCCCTCCGACGAATCTTCAAGAAGCATCCATGACGACTTCGACCCGCACCCAATACGTCTCGAAACTCTTCTAGAGCTCTCTTGAGCCATCTTGGCGCCCTCTGGGGCAGTCTAACGGCTCCCTTCGAGAGGGTGCGAGCCACATCGTCAAAGATTTCCTCAAAGATGGTACTGCCCTCCACCTGGGCACTAGCACACGACCACGCAGCCAGTGATGCAAAATTGGTCGGCGCAATGAGCGAAGCGATTGAAAAAGTTGGCGGCGCGCGCAAGGGGGTAGGGGGAGGGGGAAGGCTTCTGAGAAGGAGGCTGCTTCTTAGAAGGCGCGGGCCTTACCTCTATAGATAAGGCCCGCGCCTTCTGAGAAGCAGGGTGCTTCTCAGAAGCCTTCCCTCCTTCCCCTACCCCCTTGTGCGCGTGACTGGAAAAACTTCCTTGGTGGTTCAGAGATGGGGTCCTGAGTCCTGAGAGATGGGGTCCTGAGAACGAGGTGCCTCGGACAACGTAAATCCACCATGGGCTGCTTTCCTGTCCGTAGGTCGGGCATGTCTCTCTGCAGGCGGATTTTGGGAGAGCAAAACCATACTCAAACATAGCAAAACATAATCAAACAAATCGTTCCCAGACTATTCGCTTACTATTTTCTAACACTCCTCCTGTATAGGGACGTGCCGGACTTACAGGGCAGTTGTTTATGCATGGGATGTTTGAAACTATAGGACTTATACTACATGATTCATGATCAATGCATGAATAAGTTGATGCATGAACTCATCGTTGTGTTTCATCCTCAATCCCTGCATGTTTAACACATGATCCGCACGCGGAGCATGTATATATTATGTTTAAGGTTTTTATTATTATTAATATTCTGATGATTATTATTATTATATATATATATATATTAAAACAAAACAAAAAAAAACGGCACTGTATGCCACCGTCTGCGATCCACCGCCTCCTGCCCCTGCCCCCCGCACGACGCCGGCGGCCGGCGAGCGCCGCTCCTCCTCCGCGCCCGGCGGGGCCGCGGCCGCGAGCTCCGCCTCCAGCCTGCCGGCGGCGCTCCAGGCCCCGGCCGTGCCCCCGGGCGCTCCGGCAGGGCGGGGGCCGCAGGACACACGAGCAGATACACACACACACACACACATGAGAGGATTCCCCATACCTCCCCGTGTTTTCGTGGTTTTTGTCTTCCCCCCCCCACTTCCCACAGCTTCCCATGTCGTCTGACACATGGAGAGGATTCCCCATCTTTCCCCATGTTTGCTCGGTTTTTGCCTTCCCCCCCCCCCTTCCCATAGCTTCCCGTACCTTCTGGGGAATCGACGATTCATTGTGTCTGTGTCCTTTTTTCTCCCTCCTGACGCAGGGCGGGGGGGGGGGGGGGCCCGGCCGACGGCGGCGGCGGCGGCGCCGTCGACGCCCGACGAGGCCGACGCCGACGCCCGACGGTGACCGACGGGGCCCGACGACGACCGCCGACGCCGACGCCCGACGGTGACCGACGAGGCCTGACGCCGCCGGGGGGGGGGATTCCCAGAGACCCAGCGCAGATGAGAAAAAAACCGCACGGAGCTTCTGCGCCGTGCTCGGCCCTCCCGGGGGCACGTGCAGAGGAGGCGGGGGCAGGGGCGGAGGGGGAGTGAACCGGGGATGGACAGAAGCCCCTTTCGTAAGACGTGATGGAGTGAAAACGGCAAATTCACTAGTCGACGTGACAGGGTGGGGGTTCTGTCCACCCCCGAGTGACAGGGGCATCACCCCGGATAGCCCCCGGAAGAAAGAACTGTGAGCATCCCGCTGGGTTCTTTCCCTAACCTCAGGTCGAGCAGGCACTCTTACAGGCGGATTTTGGAGGCAAAATCGAAAATGGCCAAAACAGATTCCAAAAACCAATCAGCACATAATCGCAAAACCGTCCCCAGACACTTTCTCTGTGACTATTTGTCATACTCCTCCTGTAGAGGGACCTGCCCGACTTAAGCCCTAGCCACACCTTGGGATACAACCCCCATTGACGAACCCCCGGCATTCACGGATCGGCTCGGGCCGCAAGATTTCGGTCGGGCATGTCCCCCTGCAGGCGGATGTTGGACGAAACATAAAAACAAATCCGACAAATGCTCAAGAAGAGCCGGAAACATGCTTAAAAAAGTTGTCCCCTGACTTTTGTTTGGCTATTTTTGAATCTTATTCCTCCTGTAGAAGGACACGCCCGACTTCACGCGAGAGGCCGCGCGGAGTGGAGGCGCCGCCGGGAGCCCCGCGGGAAGTTGAGCAGGGACCGACCGTCCCGGCATTCCTGTAGTCTTACCACGAAATTCGCTCAGAACCCAAAAATGTTCGAAAAACAAAAACTATGTTCTTAGAACATAGACCCGATGTGTTAAAACAAGACAGGCTCCGCCAGAACTGTTCTAAGACATCTCGTGGAAAATTGCTTGGTATGTGGGGCCACTTGCGAACCCTATCCCCACCCTCCCCCTCAGAAAAATCGTGGGGGGCGGGGGTAGGGTTCGCATGTCGCCCCCCTAGTATGGCCATAGGCGAGCCAGGACGCTTCGCCACTGCTTGAGGAAGCCCCCGGGAAGCGGCGCGGCGACCACGCCGGCGCGTGCCTCGCCAGAGAGGCCGGGGCGCCCCAGGCCCGCGCGCGCGCCGCGCGAGAGAAGCTGGGCGGGAGGCGCTCGGCCGCCGTCGGCCTCGGGGGGTCCCCCACGGGGCCCCAGGCGATGGGCCTGTTTTCCACCACCACCACCACCAGAAGTTGGAGGGGGAGGGGGTCCTCCTCCTCCTCCTCCTCCTCCTCCTCCTCCTCCTCCTCCTCCTCCTCCTCCTCCTCTACCTCCTCCTCCTCCTCCTCCTCCTCCTCCTCCTCCTCCTCCTCCTCCTCCTCCTCTTCGTCTTCCTTCTCTTCGTCCTCTTCGGCCTTCCTCTCGTCCTCCACCTCATTCCCCCCTGCAACTTATGGTGGTGGTGGAAAACAGGCCCATCACCAGGGCCATCAAAAAACGGCTCCGGATGAGAAGCTGGTCCCGGGGAAAGGGTTGGGATTTCCGGGGACCGCCCGACCTGTGAGGCGGTGGGCTTCGAACACCTCCACCCCCTTTCTTCCTCCCAGCGTGCTCAAACGACGCTCGTTGAGACCTTCGAGCTTCGTGCCATGCCAGACTAGGATGGCTCCGTCAGGATGAGGCCCAAGACTGGCGCCGATGCTGAGCTGAACCTCCCAGGAGCTGGAGCCTGAGAGGAGATCCATCGAGGCCCGCACGGAGACAGGACAGAAGACGGTGTTTGAATACTCCTCCTGTGGAGGGACACGCCCCACTTAACCACAAACATAAAGTGTTGGCGCTCCGCGCGGATTTCCTGGATCAACGCTGGGCCCCCCGGCGGCGCCTCCAGCGCCGTCCCTGGCGCGCTCCGTGCGCCAGGGAGGGGGGCCCACCGCGGAACCAAGAAATCCGCTCGGAGCGCCAAAAGTTTATGTTCATGGCGTTTTTTCTCCTTCGACCGAGGCCCCTTGCCCCGAGCCCCCCAGCCCCGCGGCATGGCGACGGGACTTGCTGGGGGCAGCTGGCTTGCAGATTCGCGCGCGCCCGTGGTCCCCAGACGCAGGGTACCCCAGCAGGGTCCCGTCAGGGTGGAGGCCACAGATGCCGGATCTCCTGGGGGCAGCCTTCTGGGACCCCAAGGGCGCTCCGAGAGCGCCCCAAGGAATCAAGAGGGAGCTCCAAGCGAGCCCAAGAGTCGAGATCGAGGGGTGGCAGGCCCAACGATGTCTCAGGGACATTCCCAGAAGGACCCAAGATAGCCCCAAGATTGTCCAGAACCACATCAGAACCCCTGAAGTCAAAATGTAATATAATTTCCTTCGGTTGTTTGAACCATGTTGGCGGAACGTCTTGGCTCTTATGAAATATGTCCAGGGCTTTGCTCAACCGTTGTTTAACTCGGCGTGTTGGAAATCATTGGTTTAGCGCCTTCAGGTCCCAACAACACAAACTAAAAACGCTTAAACATAACTACATAGGAATATGTGGTGCTGCGTTTTCAGCTACGTTTTTGTGAGCGTTTTTTTTACTTGGCGTTTCGACATTGGGCGGCAAGGGGAGGGGGGGGTCTGGCTCTGGACTTCTGCTTACTGTGACTGTTTGCAGCAATGCGTCCATTATGCTCGAAACAGGCGCCAAAGACAGCCAAGATCTACTCCAGGGGGGGGGAGGGGGGGGGGCCAGGGCCGGCGCCGATCGGCAAAACAACGAATCAAAGCATGACCACTTTCTGCGTTTTCTCAAAAGTTGGTTGCATGGTTAAAATAAGAGCACCTAACTTCGCGCTTCGCGCTGCGCGAAGCGCGAACAACTTCGCGCTCTCGCGCCGCCTCCCAGGGGAGAAGAAGAGGATGAGGAGGAATCGGAGCCGAGCCGCGAAGCGCGAAGCGCGAATAACTTCGCGCCCTCGAGGGCGCCCTTGCAAATGCTGGTTGCACGGTTAAAATCTACGTCCTCAGTTCCTTCTCCTGTCGGGGAGACGTAAGACCCGGGTACGGTGGACTCGGAAATCCCCGACGAGGTCGTCAAAAAAATGACGAGGCCGAGCCTGCATTTTGACGAGGCCTCCCGCTGCAGACATCCCACGAAACTCCTCCTCGTCAAAATCCGAGGCGCGGTCGTCAAAAAACGATGGCGAACCCGAGTCCTGGCAAACCTGGGTCTTACGCTCCCCCGATCCTGGCGTGCAGCTCTTCTCCCGGCGTGCCGTCTGGCGGCCCCGATGGCCGCCTGCCCCTCCCCTCGGGCCACCGGGCCTCCGGGCCTGCTCCGGGAGGGGAAGCGGCGGCAGGAACGGATGCATTCGAGCAGCGGAAACCGCACTCACGAAGGATTGCTGAGATTCTCGGGTCGGGCGAAAGGGGGGGATAGCAAAGGGGGGGTTTGAGAATCAGCTCACGTAGCTGATTTCCCGGCGCCTCCCGGCGCCGGAGGCGGCCATGTATCGAGGAATGGGCCCCTCGGTGAGGCCGAACCCAGCTGCATGCAGCAAATTTCGTAACCCCCCCTTTCCCAATCCCCCCCTTTCGCCCGGCCCGAGATTCGCGAATTGGGCAAGAACGAATCTAAAATTCTAGGCATAATCAAGCTGTTCGACGATATCATTCAGCCGACTCAGACATACGTCAACGAGATTGCGAACATGCTTCGATAAGACACGAAAATTGTCGTTTCGGGAGCGAAGACAGCAGCGAAAACAATGAAGAGCTGTCGACCAGAAAGCAAAAAACGCTCAAACAACGTATGATCCACAGCGACGGGCCTTGAAAAACGTTGAAACAGCTGACCTAAAAACGCTCAAACACCGTCGCGTGTTTTTGCGTTTTGCTAGGTTGTCAGAAGCCCTAAGTGCAAACCGGTAAACAAAGAAAAACGCCCAGGGCGTTTCGAAGAGAAAACCTGGTTAACGCGTGTCCGGGCTTCCGACCACCCAAGATCCTAAGATCGTCCCAAGTCAGTCCAAGAGGCTCCCCAAAGGACCCCTAGACGGCCCAAGAGGCCCCAGGATGGCTCAAAGGCTCCAGGAACCCGAACTGCCGTTCCTCTCAAGACGGCCCCCGAGACTGCCAGAACGCCCGAAGACGGCTCCAAGAGGCCCCCAGAGGCCCCAAACCCCTCAAGCGGCCCCCAAGACCCCAGAGGCCTCCCAAGAGACCCAGGAGCCTTCCTCGGACGTCATCGTCCACGACCAAGGCACGGTGGCAGGGTTGGCCGAGGGCCATTGAATACAGGTCCTCCTCTTTGTTTCATTGCGCTTTCGCGGCTGGGAAAGCTGGCCAAGATTTCGGTAGAGGAGTCAAACGACCGATATTTCGACAAATAAGACTCGTATAGATAACCCGTGATGTCCCCCGTGCTGCCTGGAAAATAGCGATCCGAGTTCCTGCCCCGCTCTCCCTGGGCCCCAGACCCCGCGCGGATCGACCCGGCTGGAGAGATCCTGCATGAACACCTAGAGACGGAAACTCCCGCCCTGCACCCCTCTGGAAACGTAACGCAACTTTCGCAGGTCGTGTCGAAGAATATTCCCGGGAACTTCCCTGGGCGTAGTCTTCGAAACTGGGCGTAGCCTTCATCCCGGGAACTTCTAAACTGGGCGTAGTCTTCATCCCTGGGCGTAGTCTTCGAAACTGGGCGCGTTTCCTTCTCGGGAACTTCCCTGGGCGAAGTCTTCATCCCGGGTCCGTTTCTGACGGTCCTGGGGCCCGGGGGCGGCCCACGAAGGCCAACAACTACGAGAGCCGGAGGCGACGACAACAAACAAATCGACGATTGAGGTTGCCTTACTTTTCCAGGACAGTCTGGACCACCCCTGGCCTCCTCGCGTGGCATACAGAACAAGCAAGGCAGGAAACCTGTTTCAGTCTTCCGCCTCCGGGGGCCGCCCACGGTCAAAACTGATAGTAAGGATGCGCGATAAGCATGCAAGCCCCTTGGACACCCCTCTCGAAGCTCTTCGAGCGGGGCTGGCCGTCGGGAGGGGTTACGGATGGCCCGAGGGGACAAGGATGGCAAGGGTGCCCCTGGGGAAGGCTACCCATACTCACTATCGGTTTCGACTGTGCCCTGCCCCCAGAACGTCACAAACCTGCTCAGAAAACCGGCCCCTGGGAATGGGTCGGGTTCTCTGGGGAGCCGCGCTGGGAAAAACACACGACGCCAGAGGTCTGGGTCAGACGGGTTGAATCACTCTGCCGACTACCCCCCTGCGGCTCAGCTCGAGAAGCGAGGTGCCTGCCTCCTCAGAGCCCTGAACTGGACTCGACGAGACTCCGTGGTGCCCGAAGGCCCGAGGGGAAGGCAGGAGGGGCCGGCCTGCTCAGCAGGCGAGGGGGATCCTCAGAGGCCCTGGCGCCTGCTGAGAAGCGATCTGCGGCTTCGGAGCAGGCTCCGAATTCTCTGGGGGAACGAAGATAAACATTCAAAAAACTCGGAGGTCCGCGCGGACTTCTCGGATCCGCGCTGGACCCCCCTCCCTGGCGCGCGGAGCGCGCCAGGGGCGGCGCCGGAGGCGCCGCCGGGGCGGACCTCGGGTTTTTATGTTTTAGGTCAGTTTTCGGTCCCCTGGAGCCCTAGAGAAGCCTTCTGAGCCGCCTCCGAAGACGCAGGTCGCTTTTCAGAAGGCGCCAGGGCCTCTGAGAAGCTCCCTCGCCTTCAGAGGAGCCCGCTGTTCTCAGAAGGCGCGAGGACTTCTGAGAAGCCCCGCCGCCTCCTGAGAAGGCTGGCCCTCCCCCCGGGCGCGCCGGGGGGGCTGACTACCTACCAGACCACCCCAACCCAACCCGAAGACCCGAATTTCGGGTTGGGGGGGGTAAGGGTTCCACACGTGTTTTTTCGACGTTTCCCGACCCCCCCCCACTGGAAATCGAGGGTAAATCTGAGCCTTCGGGTTGGGTTGGGGTGGTTTGGTGGGTGGTGAGGGGCAGCACCGAGGCCAGGCGGAGGCCTGGAGAACTCGAGGGCCCGCAGGAAGTCCGCGTCCTCGTCGGCGGGCCTCGGGCGTGCGCGCGTGCGCGAGGCTCCCCGAGGGGGGCGCCCGAAGCCCAGGCCCCCTCGAGTAATGCACAAGATCGTGGCGGGAGGTTGTTCCTTAACAGGGGATATGTCGACCCCTATCCCAGGCTTCGTGGGGTTTCCGAATGGACCAGAAATTTGGGGCCTAACCCTGGGATATACGATGGGGGGGTGTCCATCCTCGATAGGGGTGCGTCCGAATAGCCCCCTTGGGGTGTATCCCAGGGTTTTCCCATTCTTCTGAGCGGCCAGACTTTTCGGGCGAAACTCGGGGATTGGGGGAGAAACATCGCCCGCGATTCCTCATTTCCCGCCCGCGGGGGCCCTCACCGGGCCTCGGGAGCGTCAAGAAACGGCTCGAGATGCAGAGCCGGTCGCGGGGAAAGGGTCGGAACCTCCTGGGGGTCGACGTGATGAGAACAAAAATCATCACGTCGGGGGGTCTGGGAGTGGGTACGGAAGAAAAGGTGCGATGCCCAGCAGCAGATGTCGTGAAAGACCGGCAGCGGCTGCCGTTGGGCAGGCGGGCTGCTGCCGTTGGGCGGCGGCACCGACAGCGCGCCCTGTTCGACTGCGGGGACAGACAGCGACCGCAGCCACATCGAAAACATGTCTTGCGCCTGGCAAGAAAAACTGTCGGAAGACCGAAAGCCAGCTTCGTGCTGGTTGTGGTCGACGTGGCGTTCCAGGACGGCCAAATCGACAACAACCAGAAGCACCAGAGTGCTCATGTCGAGGTCGGCAGCTTCTCCAACGAGGGCCCCTCCCCAAAAATCCACTGGGTTGTGGTTGTGGCTCTTCGTCTTGCCCAGATCAAGAGCACGTTTCTTTATTCGCGGGGATAACAGGCGTTATGGGGGGGAGCCAGGGCGGGGCATGACGTAATGCCCCCCCCGCCGTGCGGTTCCCGCGACACAAAAGCGTCCGCGCGCACGACGACGGGCGACAACGACGACGTCGACGACGACGAGCGACCACGACGACGAGCGACCACGACGACGACGACGAGCGACCACGACGACGACGACGACGAGCGACCACAACGACGACGACGACGACGACGTGCGACCACGACGACGACAAGCGACCACGACGAGCGACCACAACGACGACGAGCGACCACGACCACGACAACGACGACGGCGACGACGAGCGACCACGACGACGACGAGCGACCACGACGACGACGACGACGACCCCGAGCGACGACGACGACGACGACGACGACGACGACGGCGTCGACGACGAACGACGCCTCCGGAGGTCTCCGGAGGTTCCCGAGGC
>CAUYUJ010015774.1:0-5000 GCA_963575745.1 Prorocentrum cordatum | reverse complement strand
TGCCCAGGAGTCCACTATCTGCGACTCAGGTAAAGCACAGTGCGAGCGAATCTGCAACTGAAGTTCCACCAGGTCTTGAGCCGCGTAGATACATATCGGACAATAGAGAGACCGCTCGGCTCGATCACCTCGCGGGCCACATGCGAGCTGCGACCTCGATGGCAAACGTTTTCCTGGTAAGATCTCACCACGTGCATCTGAGCGTTCTCTCGCGCAAAGCACCTGGAGGCACCTAGAGCACTGGTTCGCGATCGCGGGAAGCGAGGCCTCGTTTCGAACCCGATGCACCCGGCCAGCGCGCAGTAGAAGGGCTTCCACCGTCAGGAACGACTCGCCACAGTTCTGTCCGCCATCGTTCTCGAAGGAGGAGGAGGAGGGGGGGGGGGAGGAGGAGGAGGAGAAAGGAAGAGGTTTGCCCATCTCAGAAGGACCTCGCGACGAGTGAAAAGCTCCGGGGGCCCCGCGCCAAACGCCCAGGGCGGCGCGAGAACCGAAGCTCTCGCGCGACTAAAACACACGTGGCGACCCCGCTTCGGCGAGCGCCGCATCGGGGAGGGGGCTTCGCGAGCCCCTTTGCCCCCCCCCCCCCCCCTCGCGGCTCGACCCTCGGCTGGGGCGCCAACAACAGGGCAACCGTCAGCCGTGAAAGACAGAAGCCGCTGGGCGGCAGGGGGCGCGGGCAGGGGGGAACTGGACAGCCCCCCCCCCCCGCGCCCCGGCGCCCTCGGGACAAAGGCGCCCCCCTGAGCAACTATCGCCGCAGGGGGCGAAGCAAATCCAACGCCCCGCGGCCGTGCGAGCAGGGGGAAAGTGGACAGCACGCAGCAGTAGAAAGGACGGCCACTGGGGCCCCAGATCGGGCCCGCCGCGCGAGTCAATCGACCGCAACCTAATTGAGGAGAGAGGCGGCCCCATGAGCAGCGGTCACCGCACGGGGGGGGGGGGGGGGGGCGAATTACCTCCAGCGCCCCGCGGCCGCGCAAGCAGGGGGAGGCGGGCAGCGCGCAGCAGCGAAAAGGACGGCGGCAAAGGGCCCCAGATCGAACCCGCCGCGCGAGACCGACGACCGCCAACCTAGAGAGAGCGCGGCCCCCCGGCGCAGCTGCCACCTCAGGGAGGGATTACCTCCAGCGCCCCACGGCCGCGCAGGCAGGGGGAGTGGACGCGCGCGCAGCAGCGAAAAGGACGGCCACGGGAAACCCCCATCGAACCCGCCGCGCAGGTCCAGAGACCGCAGAGCGAACTGCACACTGCACCCGACGGGGTGCTGATGCGCACGCGTGAGAAGAGGTCGGCAATCTCGTCGTCGGTCCGAGCCAGAAATGCCCCCGTCCCGCCCCAGCCCCCCCTCAACAAAAATAGCCTGGCGAAGGACCCAACCATATGCAGTTGTGAGTACCGCAATTATGAATATCTTCTTCGGTGCTCCCTATGGGACCACGAAGCGTTGTACTGGGTGGGTGAAACGCAGGGAGCAAGGGCTGTGTTGGGTGGTCGCTGACGCATGCGGGCGGTCCACTGGGACCTTCGGTGGAGCTTCCTATGGGGCCACGAAGCGCTGTACTGGGTGTGTGTGAAACGCAGGGGGCAAGGGCTGTGCTGGGTGGTGGCTGACGCATTCGGGCGGTGCCACTGAAACCTTCGGTGGAGCTCCCTATGGGGCCACGGAACGCTGCGCTGGGTGGGTGAAACGCAAGGGGCAAGGTCTGTGCTGGGTGGTGGCGGACGCACGCGGGCGATGCCACTGGAGCCTTCGCTGGGGGCCCCTTATGGGGGCAACGAAACGCTGTGCTGGGTGGGTGGAACGCAAGGGGCAAGGGCTGTGTTGCGCGGTGGCAGACGCATGCGGGCGGTGCCACTGGGACCTACGGTGGAGCTCCCTTTGGGGCCAAACGCTGCACTGGGTGGGCGAAGCAAGGGCTGAGCTCCCTATGGGGCCACGAAACGCAATACTGGGCGCAATACTGGGTAGGTGAAACGCAGGGGGGAGGGGGAGGAGGGCCACGAAACGCTGCACTGGGCGGGGGCGGGGAGGGAAGGGGGGGGGGGGGCGTGTGGGCGGTAGACTTGGATACTTCGGTTGAGCCCCCCATTGGTGCACTGGGTGGGTGAAACGCAGTGTGGGTGGGGTGGGGGGGGGGGGGGCGAAACGGCGCACTGGGTGGGGGGGGCGCATGCGGACGGTAGACATGGAACCTTCGGGGGAGCTCCCGATGGGGCCACGAAGCGCTGCACTGGGCGGGGGAGACGCATGCAGACGGTAGACCTGGAACCTTCGGTGGAGCTCCCTATGGGGCCACGAATCAACGCACTGGGCGTGCGAAGCGCAGGGAGGAGGGGGAGGAGGGCCACGAAACGCTGCACTGGGCGGGGGGACGCATGCAGACGGTACACCTGGAACCTTCGGTGGAGCTCCCCATGGGGCCACGAAACGCTGCACTGGTGTGTGTGAAACGCAGGGAGGAGGGGGAGGGGGGCCACGAAACGCTGCACTGGGCGGGGTGGGGGGTGGGGGGCGCGCGCGGACGGTAGACTTGGAACCTTCGGTGGAGCTCCCTATGGGGCAGCGAAACGCTGCACTGGGTGGGTGAAACGCAAAGAGGAGGGGGAGGAGGGCCACGAAACGCTGCACTGGGTCGGGGGGATGCATGCGGACGGTAGACCTGGAACCTTCGGTGGAGCTCCCTACGGGGCCACGAAACACTGCACTGGGTGTGCGAAACGCAGGAGGGGGAGGAGGGCCACGAAGCACTGTACTGGGCCGGAGGGGCGCATGCGGGCGCCCCCACTGGGGCCTTCAGTGGAGCTCCGTATGGGGCCACGAAGCGCTGTGCTGGGCGTGGGGGGCGCATGCGGCCTCCCCCCACTTGGGCCTTCGATGGAGCCCCCTACGGGGGTCCCCCCGTTGGGGCCTTGGGCAGAGCTGCCGATGGGGCCACGAAGCGCTGCCCGGAGCGTGGGGGGGCGCATGCGCCCCCCCCCCGATGGGGCCTTCGGTGGAACTCCGTATGGGGCCACAAAACGCAGTGCTGGGCGCGGGGGGCGCATGCGCCCCCCCCTCGCCCCCCAATGGCGCCTTCGGTGGGGCTCCCGATGGGGCCACGAAGCGCTGCCCTGAGCGCGGGGGGGGCCTGGCCCCCCCCCCCCCCCACACACACACGCGCACACGCACGCACGCACGCACGCACGCACGCACGCACGCACGCACGCACGCACGCACGCACGCACGCACACACACACACACACACGCACACACACACACGCACACTGGGGCCTTCGGTGGGGCCCCCTATGGGGCCACGAGACGAATCAGCCATGGCGATACCGATGATGACGATAATGGTGATGGTGATGGCGGTGGTGGTGGCGATGATGATGATGATAATGATGGGAGGAGGGGGCGAGCTGAGGCATGCGGAGGGCCAAGGCGAGGATGGGGGAGGAGGGGGGAGGAGAAGAGGAGGAGGAAACAGGAAGGAGATGGGACGCGGGGCGCTGTCTCTTCAAAACGAGGACCCAACGCCCCAGGATGGTTGGGGGGAAAGAACATCGTCGGACAAATCCGACGACTGGGGGTGAAAGGACTGGGCGCCCAGCTGTCGGTCTTCCACGCATGGAACTCCTACCCCACGGCCAGCAGCACTCGATGCGGCAACCAGCGGGGGCTGGGCTGCTTCGGACCGAACAACGCCTGCGATCATGCGGGACAGGGCGCACTCGCGGCGGTCCCTCGACAGCGACGCGTCGTGAGTCACTGCTGCGGGCCCGCCGTATCCAGGAAACTGAAAACGCCCGATGCGCGCGAGGTTCCCCCTCCCTTTCTTCGTGGGGGGTTGGCAGGCAGACAGCAAATGGCGCGGGTCCACCATTGCCGCGCAGCCGCATCGGGCACAGAAAACAAGCGAGTTCCTTGGCCAGAACTGCAGCACGCGCGACGGATGAAGTTCTTCCCCCCGAACCGAACTCCCGACCCCGCCGCCCGAATCTCCCCAACATGAACGTACAAGGCCAATTCACAACATGCAGGGGGGCTGCACTCAGTGGTACACGCCGTCTTGATAGCAGCCTTTGGCACGATCGTGCGCCAGGTACCACGAATAAACTTATCCGAGCCATGCAAGACGAATGAATGCTGGCTGCCTAAAAACATAGCAGTAAGCAAGACTCCGCTCAGGCGCTCAGCGGACACTGGTTTGCGCCCGAACATTGACAGATCGAGCCCCAGCCAGCGTCGCAACATTTTGCCCGCCAACTTACAAACCACCTTAGACACTCTGCTGCAAAACTTTAACGCACCTAGCTCTTGTTCCGATGCTACTGGGCGAAGGTTGGCTGCTGCATTCGCTGCTTTGTCGGCGGGGCCGTTGCCTAGTCTATGCAATTTCTCTCGGGGTTCTAGTCCAGCCTCGTTGGGGTCGAGGTGGGCCTTGCATTTACAGACCCCCAACACACTTTGAAAGCATTGTTGAAATCAATCATGGCACCAGCATCGAGGCGTTCATAGGAAACTGAAGCTCCATTGGGGCCTGGGCAAGGTCGACAACGTGTTTACAATCGCTGTACACCAACGGCTGGCCAGCGACTTCGATCCCAGCCCTCGCCAGTGCTGCAAATTATCCACACTGTCGCGTCTGCGGAAAATAGGCGCGCAAATAATGTTCTGCTCAGCCCCGTCTTCGTCGAACAGAAAAAGACCAGACCCAGCCCTCGAAAGCTCCGAAACAGGATGTTTGGAACAGTGCCCACCTACAAAAATAGAGCCGCAGAAACGGCCGCCATCAGGAGGGGGAGCGTGCCAAACAACCTTCGCCTCGAAATCGTGGGACCGAACCTGGGGCCGAAGGAACACATCGCCAGGGTGAGGGACAACTCCCCTACACAACAGGCGCTCAGTCAAGGGGCCCGACGGATCAGCCGCGGCAGCGGTGTCGATGATACCTTGATAGATCAGCTCAGCTCTGAGGAGGAGGAGGAGGAGGAGGAGGAGGAGGAAGAGGAGG
>CAUYUJ010015773.1:213247-313820 GCA_963575745.1 Prorocentrum cordatum | reverse complement strand
CCCCCCTCCTCCTCTCTCTCGCCCCTTCTCCCGACTGTCCTCCCGGCGCTCGTTCCTCTTCGAGGCGTCGTTCGCGATGATATCGCACACCTTCTGGCTGGCGCTGTCGACCGCGCCCCTGAGGCCCCCGCGCCGCGACGGGCTGTGGATGCTGAGGCGCTGCCCCCTGGAGTCTGTCACGAACACTTTGAACACTCCGCTGCAATTTTTCGGCCTGCTGTTGATGACTCTCCGCTCCTCTCGCAGAAACCGCGCGCGTCTTTGATGTGACCCGCCGCCTCGGTAGCCGCCGCAGCCTTCTTAGCCGTCGCTCTGGGCTCGGCGTCGCCGCCGCGGCCATGGCCTGCGCCCGCAGCCGCGTCAGCCCCCTTGCCCTCGGCCTCGAGCTGGGCGCCGCCCGATCGCGAAGATGTCGGGGCAACCCCGCGGGCCAGGCTGCGAGCCGCTGGGGCGCGGAAGCAAGCCGCCAGGACAATCCCGCGGGCCTCGAAGTGGGCGCCGCCACATTCAGGCGGGAGGCCGCGTAGCTCTGCCGCGAACTGCTCCGCCTCAGCCCGGGAGCTCGCAGCCCTCTCGTCGAACTCCCCGAGCGCCTCCCGCAGGCGCGCCGGCGGCCCGCGCTCCAGAAATTGTCGCGAGGGCGGCCGCAGGACCAGCGCTCTCCGCAGATGTCGGAAGCTGGGCAAGCGCTGCTAAAACCGCGGCTGCTAAAACGGCCCTCCCAGAAGGAATGAACACTTCCCGGAATGAGGCGCGGCGCGCGAAACAGTCAACGGGCCCCTTCCTGGAAGGGCGAAGACAACTTCCCAGAAATCGATTTTTGTAGCCGCGGATTTAGCAGCCCTTGCCCAGCTTCCGAATATGAGAGTTCGGGCGCATCACAACAAAAGGTTTCACGAAGGACGGTAAGTCGGTGCTTGCACAGATGGCGCCTTCGTTCTTGAAGGCGGCGCGGATTCAAGGCTGTGGTGCAGTAATATACTTTGTAGAGCTTTCTGCCGCCATTTACTCGGTGGTGCGCAGCCTAATGCTTCTGGCTCGGCAACGATTGCGACGGGGATATCAAATTCGTAGAGCAAAACCATAAGTTGCCCATCAGCATGATGCAGCTCTTCTCGGACATCTTATATCAGCAAGCCGCCCTTGACCGAGGAGCTTCGCCCCACTTGCTGGCACTGATGGTGGAAGCCCACGGAGACACTCACTTCGGCACCGACAGTTATTCGCTCATGGCTAGATCTCGGAGAGGCCTACGGCCAGGGATTTCTTTGGCGACCTCTGCGCGCAGTGGACCTTGCCCTGCGCTTGCCAGGTGCATGCCTCCCTCTTGTTCCGGGAATACACGCGGCAGCGCTTTCGGAAAATGCTCAGTCGGACAATATGCTCGACATATCTTTCGTCAACGACGCGATCTACTTGCAGGCGCCTGCGTCGCACATGACCCCGGTAACCTTGGCAGGAGAGATAGTGGATGCAGTACTCTACGCCATGCTGACGCATGGCTTCACGGTCAACTACAAGCGCTCGAAGTTCAGCTTATTCATCATACCTGGCCCGCAATGCGACAGCGTTCGCCGACGGCGCGCGCCCGACCCTGATCTGGCCATTGAGTCCGCTACGTGGAGTAGACGAGACCATGTCGCACGCGACTACAAGCACCTTGGCACAATGTTAAACATGCATGGTTCCCTGGGCCCGCGAGCAACAGCGTCCATCCAGAAGTAGCGTTTGGCAGTGGCTCCGATTAGGCGAATGTGCTCGAAGATTGGACGCATGACAATGCCTGCCAAGACCAACTTCGCTGTCACGATTGCCAACGTGCACCTGCTGTCCATTGTGGAGGTATGAGAGGCTGCGCCTGCATCTCTCTGCACTGGCCTGACGGACCACGGCTTCTCTCGCATCGGGCAGTCCGAGGCAGGGCGCACCGCGGCAAGTCAGAGCAGCGGTTCCTTGACGAGGAGGCATTGCGCTCAGCACTGCGCGTCCGCATAGAGCACCTGATTCGCAAGAAAAGGTTGATGTACGTTGGTCCTCTCTTTTCGAGGCTCCAGCTGTGATTTGGTTGTTGGTGGATCAGGTGGCGCGCATTCCAGGATCTTTAACGACACTGTTTCAACCTGAGTTTATGTGGCCTGCCACATTCGACAAGGACGGTGATCGTGCTACTTGGACGTTGAGGGGGTGGCTTGCTTTCTTCGAAGAGCATCCCTCAGACTTTCGTGCAGGAGTGCAGCGTGATTGGCCGCGTTTCTTGACAACTGACCTGGAGCGACTGCAGACGACGGCGTGGGCAACCAAGCTGGCAGCGTACAGGCAGGACGTGGAGCTAGAGCATGTGTGGAACATCGCTACGCCTGCTACACTTGTCGCTGGACATCGGCCTCCATCCCTGCGCAGCGAAAACACATGCTGAATCACCAGCCGCTGGACGCTGCCCAGATGGTGGCGCCAGGGCCTGTCTGTCAAGCATGCGGCGCGAAGTTCGCTGACCGATCGAACATATCACGACACCTTCGGCGTCTCAGCAACCGTTGCGTGCTCTGGCTGGCTGAGCACGGTGATCTGCTGCCCCCTGAGGAGGCCGAGCGAGCGGCTGAGGCAGGACGCCTTGAAAAGGAAGCGACAGCTGGTGAGGCAGACTCATAATTATCGCAAGGTCATCCAACTGGCTGGGCGAGACGAGCGCTGGGGCGGTCGCGAAGAGCCTTTACACCGACCGCAGCCGCCAAACGTCCAGCTGGAGATTGCCTCATCTGAGCCCCCTGTCGACCGTCGAAGGCTAGGCACAGTCCAGAAGGTGCATCATGTTTGAGCAGGCGGTTATGTTCACGATGTTGCCAAGTGGCTCGGGACCGTCGTGGCGGGGTCGCTGGAGATTGCAACGGTCAAGGCAGTCACAGAGGACGGAAGCCTCAACACCCTCTCGCCCAAGTAGATCGAGGATGTAATCACTGAGATGCCCGAGGGAAGGGTGGTGGGATTGGAACTGCCCCCGACGATAGATAATTGCATGGTTGAATTGCGAAGGGCGGCATGCTGTACAGAGGTTTCTACGAACAGCTGATCAACCTTGGGGGCTTCGAATACTTGAGGCTGAGGCGAGCGAGAAACTGAGCTTCGAGAATGAGCAGTTACGCCAAGCTCGGTAAGCCTTGGAAGCAGTTTATGTGACAAGGGCTCCCGCACATTTGGTTTCGGCAACCCGCGCTTGTCAGGTCATGTCGGCAGCAGTTCCCCAGGACGCACAACCAGTAGGTAGCCATCTCGTGGTTGAGCAGGTGGATGTTTGCATGATGGGCGGTCCTGGCCACTGCGCTACAGTGGTGGTCTAAGTTCAAATGAGTCTGTAGATTGAGCTTGCAAGGCATCCCGGTCGTCGCCGTTGCACTCATCGGGGGCATGCAGCTGGTGCACGTCTGATGACAAATGAACGGCCGCTAGGCCTCTCACGCATCTTGGCACGGTCGCTGGCGCAGGCCAGCCTTTCCGCGCACGCTGCTGCTGTCGGAGGCAGCCGCTCGCAAGGCTGAAGCCCATGCCATGGTGGATGGGGAATATCTAAGACTCATGGCGGAGGAGGGAGCTCGACTGTGTTAGAGCAGGTAGAGTTCTACTTCAGGGTCCAGCTAGCCATCGACCTTGCGGAAGGGAGTGCAGGCATCGCTTGTGCACCTGGGCCAGCGTGCAAGGCAGTGCTGTGGTTTCCCTGGTGCCCTCCTTCTCTCTCTCTCTCTTCCACTTTATCTGTGTTGTCATGTTGATTGTTGTACCTTCGCCTTGTACCGTCTTGTTCTCCCTTTCGTGCGCGGTCGCCTTGAGACGGCTTCCCCCGACCCCGCCAGCTCGAGCCCCAGTTGAATCGGGCCGATTGGGCCGATTGGGCGAGGGGGGAAAACCTGAGTAGCGACATTGCTCGTGAGCAAGCTCGAGGCGCCTTGGTGCCCCTGTAGTGTTCGCCCTAGTTATGCCTTCATGCCCATCATGTGTGTCCCCTTGAATTTCCATCCTGCATTGTCTATATATGCCTGGCTGTCCCTGAACGATAATACGTGTGCTGTTTCTCGCCGATGGTATTGGATACCTCGCATTTCGGAGTTTTCTCGATCCAATGCCGCTGGCGTCTGCCTGTCGCACTGTCTGCGCGTGCCCTGTTGCAGCGCAGCTGCCCTGAGCTTTGATCAGTCTCGCTCCACTAACGGTCCCTCCTGCTCGTTGGGTGTGGGGCATAGGGCGGGCGAAATACCTGGAGAAGGTTGAGGAGAAGAGGGCTCTTGGCCGTCCACCCATCCCACAACGCCTCCGAACTTATGCGAATGCAGCTGCGCCAGGTGGCTATGGCACGATGCAACTGCTTCTGCCCCTGTCTCGCCCGCCTTGCGCAGGCGCCGCCGACGCTACGAGCGTGCGAGTGCGCTCGGCATCCTGCGCAATAACACAAAGAAAGGGGGCGGACCCCCCTCGCATCGTGAAAAAATACGCCGGGAGCTGTTCGACACGTGTCAGCTTCTGGGTTTTACCAGGCCCTGGGGAGAAAAAGTGAGTCGGATCGGGCCGAATCGGGAGTCGGGATCGAGTCGGATCGGCCGCGCCAGTATGCACAGCAGCGCCATCGATCATCGGGCCGCGTCGGATAGTCGAAATATCGGAATCGAACTTGATCGAGCCATCCGAAATCGGCATCGAATCACTGGAAAGGGCAGGGAAGGGAAAAGGGAGGGGAGGCGGCGCGAGTTCGGGCAGATCTCCGCGCCCAAGGAGCACGCAGGCCCATGCTGACGCTCTTGGAGCCAAAACAGGGCTCCGTTGCGGAGGGGCAGATATCCTGTACAGGGCGATCTCGGCGCACCGCACGCGGCTCACGTGAGAGCCCTCGGTGTCGAAGGAGTGGCAGCGAACACACTTTTACGTAGGCGGCGAGGCAGAGGTATACTGCGCCAGCGGTCCAACATATCGGGGCTACCAAAGAGCGAATTGCCCAGCATGCAAGAGGAGAGACTGAGACAGACAGAGCGACCGCGGAGGCGGGGGAGGAGGGGGCACTCACAGGTGAAGACCTCCATCCTAAGCGCGCCAGCGCGGCCAGCAACGGCAGCGGGGACCGTGGCAGAATCCAGGCCGCGGCGTCGGTACATCCACGGGCGCTGCCAAAGCCCAGCACGTGGAAAACAAGGGTACGCACTGATGAGCCGTCCAGGTGTGAACCGGCTACGTACTGCAAGCGAGAAACCGCACAGCAGAGCCGTCCAGGCGGGCCGACTGCGTAGGTACTGCAGCGGCAGCGAACACACGGCGCTTGCTAACGTACGCGTCGCGTCGGCTTAGGACCGAAGGCGCCGATCGTTGATGCGCACCGTGAAACCGATGTTTCGGTACACTTCCTGCGGGAGGAAGCGGCGGCAGTGGCGGCAGGGGACATGCGCAAACGACTCGGAGTGCTATGACTTTCCTGGCCCTCCCAGGTCCGCTCCCCTGGCTTCGTCAGAGAGGTATCACCAGTCCCAAGCTCTGGAACTGTGGCAGGCCCATGAGGCCCTCACTTTTCCAGCGGGCGCTCGCCGTACTGAGAAAAGGAAAACTGCCATGGACGCGCGAACATGGAGCCAGCGCACCCCGAAGCCGGACACTTCCACACCACGAATGATCCTGAAGCTTAAGCTTTGCACAGCTTAACGGATGAAGGGCGGGTCGCTTTCAAAATGTGACTCTCGCCTTCGCGCCGCGCAAATCTCTTACAAAGTTGAATGAGTTTTACAAATGAACAATGGATCGTTTCCAAGATGTGTCTATCGCCTTAGCGCCGCGCACATTCGTTGTCAGAAATCAGACCAGTTTCACGGATTATCATGGTTAATGTCCGTGGTACAATTCAGCATCGTCAACACGCAACAGTAACAATGATTCGCGGCGTTGAATTGCCAAGCATTATGTGCTGGCTCAGTTCAAGAAGTTCAAACGATCTTTTTCGGTGAGGATGAATCCTTGCAGGCGCATATTAGGGGACTTGAAAGGAGGGTTCATTGCAACATCGTTGATGGGATTTGGGTTTACGATGGTCCTCCCCCTCCTCGCTCACCTCCTCCTCATCCTCCTCCTCCTCTTCCTCCTCTTCCTCCTCCCTTTCCTCCTCCTCCTCCACCTCCTCCTCCTCCTCATCTTCCTCCTCTTCCTCCTCCTCCTCCTCCTCCTCCTCCTCCTCCTCCCCGATCTCCGCCACCTCCCTCCCTCCCCCTTTAGAGGCCTATCGAATGGGGCCAGGGGGAAAGGTGCCAGAGGATCACCCCGAATCGCCGATGAACTGCCAATTCAACGACCGTGCAACGGCGAAGCGACGTCGGAGCGGAGAACATCGGGCTCTCCAAATCGAGCCGCATCGCCAATGCATCGGCGATGCGGCTGGATCCTCCCACCCCATCGCCTCATCCCGTGGCGCGGCGCGTAGGAGGACGCGGACTTTACACGTGCGCCGATGCTGGCCAGGCCCGTGCTGGCCCAAGATCGGTGTATATGCCCTCCTGGTTTGGCCAGGCTCGGCGCAGGTGCATAGGTGCATGGGTGGCGCCCTCCCACCCTGAGAGGGGCCCCACTTCCATCAGGACGCGGGGGAGAAGCCCTGGGGTCTATGCTCCGCTTCAGGAGCGGGGGAGGGGTGGCCAAACCATGTCCCAACGGGAGGGATGGGCTAAAGGCAGGAGAACGAGGACGAGGAGGACGAGGAAGAGGAAGACGAGGAGGAGGGGGAGGACCCTCCCCGTCCCTCTTCCCCACCCAGTTGGCCCCGCCACGCCTGGCGCGGCTCTAAGGCTGAGCCGAGGTCGAAGCCGCAGGCGGGCTGCGCGCCGATGGCGGCCTGCCAGCCGACGGCGGCAACAGCGGGCCCGTCCACGGCGGCGAGGACGGCGGCGGCGGGCGGGCGAGCCCCGACCAGGACGGCGGCGAAGACGACGGCCCGGCCGACGGCGACGAGGAAGGCGACGGCGGCGCGGCGGCGAGGACGGCGGGCGGGCAAGCGGCCAGGGGCTCAGGACCGGCGGGCCCCGGGCCACGGGCCGGGAGCGCGGGGACTCCGCGGGCGCAGCGGAACGCGGGGCACGAGGCTTCGGTCTGAGAGCTCTGTCGACCAGCAGCAGACCCGGAGCAGACCTGTCTCAGTCGACCATAAGCCTCCATGCATGCTGTTGCGGTGCATGTTTCCGTCCTCTTCCGTTCCTTCCCGCCTCCTTCTGCTCCGAGACCATTTCGCGCCCGAGCGACCCCGCCCCTGCACGGGGCGCGCAAGGGTGCTTCGCGTGCAAGCTTCAAGTCGGCACTGCATGCGAAAGCCGACAGAAAGAAGCGTGGCGCCCAGCGTCGTCGGCGGGCACGCGCGAAACCGCCAGGAGCCCAGCCTTCCCCCGCCCTCCCCTACTCTCTCCTCCTCCTCCTCCTCCTCCTCCTCCTCCTCCTCCTCCTCTTCTTCTTCTTCTTCATCCTCCTTCTTCCTCCTCCTTTTCCTTCTCCTCCTCCTCCTCCGCCTCCTCCTCATCATCATCCGCCTCCTCTTCCTCCTCCTCCTCCTCCTCCTCCTCATCATCATCATCCGTCCTCTTCCAAAGCCTCCACATCCTCACCTGCTCCTCTTTCGACGTTGCCCAAGCTCGGGCACGAGCCGCATGATATATTTATCCTCCCTCCTCCTCCTCCTACTCCTCCGCCTCCTCCTCCTCCAGGAGAGCATCAGTTTGCGCGAGAAGGCTGGTAAAAGCAGCAGACAGGTCTGTCAGTGCGGCCGTGTTGGCAGTAGCGTGAAATTGGGGAGCGAACTCAAACTCAACGTTATAGGCTTCAGCGCTGGGAGCTGGGAGCAGTTCGGGCCAAAAGGCCGACAGTGGCAGCAAGCGCGGCCAGTGCTGAAGGCGGGCAGCGCTCAACTCGTAAGTAGGCTGGCGCAGAAGCTATACTGCGACAAGGCAAGGAAGGAGAATCCCACAACTCGTCAGCTACACCAGGAGCTGGTCCAGGGAGGTCGGCGCGACAAGGCTGATAGTGCAAACTGGCAGTGCGGGAAGGCGGGCAGCGGCAGGCACTCAATCAACTGCAGGGGAGAGGAGGCAAGGTTGAGGAGGAGGTGGAGGTGGAGGACAACAACGACGGCAAAGACGGAGCCGAAGACTACGTACGACGAAGACGAAACGGCGGAGGAGAAGGCCCAGCAGGTGACTCCGAAGTAGCATGCAAAGAAGCAGGTCCTGCAGGAAAAGGGTCCTGAAGCTTTTCGTTGCAACCGGGCCCATGGGGCCCTCCACGGGCCCCCAAGACCATCAGAAGACGACTCACCATGAAAAACTGGTCCTGAGAACAGTCCCGGGTCTAGGGTCCGATCCCCTCAGGGCACTTTCCCTTCATGGTGACCGAGGAGGGGGTGGAGGCGGCCAAGGGGAGGAAAAGGAGGGGGGAGAAAAGGAGGGAGGGGAAGGATGCCGATGACGACGAGGACGAAGACGAGGCGATGGAGGAAACGAAGGAATGCTGGGGACCGAAACGAACAGGCGGAGAAAAAGGGGGAGGGGGAGGGGGGAGGGGGAGGAGGAGGAGGAGGACGAGGAGGAGGAGGAGAAGGAGGAGGAGGAGGAGAAAAGGAGGAGGAGGAGGAGGTGGAGGAGAAGGAGGAAGGAGGAGGACGACGACGAGCACGAAAACATGGCAGCGGAGGAGAAGGCACTGCGTGAGACTCTCCGAGAAAGGGCGGACCCGCGCCTGGCCAGCTCCCACGGGCTGCTGGTCGCCCTCCGCCCCGCCGTCGGACAAGAAAGCATGCTGGCGAGCGCGCCGCCGACCGGCCGGAGGGAACCCGGAAAGACTCGTTCCCCCTTCCACCGCCCCTCCCCACCACTCCTCCACCTCCGCCTCCACCACTCTCTTTCTTATGTTTCATTTTCTTATTCGCATTATGATTCGTATTATTATTTTTCCTAATAATATCCTCCTCGTCATCATTTTCCTCGTCGCCATCGGCAACCTTGTCATCATCACCATCAGCATCATCAGCAGCAGCAGCAGCATCCTCATCAGCACCACCCTCATCATCAGCATCATCTTTCTCATTAGCAGCATGATCCTTCTCCTCATAGTATGTTGCCTGAAAATTCACAATCCCTGCACTGTGTTCCGTTGATGTATCATGCTCAGTGGGTTTCGTCGAAGACATGGGAAGGAAGAAGAATGCCGCTAAACTAGCAATAGGGTAACCCTGAGGGAGGAGGCCGGCCCGCCGGCCGGCGCACGCGCGCACGGTCGCAGGCACGCTCCTTTTCCTGTTTCCCTAGAACCAAACAGCTGTAAAGTAACAGGGAAAAGTAAGAGAGCAAGAGAGGCAGCAGGATGGTGGTGCGGAAGGAGTGCCTTGACCCCCCCCCCGCGGCGGGGCGTGTAGAGTCGCCCCGATCCCCCACCCACCTGGCCTGCACACGTGTGCAGCCAAAGGAGCGAACCCCCCAAAAAATGTTGCCGCTCAGCGGTGGCTGCCAGGGGGCAGAAGACCGAAACAACCCGACGAACCCCGCCCGAGCTAATATCGAACGTCAGCTCAGACCACAAAGTTCTTGCACACCTGGTGCATCCACATCTCGTTGGACGCGAGACCAATGTCGACGAAGTCGTATTGGTCGATCTGGCACACGCTCACCCGCGCCAATCTTCTCCCCAGCTTTGAAAATTATCCCATTCATCACTGTCGCGCCAGTCCCATTGATACTGGTCTCGTTGACAAACATCGTATCTGTCTGTTCCTCTGCTTGTATTCCAGATGTATGACTCGTCCTTGTCCTAGCCCTTGTCAACCTGGCTCGCCTGCGGCGTGGGTGGTGGCGGTGGCTCGGGCAGGGTGCGATCGCGATTGAAATTGTAGTTGTAGTCATTCACACTTGAACCAATGCCATATTCCAGTGCTCTGCGCGATGCGCCCATGACGAATCACGTGGACGAAATATCCTCGAATTTCGTCATCGTCGTTCTTGTCCGAGCAGTCCTGCGTCGGGCAGCAACCGCCATCGCTCGCGCGGCCGCCTACTTCGGACGCGAGCTCATCGGCCCATGCACGAACCCGATCTGGAGCAACCCAACCGGCATCGCTGCCCGACGCGGCTGAGCCGGCGGGCGCAAGATTGCAAGGGGCAAGCCTAAAGGTTTGCCTCTCCATCCAACCAGCCCTCGGCCACGATGGCGCGCGAGGGCCCCGCTGAACTCTCCACCCCGAGCCGGCAGAGCCGCTCGGGGCTTTGGCTTCCGCCGTTAGAGCCGCAGAGTCTGCGGCAGGCCGCGGGGTCGCCAGAGGGGGGTCAGCCAGGCTGCTCTCCTCCTTCGGATTCATGATACAATTTGCAAAACCAATAGCACTGCCAGCATTAGAGAAGCCAAAGAGACTGACGGACAAACGAATCCTGGCGCCGGGAGGGATGCGAGTAGACGTTTGCATGAAAACGAAAGCGCGCTGCATCCTGGTATAACATCGTCTGACAGTGCCCGAAACTGCTTTTCCCAACCATTGGTCCACTCATGAATCAGATCGAACGATTCAATCGCGGATCTGATCCGGCAGTCCAAAGCATATACATCACACAGGTTGTCATCGCGAGCGATGTCCGTTGGATTCACATTAGTGTTCGGCCCAGGAGCGTTAATCCGCTCGTCTGCGGGAGGCGCGTGCAGAACGAGCGTAAACACTCAAGGGTGGGCACAGGACAGCGTAAAAAAGATGTGGGCCCTGCACGTTGTACTAAACAAACACCCTACATCGGTGCGATGTGAGACGCATGGGAGGTAACGATGCCAGGCACCATAACGCAATGTTTGTTTTTCGAGGCGTCAAAGCACGGTTTGAATATCACCACGCGGCTACTTTGTGCGAGCCAGAATTGGACACCACGTGGGCGTCCCAGCCATACCAACACATTCACACTTCTGTGTGTTTGCCGCAACTGAGTGCCACGAGGACTGCCCAGCCCGACCAGTACATTGGAATATGCAACGACCCAGCGGCCAACTCAACAGCGCACGCCTCCAGCGAGAGAGGCCAGCATCGAGCTCCGATGGGGTCCAAGGAGGGCACCGAGGCGGGGCCAAACCACAATTTTAAACCATCTGCTCTACCAGCTACGTGTTCTGCCTTCTTGCGCCCCTTCTTGGGCCGACTTCAGGGCCCTCTCAGGGGCTCCCTGAGGTCCTCCGTGGCAACCCCGAGGCCACTGTGGAGCCATCTCGGAGCTCTTGGGAGATGTCTTTGGAGCGCTTGTGAGACCCCCCAGGGTTCCGAGGCCCGCCCCCCCCCCCCCCCCCCCCGCGAGGCTTCCACGGGGGTTCCAGGATACCCCCAGTGGCGTGTATAACTCGAGGCGTTGGTTATATACCCCTCCTGGGGCCCTCTCGGGCCATTCCCGGGCCCGTCTCGGAGCTCCTGGAGGGCATTGTGGGAAGCTCTTCTGAAGCCCCCCACGGCCCCACGAAGCCTCCAAGAGCGTTGCAGGAGGCCCCCGGTTGCGTATATAACTCGAAGCATTGGTTATAAACCCTACTTGGCGTTCCCTTGGGCCCTGCTTGGGCGCGCCGAGGACTTCCTGGGAGGTCTCTTCGGGGCGAAGGGGGGGGGGGGGGCTGTGTGAGGCCCCCAGGGCACCCAGCCACCACCCCCCCGTCAGGAGGCTTCCAAGAGTTCGGCAATTAGCCCATTTCGTTTCCGATCGTCGGCAAGCGCGTTTGGTTGCTCGAAGGCGGTGGCGGAATTGCGCGGCAGCGCAACCGATTACTTCCGATCGCTCAGTCCACATACCAAGATATACACATAGTTACAGATCGGGCGGATGCGCCCTCGAGACGAAACAATACGACCAGCATGTGATGATGTGGTGACGGTGTTGCTCAACATGTTTTCTGCGTGGTTCGCGCGGTGATTGACATAATCCCTCGTGCATCCTAGTTCTGAATGCGCCTCTCGCATTCCAGAAAGAAACCCTGCTCGGAGGCGCACGGGCAGCACGTCCAGGCCAGAAATCGCTTCGGGAGGGGGGCATGGGGAGCGGTAGCATGGGTCACGAGCGCCATGAGCAACATCGTGCAACAACGATCTGCAGTACACACATGTGAATGATGACTCCGTGGGGGAATGACACAAGTAGCTGATGTATTCGAGGACGCATTGGAAGGGATAGGGCGAAGGCCCAGTCAAGCCCTCCGCTCGACTCCGAAGTTTCCTTGACCAGGCCGCCGTAGAACGTAGCCCAGTTGTTCTTCCTGGAGGCCCACATCTCGTTCGTCAGCGGCGCCATGTGGGCGGCGATGATGTCGTTCATCCCCGTCAAGACGCTCTTGTGGACTGGCTTGGGCGGGTGCGAGAAGACTGGCACGTGGACGACATGGGCCCAATCTCCTGTCGCATCTGCCTTCTGCGTCTTGGCGTCCGAGTAGAAGAGGGGGGCCGCGAACGTGACAATCGGAGTCGACAAACACGTGCCAACTGGTAAATACACTGATTGCACACTCGTCTCGAAGAACTGCTCGGCCGTCGCTGTCGACAAGAACCCCTCCATGCCCTTCAGGGCGATGCCCGAGCTCAAGACCTCGGATATCCCGAAGAGGAACGCGATGAGGCTACCCTTCACATGATAAGCGTAGCCCTGCCAACCTACCAAGGGGAACGCATACGGCCCAATGCGGACGGCGTTCTTCTTTGCGGTGGCCACGAACGGGCCACTTCCAGCAGGCAAGTTCTCGCCGAACCCGAAATCTGCCTCTGGAAAGCTGACCTTGGTCTGGCAGCCGTTCCATGTCGAAATGTTCCGCGCCATCGCCACGTCGGACTTCTCTGCGGCCTCGGCGACCTGATCCCTCAACGTGGCGCGGGCGTTCTGGGGCGGCACTGTCCAAGCCGCCACGTTCTTGGTCAAGCCAATCCCCCCCTCAAGGTTCAGCACCACGTCCGCGCCGACAGACGCCGCGACTGCATGGCCAGCCGCCCCCTTCAGCTTCTCAGCCTCGGCGAAGAGTCTGAAGGCCATGCCGCCCACGTACCTCGCCAGATTGGCGTCGAAGCCCCCGCCCTTCAAAGCGTCGACCACCTCCATGTGTCCAGGCGACAGCGACGACGACGCGAACGACGGCGGAGACGAGGACCGCGACGACGAGGACGACGGCGGGAACGCTGACGATGAGGACGAGGCCAGCGACGATGACGACGATGAGGACGAGGCCCCCACGAACCTCTGACGACGATGGCGACGAGGACGACGATGGCGACGACAATGAAGACGAAGACGACAACGAGGACGGGCATGCGGAAGGCGACGATGACGACGACGATGACGACTTGCTTCCAGATCCGACGAGGATGACGACGACAACATCGACCACGACAACGGCGACGACAAGAAGGTCTGAGGTTTCAGGGTCGAGGTTGTGGCACCTTCTTCGTCTGGTGGCGCACGGCCAAGTACAGCTTACGCTTGCCCTCCACAGCGGTGGCATTGATGTACTCCAAACTGGCAATGCGGGTGGCAGCCAGGCTGGAGAACCCGCCCTGCTTCTTCTCCTACGCGCTGAGCTTGTCGCCGTACTCGTTCACCTTCTCAGGGGCACTCTTGCTGACAACCACCTGCAATTCGTTGATCGCCTTGCTCGCGGCCTCGAGCTCCTCGACTATCTCACCGCAGACCCTCGGGGCGTCAACCTCTGCACGGTGCTTGTCCCACAACTTCTTCAGCTTTGCGGTCGCGCTCTTGGCGCCAGTCAAGGATTTCATCATGTCGCTGAGGCGCTTCCCCATGTCCTCTTTCTCTTGGAGGGCCACCACGCGTTCTCCTTTATCTTCGCCGCCGAGCCGCTGCCTCTCCGAGCCTCGGCGGCCAGCACCTGCGCGCGCGGTCGCGCCGTTCGCGTCGCCGCGAAGGCCGTCTCCAGATGACGGACTCAGCGGGCCGAGCTGACGGCGCTGCCAAGACTTGATTGGAGCCGAGGTTCTGAAGACCGCTGGGGGCCGCACTTGAGGAGCGCACCGTTTTCGCCAGGCTCCCTTTGTTGATCTCGGTGCCCTTCTCACGGACGTCGCAGCTGTCCCCCATGGCCTCCACCACCTCCTCGCCGCCCGAATTGTAGAGGGGGCTCCCCTCGAAGAGGTCCTCGAAGTTATCTTCCGCCACGTCGAGCTCCATGCCCCCCTTCCTGTCCATGTAGTGCGCGTGGCGCTTCTTCGTGAGCTTATTGACCTTCCTGCCGCTGAGGTTGCGCTCGGCTTTCATGTCACTTTCGATTGTCAGCGTCTGCCGCGCATGAGAAATCGCACCGGTGCGATCTGCACATTTGAAAGGAAGAGCATCGGCCCGCCACTGCGCCTTGTTGTGCTTGAAGTTTGCAGAATCCTTCTCGGCATGCTCGGTCCCCGCGGCGCCCAATTACGAAATCATAGAAGTAGCCCTGAGAGGCATTTATGCGGGATAGAGTAAACGCGCACGCACAAAGGATAGCACACAGACGTCAAACATACAAACAAAAACAACAACCAACCAAACAGAACGACACACAATAATACTCTAGATACAGCGTTGTGTTCCCGACCTTGCACGACTCGGCTGCGCGCCCCCACTGCGCGCCTGCGCACCGCGCGCAACTTCTCGCTGAATCGCGCGGCAGTCAGGTCACCAGGTTCCTCGCGCAGCTCACGCACCTCCAGGCCACCTGGATTCGCGAGCGCGCCAAGGGCGCGGGGGGGCTCAAGCCCGGGCGCTCGATCAGAGCTGATCATCTCAACGTCATTGCCCACGGGGCTGCCCGACATCGCCGACGGACTGCGCGCGGTAGGAGGGTGGGCACGCACGGTCAAAGAAAGACCTCAGATGGCAACGCCTCTGGCAAGCCACAAAAAAAAACAGCTACGGAACAGGAGCGCCCAGGTCACGAATGATTGATTTGGCCTCCGTTGGACAGGCGACTCGAATACATTCGTGTTGGCAGGGGCCTCGTAGGCTTCAATCTCAAGAGCACAGGTGAGCATGAAGAAGACACCACCCCCGACCCATGAAGCGCCCTGGCGCAAGACCATATTATGGCCTCGCACAGCTGCGTGTTGCCCCGTGCCCGCACCCGCGCCTTCGGGTGCCCAACTATGCACGCATGCTGGCGCTGGCCCCAAATAGGCGTGAGCGGAACGCAACTACTACAATGACAAGCGTGCAATGTATCTTCCGATGTGAAATGCGTAGCTCTCGTGACCCCGTTCTAATCAGCCTTGTTCTACACTGCTCAACGTTTCCCCACCCAGTGCAACTACTCCCTGCTCGGCTCTTCTCCTGGCCGACACCCTTCGGGCCCCAACTATAGTGTAGTACTCCGATTATGGTTTCATGTGCCCCTACTGCTGCGCGCACCCCAGCTCTGATCATGCTCTACACGTGTTCTGCACGCGTTGTCAGATGGGCACATTAGCTCCCGAACCTGCATCGCTCCTCGCTCCTGCCCTACTCCCACGCAGGACCCCCCAAGGGGGGGGGGTAGAAATTTCAGCCCCAGTGCACGTGGACGTCACCGAAAGAATCCCTGCATGCATGCCGCACTGCCTCCCCCCCCCCCCCCCCCCCACCCATTCCACCCCGCGCGCACGCGCGCACGCACGCGCACATAACAAAACAACATGACAGCATGTAACATATGAAATATATCACCACCCCCGCCATCACCACCTCCCCAATCCCCCCCACCCACCACCACACCACCACCAACACACACACACACAACTACCACCAACACCACCACCAACACGACACACCACCACACCACCACCAACACGACCACCACCGCCACCATCCCCCCCCACCACCACACACACGACCACCACAACCAACACGACCACCCCCCCCCCCCCCCCCCCCCCCCCCCCCCACCCACCCACCCCACCCCACACCAACACGACCACCACGGCTGGAGGCGTCAAGAGACGCACATGCCATTCCTGTTCCATACGAAGCGCACTGGTGGAGGACACTCCTGTTCGCTACCTAGAGTGCCCTCGACGATTGACGCCCTTGTGGGTGACACCCCTGCTCGTTACTTAGAGCGCGATTGTGGATGACACTCCTGCTCCCTACTTAGAGTACCCTTCATGGTTTACGTCCTTGTGGATGACACCCCTGCTCCGTACTTAGAGCGCCATTGTGGATGACACTCCTGCTTCGAAATGAGAACGCCCGTCCTTGGTTATTTACGCTCTTGAGGAGGACACTCCTGGCCCCTATTTAGAGGGGCCCTGTGGAAGACGGCCCTGCCCCCTACTTAAAGCACCATTGGTGATTCACGCTCTTGTGAAGGACACTACTGTTCCCTACTTAGAACGCCCTTGTAGAGGACATGCATAATCCCATGCAGAAACAGCTGTTGAGATACACGAACCGCTGACACGCAGAAATAACTGTTGCGACACACGAACATCTGACATAGACAAAGAGCTGCCGCGATACACAAGCAGCTGATATGTAGAAATAGCTGTTGCGATGCACGAGCGGCTGGCAAAAATACGTAGCCGTTGCGGTGCAAGACCACCTGGCATGCAGACATATCTGTTGCGATGCACGCACAGCTGGCATGCAGGAGTAGCTGTTGCGATACACGAACAGCTGGCGTGCAGGCACAGCTGCTGCGATACGCGCACAGCTGGCATGCAGGAGTAGCTGATCCGATGCACGGCCAGCTGGCATGCAGAAATAACTGCTGCGATACACGAACAGCTGGCATGCATAAGTCGGTGTTGTGATGCACAGTCTGCTGACATGCAGAACTGACTGCTGCAATACACACAGCTGACACGCAGAAGCAGCTGCTGCGATACACGAACAGCTGATATGCAGAAGTCGCTGTCGCGATGTACGACCATATAGTGTGCAGAGCTAGCTGCTGCGATACACGAACAACTGGCATGCAGAAGCCGCTGCTGTGAACCACGCACAGCTGACATGCAGAAATCGATGCTGTGCTACACGAGCAAGTTGCATGCATAAGTATATGTTGCGATACACGCGCAGCTGCCATGCAAACAAGAGCGGTTGTGATACACGCGCAGCTGGCACGTGGAACTAGCTGTTGCGATACACGGGCAGCTGGCATGCAGGAGTATATGCTGCGGTACACGGACAGCTGGCACGCATAACTGGGTGTTGCGATACACGACCAGCTGGAACGCAGAAATAACTGTAAGGATACATGAGCAGCTGGCATACAGAAGTAGCTGTTGCGATACACGAACAGCTAGCACACATGCGTATATGTTGCGATACAAGAACAGCTGGCATGCAGGCACAGCTGTTGCGATACACGCACAGCTGACATGCAGGAGTAGTTGCTGTGATACACGAACTACCGGCATGCCACCACCCATGCTATCGGTATCTCCCGAGGTTGCGGTCATGACCAGGAGCCCCACTGGGGCGCGCGGGGCCCACAACACACAACGCGCGGCACCCCGTCCACACACGCGCGACACCACCACCCAGCACCACCACCACGACCCCAACTTAGCCCACCCCACCCCCGCATGTTGACGTATTCCTTCTCGGCAGCCACGGGGTTCATGACCGCGTTCGGCGGCGCGACAACTCTGGCTCGACGAAAGCGGTGCAAAGCACATGCCGTGTGCGAGTTTCGCGCGACACGGCCCAGAATTGAGCACCGAGGGTCAGGCCCGAAATGTTCGTTTTTTTTACAAATGCGACGCGCTCCTCTCTCTTTGCGCCCGCAACAATCTGTCATGTGACGCTTCGCCGTCGAACGCGCGCGAACCGCCACCGCGAACCCCGCGCCCCCACACGCACGCACACACATGCAGACACACACACACACACACAAACACACACTCGCGCACACACACACACACACACCACCACCCCCACGACCCCACATCACCCCGCCGCACCCCACCCGCACATGTGGAATCGCACGTCAGTGCCACAAACTCCCAGAGGCGCGACTCCATGTTTAATGCCAAGGCGATTGTGGGAATTTCGGCCCTAGGAGCCGTGGACATATGCAAGAAGTTATGATACGCGCGACGTTGGCCCCCGCGCCCCCCCGCCCACCGACCCCCACGCACGCACGCACGCGCGAACCATGACAGTAGATTGCATATGCCATACCCCCCCCAAAAAAAAACACACACACACACACACACACACACGCACACACACGCACACACACACACACGACACACAGACACACGCACACACATGCGCACACACGCACACGCACACACACACACACCACCACCACCACCACCCACCTAACGACCCCCCCCCCCCCCCCCCCCCCCCCCGCACCCGCGCACCACTGCCACCGCGCACAGACACCTCACCACCACCACCAACATGATCATCACCACCATAATCTACGCGTCCACCTTAGCTACTAGACTGGGTCCGAGGGACCAAAAGCATTGTTTTTGCTGGTTGGAGTGAACGTAAGGTTTAAGGTGAGAGAGAGCGGGTTTCCATAGGGAACAACATTGGGGCGGCTGGAGCCGCTCTCCCCCAAGGAGGGATGCATCCCCTTGACGGGAGGCCGACCGACCGAGGGGCGATGCATCCCTCTGGCCGATCCCCCCCCTTGTAACAGAGGGGAAATGCCTCCCTCATGCGCGACCAACCACGGAGGGGAGATGCATCCCTCATGCGCGAAGTGTCGCGCTCGAGGCTTCGTCGCTTCGCTTGCCCTCTTGGCCCCCCCCCAGCTTGCTGAATGCAAACCCAGGGCGGGAGGGTGGGAAAAATCAAATCGCAAGGCGAGCGCGGCCACCGCGGCCCGTCGCCCCCCCTTCCTCGCAGCCCCTCGGCGCGGGCAGCAAAGGGGGGGGGGCGCCCCCCCCCTCTCTTCGCCCCTGCGCCCCGAGCTGCATGCGCGGGCGACGTTTCCAAGGTGTCCGCGCGCGTACATTATGAAGCACTCACCCATGCCTGCCCGGGCCTAAAGTGCACCCATAATCTACGCGCCCACCTTAGCTACTAGACTGGGTCCGAGGGACCAAAAGCATTGTTTTTGCTGGTTGGAGTGAACGTAAGGTTTAAGGTGAGAGAGAGCGGGTTTCCATAGGGAACAACATTGGGGCGGCTGGAGCCGCTCTCCCCCAAGGAGGGATGCATCCCCTTGACGGGAGGCCGACCGACCGAGGGGCGATGCATCCCTCTGGCCGATCCCCCCAACGCTGCTCACCCCCACGCCCCGCTCGCTCACCCAACGCTGTTCACTTACCGAGCAACACAATGTATAACGGCGCGTCGCAGCCACACGTGGGGGCTACCCGCGGGCGAAGCGCCATGCGCTCTCCAAGCTGCCCGTCCAAATACGACTGTCCACGCCGATTCGCTTTGCTGGAAATCGATGTCGCCTCACAAACGCGTCACTTCCTAGCTGCCTCGAAATCCCGTCCGACCAATTGGTCCCCGAAGGCGTGAATTCCCACCACGTGGTGATCGAACGGCGGCTCGCCAAGAAATTAGTGAAAGCAATCGACCGATCCAGCGCGGCCGGCACCGCGCAGCCCTTGACGTACGAATGCAGAGAGCTGGTATTGTCTATGAAATACAGCACGCGGCGGTTTGCCAGCCGCTTAGCGTGGCGCTGGTAGATGATGGGCGGCATCGCGCCCTCACACAGCGCGATGGGCTGGCCGCCCTGCCTCAAGCGCTCCTCACAGTAGCCCCACATGCCCAGCAGAGCCCCGTCAAAAACGCAGAAGCCAGCTTGCCGATAGCCGTCGGCGCAATCTAACAACACGTACCCCCCTGTCGGCCACGCGTCATTGTCAGCGCGCGCGTCAGAAGCAATGAGAATCAAAGGCTCGCTTCTCGGCGCGATCTCGGCCACGCGGCTCGGCATGTCTTGCAGAATTATATAAAAGAAATCGAGGGCGCGCACCAGGCAGTTGCTCAGGGTCCAAGGCGGCTGATCTGTGTACTGCCGTTGCCTCAGAGCCCCCATGCCTGCTTTGCCCACGCCGTGCCACGCCGCTCTGGCGATGAAGTTGAGGAGGCCTCTCAACTTGCTGGCGTCTCCGGGCGTGAGCCTGCCCTCGCTGCGCCTCGCCGCAATGAACGTCTTCGCCTTTTCGACGAGAGTGTCGCGCGCCCTGAAAGATATGACATTCGAGTCCAGCGAAGGGCCGAAGGTGTGCACGACGCCCAGAAAATCGCCGGACGGGCTCATCCTCCTCGTCTTCGAGGGAGCCACAGGCGTGCCCAACTCCGCGCAAAGGCACTGTGCGGCCTCCTGACCAGCGCCCCCAGCTGATTCAAAATCAGTAATATTCGCGTCGTCCACATACATGGCAAGCAAAAGCGACAACACGCGGCGCTGCACTGCCTGCAGGAATCCTCCCCATCGCGCGAACTGCATGACTGACGCGGAGAAACCGAAAAGCAACGCCCACGCCACCTGGAACCTCCATTCTCCCGTGACAGGATCGCGGACCGCCACGACGTTCAAGCGCAAGTGATCTGGGTGCACAGGGACTGAGCGATAGGCCGACGGCAAATCTTCGCCCCCCGACACGAGCCTCTCGCGGGCCACGTCGGCACCAGCGTCCGCACACGCTTGCCGGACCACCCTCGCATCGATGACAGGCTGGAATGGCGTACACATTCTTTGCCGCTCACAAAATGCCGTCGCTTCGTTCTGCCTACCCCGACGCCCGTCGTCGATTCTCCTCCTTTTTCCAGAAGGCTGAATATGGCAAAACGCAGGAATCGGCGCCCACTGCCCCGCGCCGAACTCCGCATCAATGTCCGACTTGCTTCGCAGCGGTGCCGCCCAGCCTTTCTTGCACTCTTCCTCGCAGCTATCCCAGAGAAATTGGCCCTCCTCACTCGCGCGCTGGCGATCCAGTTCCGCCAGCAAGACTTTGGACTCTCCAAGCAGCGAGTGCACGGGCATGGGAGCTTCATACTCGGATGGTTCAAAAGCACCCGTATTCTCCATTACGCCAGTGATGCCAAAGCCGGTGACAAAGCGCAACGCCAGCTTTTGGTCTGGCCACCGCGCGAGCACCACCAGCACGGCAATGAGTCCGGCGTGAATATGCCCCGCCACGGCGCGCACAGTCGGACTCTGCCACTTCAAGAGCTCCGCCGTGAGGGGCTTGCACCGGCGACTAAGCTCTTGCAGCGCGTGCATGCTGCGCAACCGAAACTCCCTCAAGTCGCGCAGCTCTGCGGCGGTGGACTCCGCCGCAAATTTCAAGTCATGCGGAGCAGCAACGTCCTCATCGAACGGTAACTTCCCCCGCTTCGCGAAATCAACCGCGGCGCGGAAATGCTCTTCCTCATCCCGGCTGTGGCCCAGGAGAGGCGGCAACGCGTGCTTGGCCGAGAGCGCCCCGGCCTGTCGCCCCGCCGCGGCTTCCAGCATGGCAGACGTGCCCTGGCCTGCCGTGCTGCCAACTGGTCCAGCGATGCTGCGCTCGTCTAGCCACTTTGCGAAATCCACGAACGGCGACTGATTGACTAGATCTTCCAATGACGGAAAAACAAAACTGCTCAGCCATTCCCTGGGGAACATGCTGACGACGCACTGCCGCAATTGGCGCTGCGACCACATCACGGGGAAGTGCCTCGATACCCGCGGCGCCTGCGCAAACGAAGACGCGCCGTCGCTCGGCGCCCCGCGCTGATGCGCTCGCGCCTGCGGTGCCGACACATCGGACTCCTGCTCGCCCGATGACTGCGCTGATTGCGCCTGGCCGAGAACGCGCGCTTGCTGCGCGCGGAAACCTGGCTGGGCGCTGGGTGCGCCCGCCTGCGCTGGCGCAAAGAAGCCGTGCTCCGCTGGACAGGCAACGTGCCCCCCTGCCTCGGCGCTGTCCTCCGCCCTGGCGGGGCCCCTTCAATACTGCGACAACGCGCCCTGCTCCGGGGTCGGCGCCTTGCGGCACACGGCGGCGCAGTGATTCCTCATGCCGCAGACGCGGCCGCTCTTGCTCACGATCATGGAGCATGCGTGCTCCAGATTCTTCGGGCAGGGCTCCGGGCACGACCCCCGATTGAAATTCTTGCACAGCTCCTTTCCGTTCTTGAGGTGGGTCGCCAAACCGGTGCTCGATCCCTTCTGCGCGCCCTTGGGGTTGCGCTGCCCGCGCCCTGCACCCGCGCCTCCCTGCTGCGCCGCAGGTGGCGGCGGGGCGCCCCGCGGGGCTCCGCGCGCGAAGTCCGCGGCAGGCCGCGCGTCGGGGGCTGGTGCGAAGCCGCGTGCGGGGATCTCCCACATGTGCTCCCTCCTTTCGAAGACATCCTTGATGATCTTTCCCAGCGACATGGACGTGCGGCGATGCCTGCACGCCGGTGGAACGTTCGCGACACTAGCCCCCCGCAGCTCGCGGATCGCGGCGCGCCTGTCAACCCACTGCTGTCGCTCCTCCTCATCCCGCTGTTGCAGCCACTGGAGGGCCTGACTCGGGGGAAGGATGGTGGCACACTGTGCGAGCCTCCTGTGGTAGGCGAGCACGACATCCAGCGGCACCTGACGCGCGACGGACCGCCGGTTGCCGCGCGCGATGCACCGCGTTCGCGCCTCGACGTAATCCGTGCTGTCGCGATCCATTGCCTCTGGTTCCGCTGGCTGCGGATCCAACTGGACGACGCCTGCACGCGCCGCGCGCGCTGGAAACGCCAGCGTCGCGATGCACAGCGCGCTGTTGCGCCTGCACGCGCGTACGCCAGCATCAGTGTGTGATGCAAATTGACATACGTTGCCACGTCTCTGCGCGGTTCCGTGTCGAATTCGTTCGCTTGCTCCCCTGTGACGAGGACTAGCCCCTCCGCAATGCGCTGCCGCTTCCTCGTCATGGTCAGCTGATGCGTCAACGTCTTCACGCGGAAAACCGAATGCACCTGCGGACGCGCGCGCGAACGACCGCGCGGAGACGCGCGCAGCGCGCACAACGCCAACGCGTGCCTGCAGCAAACGCCGCGACAGCTCCTTTGAGATTCTGCTCACCAAGTGATCGCACGGCTCAGTCTTGACCCCGAACCCCAGGCGATACCTCGCGTAAAACTTGGCGCGGATGTCTTTCAGGTCACTGTTGGGCAGGAGCGCATCGAGGTCATCATCCTCGACGCCACGCTTCTTCCGCGTGTCGGAGATCGTTTCGGCCTGCCTCGCCGCGGCCCAGGCCTGGCGCAGCCGCGACGCTTGAATCCCTGGGAAAGAAAGGCCCTCGATCTTTTCGATTACCTTGGTTTCGACTTCCTGCTCCGACGTGAAGAAGTGTGTGAAATCATCCAAGCTCTCGAGGCCCGCGACTGACACCAAGTGGGTGGCCACCTTGGGGTCCAACCGGAACGCGTTGCACAAAAGCGTAAACAGCTGTTCCGCGGCCTCGCGGCCTCCCGACACAGACGGCAGCTGCAACGCCTGCCCGCCGATCGAAAGCGCCATCGCGCACGTGAGGACAAGTCGCAACGCCTCGCGCCCTCAAGATCGCTGGCACGTCTGCTCGCGCGCTGAAAGCAGCGGCTTGCGCATGGCGTGCGCTGGCGTTATTGCGCGCTGCAACATGCGCTCACAAACTGCTGATGCAGCAAAATGCGCGGACATGGCCACGCCGCACCGCTTGTGCGCTCATACTGCGCTTGCGCGGCCCCAGCGCAGGCTGCTGATGCAGCACCCGCGCACGCACGACAACTCTACGATTTCCGCTCGCGTGGGTCGCGCTGGTGCAATATACGCGCGAAAAGCGACCGCGCGGACATGGCCGCGCTGCAATGCTAGTGCGTACGGCCCTGCGCCCGCGCGGCTATCGCAAGCACGGCATCCCGGGCCGCCAGTACCGACGGCTGGCACGCCGCATGTTCCAGCTCATGGGCTGCTCGGGCCAGGAACGCCGCGCGATTCTGGCACCTGCGGCATACCAGATCACCGTCGGTCAATCTTCCGACCCACGTGGGGGAAGCCAACGTGACGTCGCACGCGTTCGTCAGCTGCTTCCCGTTGACTAAGACAGAAGTCTTCTCCGCCTTTCGTCGCTTGCGTGATCTGATATGCGGAGAGCCGCTGACTTCAATGGCGACGTGATGACGCTCATTCGTGACAATCCAGCCTAGCTCGGCGGGAATGCCGATCGTTGCCCCGTCGCAAACCTTGGGCAAAGCGCACAAGCGACGCGCGCGCTCGCCATGCAACGGCGCTGGCGAGAAGACCGCTGCTGATGCGGGGTTCAGTCTGGCTGGCTGCGACGGTGGCGCTGGGTGCGCCTGCACAGCGACCGAACGCTTTGCTCGCATGACGCGGCTTCGGGCGCTATTTGCGCCGGCCTGCGGGGCGCCCGCTACCGTGTCTCCCACGGCCGATGATGGCGCGGAGTGCGCCTGAACGAAACGGCGGCGCTGCACATGCGCACATTACGCTCCCCCCCGGCGCTGCGTGCGCCTGCACCGCTGTTGTTGCTGCAGCGGGCTGCACATACGCCCGCGACGGTGACGCTGCCTGCGCCTGCGCGGTAAAGAAGCGCTCCGCGCACGACGACCCCTGGCGCTGCGTGCGCCCGCCTGCGCTGATGCTGCTGCAACAACGTCGCCCCCAAGGGCTGACGTTGGCGCTGCATGCGCTCGCGCTGCTGCTGCAGCTGCCTGCACATACGCCCGCGACGGTGACGCTGCCTGCGCCTGCGCGGCAAAGAAACGCTCCGCGCGAATTACAAAGCCCCTGGCGCCGCATGCGCCCGCCTGCGCTGCTGCTGCAACAACATCGCCCCCAAGGGGTGACGTTGGCGCTGCCTGCGCCTGCGCTGCTGCTGCCGCAGGGGCAGCTCCAACCGCTGGCGCCGCTGCTCCCGCAAGCTCCCCGGCACTCGGCTGTGCTGCCGGCTTTGCCCGCTCGACGGGCAACGCTGCGGATGACTGGCTGTCTCTTTCCTCATCGCTGCCGATCTCGCCTTCCTCTAGCGCGCGTTTACCAGCGATCCCGCGCAGGCGCTGCGCCCGCCGCGGCCGCTGCGGCGGCTGGGCAGCGCGGCGGCCCCGGCTGCAGAACTGTCGCCTCAGCGCTGCGCTCTGCTCCCCGTAATTGGACGCGGTGAACGCGCCAAACCGCCGGCGCGCCAGCTCTTTCTTTACCGCCGGCGGCAGAAACTTCGCGGGCTCGGGCGCGCCCTGTGCCGCCAGCAGCTGCATCGCGCGGCGCCGCGCGCCCGCTGCGACCTCCTGCGCGGCTGGCGTATCCCACCAAGCTTTGACCCCTTCGAATCGCAGGGGGGCTGGCAAGCTGGCCACGGCCTCGTGAAACACTTCGTGCATGTACAGACGGACGAAACCCTGCTGCTCACGTCTGGTTCCAGCGTATCGCAACGGCATCATGTTCGGGGCGCCGGTGCTTCCGCCACCATCGCGGGGCGTCCAGCCCCCGCCAACAACGCGCTCTGTCCACGGAAGCTGCACGCTTTCCGCCAACGTCGGCATGAAACGCCTCAGGCTGTACGACGTGATCAGTTTCCTCTCGAGCGGTGAATTCAGACAAAGGCCGATCTCAGACTGCAGAAACTTTGAGAAGTGCGCGAGACGCCAGAGCTGCCCCGTATCCTCGTGCGCCGCGAGGCCCCTTGGCAGGGGGGCGCCTTCGCCGGCAGCCCCTGCGCGCTTATGCCACGCGTCCCAGAGCACATCCGCTGCGCAACGCGGCTCCGCGGTCCGCACCAGGCACCAATCGAAACATCCGCCGCGCTTTCCGCGGTAACATCTGAACCAGGCCAGCGCTCTCGTCCTTTCAATCGGGTACGACCGTGACAAATGCTGGAATCTCAGCCACCCGTGGCACAGCGCGATCGCTGCAGCGGCGGGAACCTCGAGCCAACCGCGCTGCGCTGCCTGTGCGGCAAGTATCTGATGCAGGAACGATACCATGCACGGCTCGAGCACGGTCGCTTGCCGCAACTCTCCCCCCGCTTTGCTCGCGGGCCGCGCGTCTGGCTTCATCGCGTCTTCGAGCGCGAACGGCGCACCGAGATACTTCTGCAGCCACTTCAACCGATTCCACACGCGCACCCCGGAGGCTTGTTCACCGCACATATGACATATGAACTCGTCCACCATCAGTGTGCTGCCAGCAGCCTCCGCGGAGAGGGGCTCGAGCTGCCGTGCTCGGGCCCACGCCTCCCATCTCGCCCAGACGCGCAGCGCGTCCCGGACCCCCGCGCTCGCGAAGCGCGCCAGCCTCTTCGCCGCCGCGGACCCGGGTCCGCACAAGCGCTGCGCCTGGCCCTCGGGGAGCCCCCGCGCCAAGCCGTGCGCTGGGCCCCAGGACGCGGACAGCTGCACCGCTGCCCCGGCCGCGCTGGCGCGCTGCGCGGCGTCCGCCTCCTCTGTGCCGGAGGCGCTCGCCGCCGCGCGCTGCACGCCGCGCCCCCCTCTTGGCGGGCGCAAGCCAGGGAGGACCATCGCCAGCGCGCGTGGCGGAGCGTCCGCCTTGCGCGCGGGCGGCGCTGACTGCGCCTCGCGGGCCACCCTGTGCCACGCTGCCACTCGCGGATGCCCCGCGAGCTGCCGAGCTCGCCGCCACGCCTCCTCCTGTCCCGAGGCCGCGGCTGCCTCCACCGTGGTAAAGAAAAATGCCAGGTCGTCGACGTCCTCGATGCCTACCTCCCTGACGAAACACCAGAAGCGAGCGCGCGCGTCGACCGGCAACGTACTCCCTATGGCGGCCAATCCACATTCGCCTGCCATTGCCACCGCCAAGCAAATGGATGCGAAGCGCAAAAGACAGCAGAGAAACCCGAAAAAAATCAAATCGCAAGGTGAGCGCGGCCACCGCGGCCCGTCGCCCCCCCTTCCTCGCAGCCCCTCGGCGCGGGCAGCAAAGGGGGGGGGCGCCCCCCCCCTCTCTTCGCCCCTGCGCCCCGAGCTGCATGCGCGGGCGACGTTTCCAAGGTGTCCGCGCGCGTACATTATGAAGCACTCACCCATGCCTGCCCGGGCCTAAAGTGCACCCACCAGCACCGCGACCCCACCCCACCACACCCACACCTGTTCGTTTTACGCCAGCACAGAAAATCCTCAAGGGGGGATTGATTTCGGCCTGTGAGGACTGCAGCAATGTCGGCCTGGGGGCACGTGGATCTACCCGAAAGGATCGCAAGACGCGCCGAACACCCCCCTCCCCACCCAGCACACCACCCCCACCACACACACACACACACAAGCACGAGGATACTGACGGCGGCGGCGAGGACGATTGCGAGGACGGTGAAGGGTCCATCTCGGCGCCCCCCCATAGGGAGAACCACTTCGTACTCCCTGGCGATCTTACTGGGCCAGTTCTGAGAGCCGCCGACAGTCTCGGACACGCCATCGATGTTTCCCCATTTATGCATCGCCCGCGCTCACGCGAAGTGCCGCATCAGCTGCGCGTCGCCCGGATGTTGCAAGGGCAACTTCCACGCTGTGTCGCCATGCGCCTACAGGTCGGCGAACTGTTGTCGAAACGAGTGCGTCCAGCATCGGTGACGTGCGAGAAAATTATTTCCGATGTCGAGTGGCCGCGGCAATACTGCTTAAGGGCGGTGCGAAGTGCACATGCCGAACCCACTGAACATCATCTTGGCAACTGCGCATGGCAGCTGTCTTGCTCGAAGCCGCCGCGGGTCAACGTGAGTGGTTGTTACTTGGTTCTGAATGGTTTTTATTTGGTTTTGGGCACGGCCGTCCTCCGCGTGCACAAGTTTACGCGTGGTTTCCACATGGTTTCGTGTGGTGTTTACTTGGTTTTGGCATGGTGGCGGCCGCGCACACATGTTTACGCGTGGTCTCGACGTGGTTTTGGGTGGTTTTCACATGGTTTTGCTGAGGCCGATCTCCCCGCATGTTTGGACCAAACCGGTGGGTATTACTTGGTTTTGAATGTTTTTTTTACTTGGTTTTGAAGCGACCGTCCTCCGCGTGCACAAGTTTACGTGGTTTCCACATGGTTTCGTGTGGTTTTCACTTGGTTTTGGCATGGTCGCGGCCGCGTGCACATGTGTGCGCGTGGTCTTGGCGTGGTTTTGGGAGGTTTTACGTGGTTTTGAGGAGGCGCCTTGTGCGGCTTCTGTCGCCGCGCTGCTGTAGTGCGCGCGGCGCATGACCACGCTTGGTTTGGGCGGCGCGTGGCGCGAGCCCTTACATGCGGCACGCTGTCTCGCAAGGCCGTGTTACACGTGCGAGAAAATGATTTGCGCGCGCGATGATTTGCTCGCGCTGATGGCGCCGGCTCGGCATGCCCCCAGCGCAGAGGTGCAGTTCGAAAAGGCCGCGTAAACTGTTACAGCGCCACGACCAAGAGGACGCGCACACGCAAAACAACATGTAAACAGCAGATACGGGGAACCAACGATTTCGCACACACACACACACACACCCGTTACATCGATAAAACACAACGAAATTGTGTACACAGTGGGAAGTTGTGGCAGGAATCTGTGTAAACACCAAAACATTACACAACAGAGAAGTGTTTTTCCCCATCATGGGTTCCCAGGTGCAACGCCCCATGCACGGCTTCTCGTTCTGCGAGCCGCCAGGCGCGCATCATTCCGCTCGCGTTAGTAAGCTTGGCCCCGCGCGAGCATTTGGCACCTCAACTTCACCAGCGTGGATGCCTGATCTTATTGTTTGCGCTTCAACTGGCTATGATTCCTTCATACACATGCGCGCGCGTATCACGTGGAGGGGCATGCGTGCGCACGTGCATGCACAGGCGCGCGCGCAATCATGAGTCGAAACGTATATACATTATGGCACTCATGCGCGAGTGTGCCCGCGCATACGACAGTACGAACACGCGTTCACACATGCGCAGCAACAGCCTGGAACATGAAGATGACGACAAGATGGCACGTATATCAAAATATACAAAGTTGCAGATTCGCCTTCCCGCAACATGATGATGAAGGGCAAACAATGCATGGTGGATGTGTTAATGATGAACTATGAATGGGGATTGATGAGTGCCTTTTCACAAAGCGGGGCCGCTTGCAGCATATGGAACGCCATGTCTTTCACATGGATTGGTCCCTACATGGCCAGTAGCGCTGGACCCTCCTCGGGCCTAGTCCGAATGCGCATGTATCGGCTGTCTTTCTGGTGGCCTCGTTAGGGTGTGTCTGTGGTTTGGCGCCGTACATGGCCTAGGTGAAGTGAATTGTTGTCGTTGAGGGTAACTGATGGCTTTTCTCACGTCGACGCGCGTCGGCGTGGAGTCGGCTGAGAACCCGAGCGCCTTGAGACGCTCGAAGGTATCTTTCTGTTCCTGGCTGAGTGCGCTCATGTCCGTGAACTCGTGGATGAACTATTTCACGAACTTGCACCCGCTGTGCTCGCGGGCAAGACACGGGGCCCGCGGCGAGACGACGGGCCCCGCGGACGGAACCCGCTGCCAGGCACCGAGGGGCGCGGCACCGAGGGAGCGGACGCTGGGGAGACGGCGGCCGCAGCCACGTGGTTCCAAGGAAGCACGGGGGCCGCGTGCGAACCTTGCGGGAGCTGCAGTCCCGCATGCCGCTTCTCGCTCGCCGTTCCCCACCGCCTGCTAAACTTGCTATGCCCCGCCCCGGGGAGGGTGTGCGAGGGGCTGTCATTTTGGCTCGAAGCAGCTTCATATGCTGGCCTAGGGCTGGAACAGATGTGGACCAGCATGGTCTTGCCAAGTGCACGAGTGATGCATGAGTGCGGCTTATCGGGAATACGCGCTATTTGAGCAGACATGGCTACGAGCCAAAACAGCAACTGATGGAGAGGAGGCAGATCCAGACGAGAAGCAACGGCATCAATGGAACGGATGTTGGAGAGGGGGGTTGGCGGAACAACGAAGTAGAGTGAAGAGCGAGGGATGGCGAGGTTAATTGGGGGAGGAGGCCGCCCCATGCTTCGACGTCGGCGTTTGCCCTCCCCCATCTCGGGTTTGTCGTGGCATCAACACTCAGGGCTTGGCAATGTGATCCCGAACCTGTCTCAAGGTCGGGAGACATGAACGGTGCTCACCGCTAGACATATCACGCGCAGATGCAAGCCACGTCGACAAGTAGTGAGCGGGCGCCAAAGCGCCTAACCTGTCGACCCACATGTGATACGCACGGAACCACTTACAATCCACATGCAAAAGATTTGGGCGCCGAACTCGGAGACCGCTGGAACGCGCATTCTCGCGATCCTCCCTCGACACTTTGCACCCCATGATGTACGCAGGGTACTCAACCTCATCTGCCTCAGCTGCATCACCTGGGGCGCACCCGCTGAAACAAGTAGAGACGGGGGGATGACAGGCGGCCTTTGCCAGACTGCACGGGCCAAACGCACAACCAAACAAATATCAAGATGCACGACTCAGCTTCAATTCGTTGGTGGGCATGCGAACTTGCTCTGGCATCGCGGGCAGGGACAAAAGCGCGTCTGCCCAGAGCAGAGACGAGGAGATACGACTGTTGCACATACGAGCTGTCATCACTGACGGTTGCTACCGTATGTTCGCAACATGCAACCGAGACGACATGCAATCGGCATGTCGCGATGACGGCGCGCAAGCGGCACGGGACACATGTGACGCGACACACATTGTTGACACCATACAAGCGACACGGCATGATATACAATGCTGACGACATACACGTGACACGGCTGACAGCGACATCGGAGACATAAAAAGGTATAGTGCGGAACACTGCAAACATGGCTCGCGCCATTATTGCAATTATCCTGCACCACATGCCCATGCGGAAAAAAAAAAAAAACAGAGCTTCACCTGCGACGACTTCGACGGATGGCTCTGGCGACCCTGGTCTGCTCGACGATGGGCTGGAACTCGACGTCCAGCTGGAACTCGAAGTCGAGCTTTTCCTGGAACTCGGTCTTGATCCCGCGGGCACAGGCACATCAACTGGTGGCGCTGGCGCCACATCCGCTATGGCGGCGCGCGGTGGCGCCTCTGCGTCTCTGGAACTCGACGTCGAGCTGGGGCTCAAAGCCGAGCTTTTCCTGGAACTCGGTCTTGATCCCGCGGGCATGGGCGCGTCAGCTAAATGGGCTGGCGCCGCAGCCGCCACGTCGGCATCCGGCGGCCCCTCAACGCGGCTGGTCGGGGCGCCCTCCTCGCCCGAGGCCGGGTCCCCAGCCACGTCCGACAGGCCGTCCTCCAGAGGATCTGGTACAGGAGATGTTCTGGCACGTTTTGGCCAATGGGGAACGATATCACTGTCTGTGCGGTCCATGAGCAGTCGCTTCAATTCTTGCTTGCACGATTTGGCACTCAATGTATTGTCCACTCGTTGTTTGGCAGCCAACAGTAACTGAAAGAACGCCTCAGAACGATCGGGGGGGAACTCTGGATTTCCCTTAGATGCGATACGCTTCGAGGCTAGAACACACTGACAATACGCTCTGCGACTGGACGCTTTCCTGGAGTCGTACACCTGCATACCCATATCAGGCGAGTGCAACGCATCTCTCTTCACTGGGTGGAAGCCGCGATCAGACAACTCCTGCAACAGGCATATTGAAGGCACCCTTGGGCTAGTGAGCGCAAGAGTCGGCTTGAGGACCTACGGGGGTAGTCACTGCCCCCGCCCCCCTGCCCCCCCCCCCCCTCCGCTGAAGCGGGGGGGAAGGGTGGTGGAGGGGGGGTGGTGGGAACAAGTGGCGGGGTAGGCGCGGAGAAGGAGATCGAGAGGGGGGGTTGGGCGAGTCCCACATCCCGCCCACCCACCCCTCCCCAAGAGACCCCCGCCCCCCCGCCTTCGTCTCGTCTCACTCCGCCCCCTTTCCACCTCCACCCCCCCCTCCCTCCTCTCCTTCCCGTTCCCCTTGTCCTCCTCGTTCGCCTTTCTGGCTTGTCCTAAGGCCTGTGGATTGCGCAGGCCGGCGCGCCCCTCCACGGCGGGCTCGCAAGGGCCCCAGGCCAAGAACTCTTGGATGGCAGCGCGGTCAACCCCACTAAGTAAGATAAGGTCGATGTTTTCAGGGTCCTCCACAGCAAGAACGTTCATGACGTCGTCGGCGTTTCTGGATGCGTGTAGTCGTTGGATAGTGGCCTGATGCAGCATCTGCTCTTCTACGTGGTCCGTGAAAATCGGCGCAGTAATCGTCTTCACGCTGAGGCCCAACATCTAGAATACGAGACGTACTTTTTCTGACCCATCGAGTCCCTCTTCCGTTGTTGGCGTGGATACGTACGAATACATACGTACAGACTCGGCCAGATATTGTCGCATGAGCCTTATATATTCGTCATCGTGCCCATACTTGTAGATATGTTTCCCAGGCCCAACTGGCTTGACAGGGTGCTCGTCGCCACCGCCATCGTCGCCTGGGTCGTCCACGGGCGCCTCGTCACCCTCACCTCCAGAGTCTGGCCCGACACCTGGCTCTTCTCCATCGCCACCGAACCCCCCGCCCCCTCCGCCACCTCCGGGCCCACCTGCAGGCGCTCTCGGCTCCAAGTCGCCTTGGAAGAACGCGCAATGAGTCATGTGATAAAACCGGTTCTGTACCTCCTTACGCTTGGCTTTCACAAATGCGCCCATGCGACGTGAACCGCCTGGCTTCAGCACCGAAGAATGCCGACCCCACTCCTCCTGAAGATCTACGCCGCGTGCGAAAGCTCGGCTGCCCTGAATATTTCGCTTCGGGCGCAGTGAAGAGGCCGCCCAAGGCCAACCAGAGCGGCGGGCGTGGTGCTGAATCCTCTTGGCTTGCGCATTGGGGGCCCTCGTCTACTCTGTCATCTAGTGGCACTTCCCTGACCATGCGCATTTGGAAATTCAGCGCTTCCGAGATGCCAGAGCCGCCCTCGCGAATGGCGTCCACGTCGGCGCGCAGGGCGCCGAGGGGCGAAAAGATCTGGTTCGTGAGATCGTCGCGCAGCTCTGGACGCACTGACATGCACTGCCTCAGAGCTCGATCACGCACACCAGGCTCGCCCAGGCGCCCGACTAGGCATGGGATCGCGTCGAAAGGCTTGATATTCGCATTCGCCAACATAAACGTCGAACGCATGACCCCCGGATCTCTGCTAGGAAGGCGGGGGGGGGGGCCGCCCCAATAATTCGCTGTCCAACTGTTGCTCTCGTCGAGAGCCCGCCGCAAAGAAAGCCTTCTGGAACGCGAATGACATCAATCTGCCTTGGAACCAACACGTCACTTTCTCGCGCCTTTCCCATTCATCTTGATGGCAAGGGCATGAACCAATCCAATCTGTCAACTTGGTAATCCATTCAGAGAACCATTGCACCCATATGAACTGCATCAAACAAATGGGCGAGGCAAGCGCGTTTACCATGAGTTGGGCACAAGCCCTCTTCTCTTGATCCTTCACAGCGTCCAAGAAGTCACCACTAAAGTTAGCACTCAAGCTGGCGATGAGTTCGCCGAGGCCTTGCAATTCTTCGACAGCGTACCCCATCTCCACTAAGCAAACATCACCAGCCTTACACGCCGAATGAGTTCGGCGGGTGCGTTGACGCCCCTCGCCATACAACCCCGAATGATAACATCTGCCATGCCGAAGTCCCTGAGCACGTGCGTGATTGCTTTCAAGTGCTTCAAGAACATCGGGAACCATCCAGGAGAAAGCAAACCCCGTTGCAGTATAGTGCCCCCACATGCGGCGCCAACCAGGTCCTCAGCGTGGCTGCTATATCGCAAACATGTCGCATAGACAGCCTACGTCAGATGACGCAGGTTGAAGAAACGGAGGAGGAGGAGGAGGAGGAGGAGTACAAAGAGGAGGAGGAGGAGGAAGAGGAGGAGGAACAGGACGAGGTGGAGGGCGGCATGGAGGAGGAGAAGGAAGAGGATGAGGATGATGATGGGGAGGGGGGAGAGGAGAACGAGGCCGAGGAAGGTGAGTTGGGGCAATCCCCTTGTCAGATTTCCGTCGCCCTCCTCGTCCTCCTCCTCGTATTCCCTCTCCTCCTCCTCGTCCTCCTCCTCATCCGCATCCTCTTCCTACTCTCATGTCGTACCCCCCCCCCCCTGTTCCTCCACCTCCTCTCCCCCTCAGTACGGGGCCGCCCTGAGGTAAAGGTAGTGAGCTAGGATTCCTACTCGAGTGGATCCGCAGGGCGTTGGCTCAAGCGCGTTTGGGGGCACCCAGGGCGGGGTCAGCTCTTGCTACTGGGTGCGCCGTGATGTCTGAGATAGACAAGAAGCAACGCCAACGCTCGCATTAAGAGATGGCCGATACGTCAGAGTCTGAAGGCGCTGGCTGGCGAGAGCCCAAAGCGTTCGAAATCCAAGCGATAATTCAAGCCCAGCGGCCAATACATATAAAACAACCTGGCTAAAAGAATACATTGTCAATCCTGAGGAAATTGCCAGACCGACAAAAAAAACATGGTCCATCAGCAATGGTCAAGCCACGCCAAACTGCCAAGGTTAATCTCACTGCCATCCCAAAACAATGGCCAAGCCGAACACACATACCAGGCCGAGTAAAACGGCCAGGCTTCACATAGCTGCCACTGCCGACCAAGACAAAACCGTCAGGCAGAGCAAACCGTCAGGAACCAGACCGAACGCAACGGCCAAGCCAAATAAAGTGACTCGGCCAAGTAAAACTGCCGGCCATGGGCAGGCTGCCAAGCTGACTCGCACGGCCAAGCCGATCACCGCGTCCAACCTAAAGAGAACGGCCTGGACGAAGAAGAGGGATAGGCCGAATGCAACATAACACAACCAGGCTAAACTGGTCAACGTTCAGAAACCGACCAGACTGAGGAACAAACTGCCAGGCTGAACAACACGGAAAGCGCAAGAACACCCACGCCATAGAGTTTTCGCTACATTGCTCGACCGACACAGCTTGCACCACTTATATTACACTCCGTAGCTCAATCAGTATAGATTGCCCAAACCATGCTGCACAAATTGTGCCACATACCTTGCACCGCATAACTGGCATCATGTAGCATTCGCGACATGGCTTCCGCGACATAGCTTACACAGCCTAGCTCGCACCAAATAGCTTGCACCACGCAAGTTGCACCACATGGCCGACGCCGCATAGATTGCACCGCCGCCCCGGCGGCGGCGCGCAAGGAACACTCACCCCCTGGCCTTGGATGCCCATGCAGAGCCCCCGAAACGCCCGCGGGCAAGAGGGAGGCATAACGGACTGTTAGGGGTCCGCGTTGGCAAACTGTCAACCTTAATGAAATAAAACCCTTTTGGGGAATATCAGCAAGACGGTTTGGGGCACCATGCTAATCCTTGAAGAGCGCGGTTGAACACGCGTCGGCGCACCTGAACGCCTCTCGGAAGGACGCCTCCGATGCATACCCAAAAATGCGGCAATCGATCTCTAAGTCTGGGCATCATCCGTTCGGTACCGTTGTCTGTCGTAAAGGATACATTGCGGTCGCACACCCGACGCAAATCCTGAAACGAAGGCCTTGCTATGAGAAGGAATGCCCACAAGCATGCGTATACTTTGCCACGCGCTTTCATCATTGTTTTAGGAAGCGTCACACAAGGCAAAAGCACGCGCTTCCTCCACGTACCAAAAACGACGTCCATCGACACTGCGAGAAGTTCCGCGCCACGGTACTGAGGCGAACCGTCCACGAACACAAAGAAGTAGGTTTTTGACAAATCGAATGTGGACAGCAACTTCCTATACAAAATACAGGCTGTCATGTCAAAACGTACCCTGGCACGACGTACGACTTAAACATCAATGTGAAAACCGTGCAACAACTCTGCGCTGGCCTCTTCGCTACCCGCGAGCATCTTCGCCCGCGCCGCCGCAGGCCCATCCATGGTTTGCATTGTGCCCCTCAAATACGAAGTCGCGTCAGGTTGGTCAATCACTTTTGTTACTGGTAGCTGACCTATCCGCATTTTTCTTGTTTTGGCTTGAACCCCCACGCCGCCGTCCCTGACATGCGGCACTGGGGCTGCACTACCGACCCAACGTTTGACCAGCTTTGTGCTCGGAGCACAACACCGCGGAAGTAGTATTCGGTTGCGCCTCCGAGTAACGGCAATGGCGAAATGATAATTCCATGTTCCTGAAACCACAGCCAACGCCAAGGTTGTAATCAATGTAAAGTGTGCCAGCTTTGAAATACGAGTAGCATCAATCCATGCCTGAAGGGTTTGTCCATCCTGCAACGACCCCCCTTGCACGCATCCAGTATTGATGAAGGTGAAGAGCGGGCACCTGGATCAAGAAGGCGCGGATCCTGCAGGGAGGCGCACGCGGTTGCTTCGCACAGCACGCGCCCAAAAATCTGCGCGTCACTCCGCAGCAAAGCCGTCGCCGACGAAGAGATCCACGCAGCACTTGCGACAGCAGAAACCTCGGCAGCGTTTCGCGAATACCACGAATCTTGCACTGCGCCAACCAAGCGAACTTCGCCAGCAGCGAAACCTGCTGCACCATCGGTCGGGCTTGGACCCCCCTGCAACACGCTACTTCTGGACAGCGCTGGCCAACCGCAATTGGCAGCCAGACTCAAAAATGCACACGCAGGCCCTCGCGGGCGCGCCGCTGCTGGACGACGAGCTCGAGGAGAGGCCGGCGCAGAACCGGGATCACCGCCCGCGCCGCTGACGGATCCAGAAGCGACGTCCCCGAGAATCTCATCATCCTCCATAGGGTGGGAAGCTACAGTAAACAATAAACTTCTTGATGTAACCTTCGAGCCCAAATGGCCACGTTGGTCGCGGAGCAAAACGATGCAGACTTGCAACTCTATGATGTGAACGGTTGCGTCCAACAACTCAACGACAGAACGCGGAATGGGACATAGCTCCGAAAGGAAGCGGCAAACGGGGGCACTGCATCTGACTTCTCGTTTGCCCCCTCCCCCCATCCACACGATTGAGAGCCCTGCTCCCGACGGAAACGAATCGGCATTAACTGACCTAGTTCTTGCCCTAGGAACCATCGGCCACCCCTATATCATTCGTCGTCGTCGTGTTCTTTCTGCTGCTGCGCCTCCTCCTCCCCCCTATGATATTCCACGTGAATTCCAAATTTCCCGCGGCCATTTTGGTTCAATCCAAAAAGTGAACCCCGGCAACCATTCCCGCGGCCATTTTGGCTCAATCCATTTTGGTTCAATTCCATTTAAAAAAATGCCCGCGGCCATTTTGGCCCAATCCATTTTGGTTCAATCGCTGGAGTGCGCGGGGCAACGCTATCCGCGACACGCGCGACCGACCCTCATATATTTGGCAAGCGGGCGCACCTATAATATAACTGGCACGAGCCCGAGTGCGCCCCAGAAGCGCGTTTTTGCACTCGGCGCCGTGGAAGTGTTTAAGGCCCGCTGGTCACGGCAGGGAGGAGTTGAGGGGTGTTTCCAGCCCTGGGGGGCTGTTTAAACGCAATCCAATGGGTATCCAATGTCCGTATCAGTCGGGGTGCTGCGCACTTCATATCCTGGACATGCAGCTTTGAAATGCAACATGAAGTCCCTCCGCCATGAATAAGTATATAACTTCTCGGACAGCCAACAATGCTGCTCCCCAGTGTCCACGAATGGGGATTATTTTAATAGATTCAACCCGTATACTCTCTACGAGTTCAGACAGTTCGTGCGGCACTTCGTGAACCACGTCAGTTCCCAAAGGCGTAGCAACTGCCGATTCGGTCAATACTCAAGAATGACTTGCACTGCATCGTTGACGACTTCCGTCCGATCGCATTCAGTCACATTACGATTCGCATGGGGCATGCAGCCCGAGAGGGAGACTAAATCAAGGCAGAAAGGCAACGCTTTTCTCTGAGTATTCATCCGGCGACGCTGCACCATACTGCCGTCCCGAACGCCCCATCGACGTTCCAGCGCGTTCTTCGCGGGTTGCGATCGCTTCATCAGAACGGCTGGGCCGTTGATGAAGTCTAGAAATTATCCAGAAAACGATGCATCCTACAATATTCGAGGCAGGTGCGTTAGCACTTCTCAAACTATCCGTTAGCGCTTCATTCGATGGAACAGTAACACGTATTGTTGCCTGGTGTTCTTCCCATTGGTCCCAACCCTCTGCTGGGCTCAGTTGATTTGCATCCACATGGGCCCAACCAGAAACGACAAGAGCAAAGCATCGAAATGGGCGAACATATTGATCAACGTCTTGCGTCCATATCATTGGCCACCATTGTGCAGCGGTCGGGGGATCCTCATTATTCTTTCGAGCCCTGTACTTCAACCAAATCACGAGGCGAAGCTTCAATGGCTCAAGACACTGAAAATACGGCCCATGACGCGCCGGCGGCTGAGCCGTGGCGCTGTCGGGGGCCCAGGTTGGGGCAGTCCCGGGCCGTGAATTTGAAAATGTTTGTCCTCGAGCCTGAAACGAACTCCGCCTGGGTCAGTAACCCAGTTTCGCTGGTGTTGTTCTGCTTTGTTCAAATTGTGCACCGCATCGGCAGAGCTCTTATTCTGGCGATCAGCCTCTCGGCAACAATTCTCGGGCCGCTTTCCGCACATGGGGAATTAAGCGAACGAGGCACAATCCCAAGCTCGCCCCTGCATCGATCAATGCATCTTTACCCGGCCCAGCGAGAGTACTTTCGGACATTGCGTTTATACTGGATCAGGAAATGAAGGCAGTAGCCGAGACCGGCCCGCACAAAGTGGAAGTTCTTACATGCGAACCTTCAAACATCGGTCCACGGCTTCTGCATAACGCAATGAAGCTGGTCATCGGGGCCACGAGCCCGGCCGATAATTTGCATTTCCTCTATAGAAAAGACCCGCGTTCTGATTGAGTCCCGCGAGAAAACTACCTCATAAGCAGTCCACTCTTGCGAAGAGCCAATCGCCCAAACAACCTGCGGATTATGTTGTTCAGTGTCCTCGACTGATGCCAATTGCACAATGCGGGATATACCATTAAAGCGCGCTTCCTTGGTCGTCGCAAGAGCACCATCACGACAGATATCGTAGACGGACCACAACACGCCCATTAAAGAGAACAACGCACTGCCAACTTACATTATGCGTCGTCGCAAATTCCAAAAGAGATGGAGCGATTGCACTCGGCCAGGTTCCCTGGGTCGGAAGCCCCCGCCCCGTAGGATGAGAACCCGGGCTCTGGTAACTTTCGGCAGGCGGAGCCTCTCCATCCTTCCTCTGGCGAAACCAGTGAAGTATGTGCTCATTATTTTCTTCGGGGACATCGCGCCTCGCGGGTATCGATCTCAGAAGTCCGCAACCAGATTCCATGCACAATCCACTAAGTTTGTTGGGATACTGAACTGTTCTCGATTATATCATTGACTCCTTAATTGCCTCCACACTTGCACTGCGCAGTAAATGTCCATGGCATTTCGCCGCGCCGAACTCGCGCGGAGCATACATGCGCTCTATACGATGGGCAAAACAAGAGTGTCCCTGACAAGCGCGATAGAACACTGGAGCTGGTCCACGAGCACAAGCGCCTCGATCAATGGCAACTATCACGTTCCCGTGTTCACCATCAACGACTGAGTCGCGCGAGGCATCTGGCTTGAGACACTTATCCCTATATGTCATCAACGTTGTGTGCTCGAGAAGCATGATACCGTCGGCCTTGACTCCAAGGGTTTCAACTCCGCCAGGCGGTAACGCGGATATGCCGTGCACCGCCAGGGCAGTGGTGGCGCGTGTTATTCCATCGTGTTCCATCTTTCGGATGAGGTCACCGAAGTATACCCACCCTCCCGATGATCGAGCGCATTCCGCGCAATGTCTGGCAATGTACAACGCACAGTCTCCCATAGCGAGAGCGGTAGAATTATTGCGGCGACTGCGTCCACGCCAGAAGTCCGAACTCCCCATCAATACGGAAGCGCTGCCCTATCGCAATATTTCTTTGTCCGATTCATCGGCTAAGCCGCGTCATAAGGCGACATAAAAACGAGAAAGGAGCTGGAAAGACCTCCTGGGGGAGTTGACCTCGCCGATCATCCGAATCAAAGCCTGCTCTGCGGAACGGAATAACTCGGCCACACCAGCCACCATCAATCGCTCCGAGCAACGCAAACACAGGATCGTGCACCGCATTAGCATTTTCTCTGATCGCGCTATAAGTACGTCCGCGGATCGCTGCTATATGAGGCGGCGCAGAACCAGCTCTATGAACTGCAACAACTTGTTTTCGAATCTCGCCAGGCGTGTCTTGACGCACATTAACGCGTTCTTCGAGCTCCAGATGTAGTCTCTCCCTGGCAAGAGATAGCGTCGCATGGTTTATGTTCCTCGCCCGCCCTTGGGCGCCCTGTTCCCCGAGACGAAGCTGTTTATGTTCAGGAGATCGCGGAATTGCCTGGCGCGAAAACAAATTCGAACTTCCTGGGTTAATCCTGGAGTCTGCTTCTTCCACAAATGACAAATGGAACCTGCCCCCAGAATAGACGATCTCCAGTTGATTGTCTTTCTCCGACGGCGAAACAGCAGGACGTGAGTCCTCTCCCTTATCTTCTTACCCGTTGGCTGCATCGTTACCAGCACCAGCTGCGCCGGGCTGATCCGTAGAGGCAGCAGCGCTTCGTGCATGAGGAAATTCACGTGACACAATGAAATCCTCATAGCGGTTAAGCATAAGTCATATATGCCAACGAGTAATCAATCGGGCCCATGCTTCTTTTCCCAGGCTGCCGTCAAATAGCGCTTGGCTCAAGGGGTCACGTCTTCCTCGAGATACTGGGCTTCCTCGTCAGTGAGAGCTCTTGCCCCTTGAGGTAGGTTGCCGCTCGGTCGAGCATGCCAGAGCCACTTCAACTCGTTCTCGAGTGAGAACTTGGCCCAGTTCAATTCTGGCCCATAATGCATATCCAGGAGGTCTCTTACAATCTTGATGACGACAGACACAGAGTGAGGCATTGGCTGATGACCGCGCGGTCTAGCCGCCAGAGCTGCACCCTCAGCGGGTCCAGCCGATCGTTCACCTTCCAACTCCGGGTCCGCAGTAGGGGGGTCTGGTATTTCGACCATATGTTTCGCACCCTTCTGGAGTGTTTATTTGAACGGCTCTTCGGCTTGCGCTGGCCAAGCCAGGCTGCTCATTTTGTTAGTTGGCCGACGTTCCAGGCGTTCCCTCGCTAAGCCCCGAGCCCGCCTTCGGATGATCTTTCGGCGGAAGAATCGGGGGCGCGAGGACGGCTGCTCTAATACCAGCAACGGGCGTTCCCGCCAGCACGGGCGGGCGGGGAACTCTCAAAGTAAGTTTCCAAACATCTTCAACCCCCGACGGAAGCACCTCCGCTGTTCCCTTGGGGACATGACTGACGTCACTTGGCTTAGCCAATGATTTCGGGGCAGGCCCAGGAGGTGGCGGAGGCAGCTTCGGCATTGGGTCTGCTAGAGGCCCCCAGCGATTTCGGCCCCCTGGTGGCTGAGCCACTGGAGACAGGCTCTCACCTTGAGCGTCGTTGCTCGTTTGAGCGGCCGTCGCGCCCCCTCTGCCTGCCGGCAGAGGCGGCGGGGGCGGCCTATCAGGCCTAGTCTCCATCCTTGCTGGCGGCGGCTGTGGAGCTCTTGCGACCCGAGGTGGCGACGGCGGCCTTGGCGGGCGCGGATGAGCAGATGGCGGCGGCGGTCTGGCTGGTCAGCCCTGACTCCGAGCATCAGCGCCGCCCGGTAGAACCGGCGGTAACGGAGCATCGGCAACAGGAAGCGAGCCAGAAGCGGACACGCCCGTCGGCTGAACCGGCGGCTGGGCCATAGGTTCATCAGAGGTTTGGCTTGCCGCCCTGCGATTTTCATATGCAGTCGCTCTGCCCAAAGGCGGGCGCACGCATGCAAGGACTGCATCCCTTGTTTCTCAAATGTGTCCAAACATCCTCCACCGACGGTTCATCATCAAGGTTTGGCGAGAGATTTTCCTGCCAGCCTATTGGTAGAAGGCCTGGGACCAACTTGCAGTGTTCATTTCTGACACTATGTATCTCGTTAGTCCGTCGTCGGTCTCTCGCCCACTCAACATTGAACAATTTATCTATCGCCTCGTCATCTTGCAGTAGGTTTCGCATCAATGTCCACATACCCCCATTCGCAGGAAAAGCGGCGGGGGTCCAATGGTAGATGCGCATCTCAGCCATGACAATATGAGCAGGGTCTTGCGTACACCTCTGCGCGGGGCCATCGCCACCCGTGGCGCTCTTCGGATTGCTCCTAGACACAATCTCCACAGTGTTCCAATAACCACCGTTGAACGTCTCCTCCGCCATCGCGCATCTCGCGTGAGTAGAGGGGTTGTCATCAGAATGCGAGGACGAATATACCCCGATGTCGGATTTCTTCACATTGGCCCCGCACTCGGGATCCGATGGGAAGATTTGATCTCCTTCCAGGAGTGCATGGAGTGCCTCTACAGAAGTTCCATGGGACTGCCTCGTCGGGGAATTCTTTCCCGGAAACAATTCCTCCAACTTGGCCCCATTCACTCTAAGAGGAAGATTCCATTGAACGCGGTATTCCCTTTCTGCATGCTCCTGGACTGCCGCCTTCCCCCACGCAACGCGGTCCGCAATGGTCCTTGGCTCGCCCGCCACCGAGCGATCACAGCGCGCAAGGAAAAACTTCGCCCAATTTGGAATCAAATATTCAGCAGAAAGAACCGGCCGTCTGGTTGACTCTTGAAACAATTGTTCCGCCAACCAGCGGTTCCCCGGCGATGACGCGCGCGCGCTTTTAAGCTTCACTACGCATGCAGGTTTCATTGTTTCTGACCTGCTGCAGCAGCTCATTGCAATTCTCTCCGGGCCATCAATTAATCAAAGTATAGCGACGCTTTGTCAGTTCTTTAGCATTCAAGGGCTTCAAGAATACACTTGTGCCATTGCCCTCGCTCACAACATCCGCGGCATGGCGCGGAAATTTAATCGGCCATCTGCGAACTCCGTCATCGCCCGGAGGGGGGGGACTTTTTATTGCTTTTGTTGCTGACTCGTCCCCTGTGACCTCAGGGCATTTCTCCCTCAGCAGCAGTCGCTCAAGGCGCCCCGGGGGAGTCTCGGCGGCCGGTGCCCGAGCGGGCTCGCCCGATCGCGCCCGGGGCTTTTTTGGACTCGCGGCTGCGCCGGGTCCAACGACGGCCCCTGCACTACCCGGGCTCTGCTCGGCTGAGCCGGCAGATGCGGCAGTTGGCACGGCTACTTTCGTCTCAACCTGCAATCGCTCTGTCGGCCAGGCAGTGGACTGCGCCTTCGAGGCCCGCCAAGCAATCTGACCGGCTGCGCCGGCAGGAGACAGAAATGCGGACTGAACCTTCAGTTGCAGATATAGCCTGTTGCATGTGCTGATCACCTGTAATATTATGTCCGGACTGTCTAAAAGTTTGCCCCTCAGGGGGCATGCCGGGAATGCATGGCCGACCCCTCTCCAGGAAACAATGGATATCGCCCCGTTGCAAATAGGTCTGATATCCTGATCCTGTCGAAATGAAAAATTGCGCCACTCCTGGGAAAACAAAGTCGTGCCCCTTGTCCCGCGCCGGCTGAGCCGGCCGGAAATCCCGTTCTTTCGACGGGGCCAGGAAACGGAAGTGCGCCCAGGGTTGATTTTGGAGCACCGTTGCCGACAGGACACCAATCCGTTCCATGCGACACTATTTCATCGCACGTTGCTTCCACCTGCGCGCACCGATCTGCACGCAGCTTATTTACATAAGCAAACCCAAACCCCTGAGCTCCTGAGCCACCAGAGGTCCGACAGAAAAACCTAGCCGCTAACTGGGCTGCCTTCAACATATGGCCCTCAACCAGCTCAGCCGCAACAACTCCAACTTATATGACTCATGCCCGTGATGAAAATGCTACGCATCTGATGGTGGGTGGCGCAATCTCCGATACAGGCTAGCGCCGTCCAGCATCGCTATCTGGGCTGAACACCAGCATCTCTATAGCGCTCAATGCGCTGATGCATTCTTGCCCGTAGCAATGTAGCATCATCGCCCCACGTCGCGTCAACTTTGAAGGCCCCATTGGCGGACTGTCAACAACGATGATCTCCGCTTACACAGAACATCTGGATAGCTCCCAACTTGGAACGGTTCACCGTTTCATCGATCATTCTCTCAGCGGTCGCAAAGAAAGGTTCAAGTGCCAAAAGCAACCTCTGAGGTCCAGGGGGATTTCGCCATGTTTCAGTCAGACCAGTCAAGTTGCACTGATCTCCATCCGAGATACCATTCAGGCACCAAAACATGAACTGCATTGGCGTATAGCATCCTGGAATGAAGTTTCCCTGGTTGACAAATGCCCCGCTGCCCTGGAGATCCGGCCTTCTCAGATTTCCGAGCAGTGTTTTCCCGCCAGCGGCCCCCGTTGTCCTCAACTCGGCAATGGAAATGACCTCGCATTCGATGTGGAATTACTGTGTCTTTACCATGCTCCTGTTCCCGGATTGAAACGCATTTGGCACGTTGCGTCTGAGATTCTATGAGGTGCAACCGTCCGATACTTGTGCGACGAATGAGACACCTGAACCGACGGAAGAACTCTCTCGGTGGCCTACCAATCCGTGTCATCTCGGCCAGGTCTTCGCCACTGAGGGGAATCCACCCGTGACCGTGCACCTCCGCCACTTTGGTAGTGGCCTGGCACTTCTTCTGCAAATTCAACCACGCCACCGAGTCACGGTGGGAGGGATCTACTAAGTCGCCATACAGCATTGACATCTCATTGATGCATTGCGACCACTCCTCCAAGACATCGGCATTCACAAGAGATTTGGGTGAGCCGACCCCTGTCTGTGCCCTACGCTGTAACACATTCCAGATACACACGCTAGATACAGCGGGTCGGCCCCCCCACTTGCCCCGCCCGATTCAAGGGGCGGCGTTGGGCCAGGGCCCGGGGGAAGGCCACCGCCCCCGCTTCCGACCAACGCACCAGGATCCTGCCCAGCGTTCCCGCCGCCGCCTCCTGATCCAGAAGACATTCCCCAACCCCCGGCTGAGCCGACGGACGGGGGGGCGGAGGCGGGGTTGTCGCCAAGAGCATCGCGCGAAGCACCAGAGGATGAAGGGGCATCTCCTGCCGGAGCCTGCGCTGGCCCATCAGAAAACCCGCTGGGGCTTCTGGAGGAGGCATCATTTCTTCCTCAGCGGCGGCGACTTCTTCGACCGCGGCAGTCTCGGCTGGCCTTGGCCCCCTAGCGTCGCACGCCCGCTTCTGCGGAAGGCTCTCCGCTTCAATAAAGGAGCGAGCTCCCCCTGAAGTCGGCCCTCCTGGCTCAGACGGCTGAGCCGCTGAGCGGAGCCTCGCCCGTTTGGGCAGGGGCCATTCCTGCATTTCTTTTCGCGCCCAGTGCCCCGCCGGGGCCTCCTCAGTCAATGCTTGCTCGACTGCGTGTGTCTTTGCACAAGGATCTCCTCTCGTGACCGGGAAAGCAAAAGGCGCGGCCCATTCATCAACGGCTGCGCCGCCCAGGGGCTCATTTCGGGAAGGCCCCCCAAACACTCGTGAATGCAACTCCGTTCGCGCGTCGATCGTCGGTTCGAATCGCGACAAAATGCCCCGCGCCCCTTTTGCAAATCAACTCTGGCGGATCCAAGACCGGCCCAATGACCTTCCCGTGAACACATATTCGCACAAACTTGCTCTTTGGATCCCCCTGGTGGTGCAAAATAGAAGTTGCATCTCAAAGTCGTGCGTGAGTCAACGTGGGACTGAAAATATTGCCGCACCTTGATGCGGTCAAGATCTGGGGGAGGACCATCAAAACTGCCTCTAAAATGGTTTCGTGCATGGGTCCTTCTGACAGACAGCACAGAAAACGACCCACGGGTCTGCAGGCATTCTAGCGCACAGCCTTTGGATGACTGTCTCGTTGCACGCCTTTAAGTCGTCGTCGAGCTTACCAGTGACAAAATAAAACCGAAAATGCGCATGGTTCTTCCGAGTCAACACAACTTGCTGCATCCAAATGCCACGGGCCAGTGTTCGGGAGTGATCATGGCAAAGAACCTATCTCCCTTCTTCGATCGGCTCCAAATGGCATGCGCATTGAAAGTCAACATCTGACCATTCAGTACACACCAACTCCGATGCATGGCGCGAGTCGTACCACAATGTCGTGTTCCTTGCTGGGACCTGACGTTACACTAGCGGCCTAGCCGCCCGGGAATCAGTCAATCCCAACTTCTCGACGAGCTTTTAAATTATCCTGGACGAATCATCTGGAAGGAACGCATGCCTAAGACATCCCTCGTCATGGGCATTACCCTCTGCGTCGACGCCCCTGGATTTGTTCCAGCGCGTATTGCAGCACAAATCTGACCTATATATGTCCTCATAGCGTTCCCTCGGCTGCGCTGTCACCGACTCCTCTGGCGGCTCGCGGAGCAACTCTTCCTCAGCTCTTGGGATATGCTTGGACTGCGCCCAGCCGACCCCTGCGAGATAGTCGCATCCAATCGTTTACATAAGGAATACCTCACTTCCTTCCTGGTCATCTCGGACGGAACAACCGCCGAACTGCCAGGAAACTGTTGACCGAAATCAATCCACGAACGGGGGGCCATGGACCGAGATCCACTGCCTGCAAGGGGGGGGGGGGGGGGGCGGCGGCCGCGACAACGCGGCGGCGCTGCCGGCGGGGGGCGCGGCCGAAGGTGGGCCCGCCCCTGCCCATGAGAGAAGACGGCAGCGGTGCACGTATCATGAGGAGAGGAGGTAGGATGAAGGGAGGAGCGCGATGCCGCGCGCGCGAGCACCACATGGACCAGTCTAGCAAATGCATCAGTGTAGTCCTCAGCGAGTCTGCAATCTTTACCTCGCGCTTCAACATGAAAATGCGTACCTTCACACTTGCGCTCCAAGCCGCTAGTCGCTATATCCGACGTGGAGGCAATAGACTATTGTTTCTTCATGAAACGCCACTTCCTATCTCTCAATCACATTTGCACATCCATGCAACACTGTCTTCTGCAAGCCTACTTCACGCAAAAAAACTTTCACCTGAGGGTCTCTCCGATGCTGACGCTGACTGGGCCACGACATGCAAACTGAGCCCCCCGCGCCAACTACAACGCTGGCAATCCCTAAAGTTCCGAAATAGATATCGAAAACCGCCTTAACTCCTCAAAACCTCCGGAGGGGCCTGTGGCCACCCTTACAGAAATAGTGAGCTTCATTGACGCATTGCCACGGGTGCCCTCCCGTGCACAGGATGGAACCCCAAAGCGAAATGCGTTTTCCCTCGAATTCTGCCATATCCGTAAGTGCCTTGATTTTACCCGCATCGGTTCTCATATCCTCATTTTCCGTATCTCGTATGACTCTACAGGAATCGTCGACGAAATTCATTGGGTTTCCAATTTTACTGTTCGGCCCGCAGCAATATTCGAGCATCAATCCTTCGCCGTTCCACTCATATATAACCGTTGACTGATACTTCTCTGGTTGTGGAATTGACTGAGTCAACCCCTCGTCGTTCGGTTTAGCTGCAGCTGCATGGGTAATCCTATCGCCATTCTCTCGTTGTTCTCGGATTTCGGACAATTGTCGTGCATCTGAAGCGACCGATCCACTGCCCACCATATCGACTATGGCCAACATACAGGTGTCTTCTCTCGATTTGCGCCGACGGGAGCTTTCCCTGAAACCATCCTTTTTCAACTAAAGGAAGGTCTTGTACCGCATGCATTTTCGGCTAACCCGAATGCATTGCCCACTCTTTCTTCGGCTGCGGCCGCTCAATTCGGAGCCGGTGTCAGATACGTACTTTTGCTGCCAGACCCGTTTGTACCGGCCGTTGATATGACTAGCTCTTTGACTGCATCCGTTTTGGGCCTGGTCATTGCGGGCTTGCCTTCGGTGGCTCTGCAGATCATTCATATTTCTGCTCGGCGCAACACCTCTTCGGCGCACCGCAGCCATGGACCGATCGCCGGCGTAAGAATCCCATCAGTGAACATCGATGCCAGAAAATCCTGATATCGATTGACTTCCCAAAAACTTAGGAGCGACTGTATTAGCATGGCGAAGCACTTTGACCCATGCAAGCAGGTCTGTAAAACGCTCGGCACCGATGTAAGCAGCTTCATCCTGGATAAGTTCGCACTGTCAGACAACAAGCCCACGAGTAAATTGTTCAGAAATGGCAGCGGCATCTACAGGGTGGATTTTCGGAAGGTGCATCAATTTCATTGAGCCCCCCGCTTTGGTGACCTTGCACACCGCCTGGTTGTCTTCTACACATGTTCCTTTGACTTTTCTTTGTAACAGAATTTCCCAACACGGCGACGCGGGCAGAAATTCGGTCCGCAACGCAAGGTCTGCTGCAACAAGTCCTGCTTCACGTGCACTGTGGGGCGCGCAAATCTGTCGACGAGAGGCCACGCTCTGATTGGCTCTCGCGCGCGGGGCCCAAATGACTTGATGACTAGCACTTGCACCGCGGAACAGATCCATATCTTTTTGCCCCGCCCACTTCGCGACGCAGCTGGCCGCGCGACACCTCGCGCGCAGGAGGTCAACGCGAACCACTCTGGCCCCGCACAAAATTTTCATAAAAATATTGGAAGCAATCGGCTGGAGCACGCCCGACGAAGTCGGTGGCTCAGGACCGTCTGGCCCAGGTTCCGCGGCTATGCCGGGGACCTCGACTGGCTTGTCCGCAGGACCAGCGTCAACGCTGATCCCAAGTGCGTTAGCCAACGCTTCTCCTGCCGGGGGATATTTCTCTCCTTGCGCCCCCCTGCCCATCCTCAAAGTCTGTCAACTCGGGGCCAACAGGCGTACCAGCAGCAAGATATGTTGCGGGGTCAGTATCTGATAACTGCGCACACAGCGTAACACATGATTCAAATAACTCAAATATGTCGTACTCCATGGCTCTGACCGTTCTCGGCTGTCTAAGTTGATAGGGCTTACTCGGCTGCGCCGATGAGTCACCCACCGCATTATCACCATCGCTTTCCGATTGTTGTCCATAGGCAGACGATTTGTTTACCTTAGGTGGCGGAGGGTCGAACACGGTCGGCAGTTCCCGCTGCCATTCTACACGGCGCGTTGACAAATGATGTTCACATCCGAAATATCGCACCACATTTGTTGGTGGGTCGATTTGTATACCTTTGGGACAGCTTTCTGAAGCTTCTTGCAAGAGTCGCCACCCCTTGTCAAGGTTTTCTCCCGGCCCAGCAAGTTTGGAATCATCAACATAGATAATAAGAAACAAACGCAGTTTCGCGTGGAAGTAGCAACTGCGCCATGGGCTACACATTATCAAGCCCTTCGATACAACATGTCCCTCACAATTCTGTTCCCAGTATCCGCCAGGATCGGGATGTCTGTAGAGTGAGAGAACTAGAGGGCACACAGGGTTTCGCAGACCTTTTCAAGCGGGCGGCCATCCATCCCGTGGTAAGACAATCCACGTCGGGGCCCACCTAACTTTTAGATTGTGCGCAGGCATGTTTGGCATCAGCCCGTTGAATGTCGCGCCCCTCAAGCAGGCCATAAGCGTCTGCTGCTTTGTTTGCCCGCAAGGTTGCTGGGCCCCTGGGAAACACCTGGAATAGGGCGACCTCCTTGTTTTGATCTCTGACATCCGATCAATCAAATACGACCCGGCCGATACATTTGTGGTCTTTGTGTCCCAATGGGAGTTCAGAGTTCTCATCAACTAAAATTGCCCATAGTCGCCCAAAGTAGGTCGTTTGCCCAATTCTTTGCCGGATGACATCATTGTATTCCATTACCCACGATTCATCCCACGTGCCAATGCTGCGTATCCGACCCCACTCTGTCCGCAGGGCCTTGCTAGCATCTTGGTTGACAAGTGCTTCAGCCTCAGACGCGGAACGAGCAACAGCAGCAACAATCCGTGGTTGGCTCAACTCATGGGGCGAATGATATATTTGTTCAACAATCCGAACATCATCAGTTAACGCGTTGTAAAAGTATTCCGCGCCAAGTCTTTCCTTCTCCCGATGGTCGGGGAGAGGTAACGCGGATGCTTGCAGTGGCATTCGGGGCACGCTGCGTCGCGAAGTGGCGGCCGCCGGACCCGAATTCAGGCTATCCCCTCTAAGCCCTAGCAAACCTGGGAGAGCAAGGTCCTCTCCGATTGAGTCAGGAGATACCCCATCTCGCAGAATCGCCCCATCGTACCAGGTTTGTCTCCACCATACCCCCCCATCGACTGAAGTGCCATTTCACCCCCCGCACCTGCATCTGCGGACAGGTCCTCTGCCGGCCCAGCAAGATTTAGTAGCGCATGCCAAACGACATCGGTTTCTTCTGGGACGACCGTTTCTCCTCACTTCCGTCTTCGGACGTCTGCCCCAGAACGAGGATTGCTGTCGGGAAGTTCAGGCCCTTCGGGGTCTTGTTTATCTTCTTGGAACTCGACTGGGTCGACTCCAATATCCCGAAGAAGAGCGATGCAGGGCCCTGGATTCCTCAATTCCGAAGAAAACTCGCTTCTCGAGTCGAAACTGTTCCACGGCTTTCCTCCGTTCAGCGTGGCCCACGTTGAACCACCGGCCCGGGTGGATTCCAGGGTTAATGGAAGTGGGCACGGTCTTAAGCCACTGAGCGCCATGCAATGGGTTTGGGTCAGTGACCCACACTCTCGTGATAAGGACATAGTCTGGATCGTAATACAACACCACTCTAATGCTGCACGTTTTCCGTCTCCCTTTCAAGGGCAACTTCTCAGTTAGCTCATCCTTACTTAGCCCAGCAACAACACGCCGATCTTCGTAATATTCCACGGCGCCTGATTGCTGCGCGGCGCGGGCGAGAAGTTGCCCTGGCCCAGGTACTCTCGAACTTGGCTGAGCCGTCGAGAAGTTAGATTGCCGATCCAATCTGTATTCTACATGGGAAGCGGAGCTTGCGTTTTGAATCATCATCAGGTCTCGAGTCTCGCGGAAGATTCCGACCATCTGGTGCTATGGGCACGTCGCCCACCATGATTCCCCCCGGACAGTCGTCTTCGGAGTCATCATCATCGTTCGGTGGCGTTGCGGCCTCGCCCCGCGCTGGAGGCGGTGGCATAGGTTCGCCAAGATCCCGCTCGCTCAACGGCAGAGCCGCCCGTGGCCCCAGTCGGGCCCCCTGGCCGGCTGAGCCGTCAGAGAGACCACCTGGGGGAATGAAACGTTCTTGACTTGTGTCTGTGCTCTCTCGTTCGCTTCTCATAAGGAATTTGGGCTCCTGATCAGCTGCCGTACCATCCAAAACATTGCTGTAGACTTGATCGGACTTGTCGATTATCGGGCGCTCGCCTGTTGGCGTCCGCCCTCTGCCCAAGTTAAGTTCATCAAGCTGTCTCAACGGTGGCGCGTAGCTTTCAGGCCCCACCATGCCCCCCGCTATATGTACATATCCACGGTACATCCCCGCGACCATCGCCCCGCCTGTTTCGGCGATCCGCAACCTAGATTCAGGGGAAGGGGCGCGAAACGCACAAGAGATCCAAACGGAAGAAGCGGAGCAGCAAAGTCATGTCCGAATCTGCGCTTCCACGACGATTCGCCTTCGCTGGGGATCCTTGCGCCGCAGCAGAGACAGAAATATCGGACGGCATGCGTCCAGAACGGCGGGGGGAGGCCGGCGTGCATCAACAGGGCCCGGGTCCCCATCTGAACAATTCCATTGGACCGATGCGCAACAGCCACGAGCTTCCTGTTACCAGGGATGATAGGATCACGTGCAATCTTTAGCTCGATGCACGCACGCGCGCGCCCCCTCGCACCGTCAGCAGAGCAATGCTCGAGCTTCTCTCCCGGGGTTTCTAGGTTAATAAAACATCACACGTGAACCGCGTATTTGTCGCGCACACCCTGCGCTGCCAGGAAATACGCTGCCCGGTCGCCAAACGCCACGCACGCGGTCTCGTTGCAAAGCCCCCGCGATAGGTCATCCATCGCAAGCCAGTGATCCAGCGTGGTCAGGTGTCCAAACGTTGTGGGATTCGCGCGCGGCCCAAGCACCCTGAGCCCCTTCCCGCGCGCCTTTCTCTGTTGACGCAGGGTGGCCTGAGCCCAGTTACATGCCGAGCAAAAAAAAAGGTTCTTTGGAGGGTGAGTTAAGAGATGCGAGAGGGAGGCTGCGCTCTTTTTGAATCGCTCAGTCGCTGAGACTGGCACCTCAACCTCAGCGTCGCCTGGCCTGGGCCAATATCGGGCGGCACGTCGATGCCAACAAGGCGCGCGCCACCAAAGCCCTCACCCGCATCCTCATGTTGGCCGGGCGCAGCGGCCATCTTGATGGAGCCAAGCCCTCGATCCATGTCGCAAGGCAAAACTCCCGAGACCCCATGCAGTCAACGGTTCTCATTCATGAACAGCCGCAGCCCTCGGCTAAGCCGCGGCGCGAGCGCGCGCAACCAACGACTGAGTCGCGATTGGACGAAGATGAGGGACTCATCAAACTCACGGCGCCGGTGGGCGTCCGATTCCAACCGCACTCACGAGCCGTCTGAGGCAATTTTTTTATAAAAAATGACGGTATCCACGGAGTCTACATAGGATGGTAATGGGCAATCAGCCGTGGCTGATCTGCCATCCGCATAGCCACGGTTGCCAATCATCTCATGCGTGCGCAAGTGTATTGTCACGCGACTGCGACTTGATTGGGGAGGAGGACCCCCCGCAGATTCCACATCGCGCAGAAATCTCTTGGCGCCTGACGCCACGCAACGCCACCGCTCAGGAGTCGCAGGCATCCCGGCGGCAGCCGCGCACTTCCACTAACGCAGCGCCTCTCTGCCAGACAGGGTCAAGTATGGCATATTGCCCTCGACGGCCAAGTCTACTCTATGACCGCTGGGCAGAAGCAAGCAGGGGCGGCGGCCTGCTGGCCAGACGAAACTGAAGCCGCGATCCATGCACCGCTCTCCTACTGAAGTCACTGCCGGTGTTTCCGGCATGACTAGCGCCTCGAAAATTCCACCCCTGAAATTGGGGCATGCGACGCAAACTGAACCAAGGGTCCGTGAGGAACCTCCGGCAGCATCCACGGCGATCGACTCTTCACGTCGCCGAATCATACCCATTGTGCCTGCAGCCCGAACGAACCTCTCGGCAATGAGGTCACGTCCACGGCCTGTGCCAATCAGGACCCGAAGTGTTCCGAGGTGCACGAACGATTTCTCTCTACACCCCGCGGCGGCACGCCCGAGGCAACCTCCCCCCCCCTCCCCCCCTCAGACTCTGAACCAAAGATGCCCAACCTCATCCGCTAAGTCGGATGCTCTAATCGGGGCTTCCATCGACGATGCTTTCCACTCAGTCTGCATTCGTCGGTGCCCTTGCCTTGGGAACTTCCATTTGTCGTTAATGCTAGAAGGCAGCTCTCTTGGGCTGTGGCGACGCACCTTCCTTCGAGTGACGGCGGGTTCGCGAGTTGAGGGGTGAAACTTGACGTTGAGGCCGCGCCGATCCGTCTTCGCAGACCTGACGCAACTTTTACTGCGGGGCTCATCGCAAAACAACGTGATGGCATCCCATGGAAGAGGATGCAACTGAACGAAGATTGCGACAGGTTTCGCCCGCTTTTCCCCACGCCCCTGCAATGGCTCGGAAGCGGGAACAACTCGCTCAGAAAACTCACTCAGTCCTATTGTACATGGGTTGTGTCTTCCAAACGTTAAAAACATGATTGTTCGAGTTCTGTCATCGGCCACGAGACCCCTTTGCCAACGGAGCAGGGCACGCGAGAAGGTCCACACAGGCTGCGCCAGAGAGCCAAAACCCGCGTTTCCCCCGTCGGCTACGCCGACACAGGCGTCGCGACAATTTGTCTATGAGGCGAGCAAGCATCAGCATGAAGAGAAAGATAGATATGGCGATCATCTTGGCACTGGCCCAGAACCCGTCTGCGCCCTGCCATCGTCGCGGATGGCCAAGCGTGTTCTTCGCAAACAATCAGTCTCTGCCGCGTGAGAGGGCTCCTGTCTCAGTGAGCAAAATGCATAGTTTATATTTCCCTTTTCGTTTGCAGTTTTTCTGCGTATCACGACCCTTGCTTGACCCTCGACTCCGCGCCCCCCCCCCCTGGCGCCGCGTTGTTGACATTCGCGGCAGCCCAATCGGCTTGCTGAGTAGTTCTTTGGTAACCCATAGATTTACCTGCCTTGAGTTGGGCTTCATCGCGTTTGTCCCGTTTGAGCTCCTCGGCATCAGCCAGGCCTCTGCGCTGCTTATAACACCCGCTCTGAGGGCCCCTGCAGTTCCGAGGGCCTCGCGAGTAGGCGTAGCACACCATCTTACTTTGACGTCCCCGCAAAGTCTCCGACTGGTTTCTCGCCCGCGACTGCGTCGCTTTGGAGTTGCCAGACTTGTTCGACGGAGTTGGAGAGCGAGGTCTGTCCTTTCCCTTTGGACCTTTACTTCCAAATCTCTCGCCCCGACCTCTTCGGTCGCACTTTCCGCCGGCTGCCGCCTGATCACCACCTGCCCCCGGCTGAGCCGGCGCGGCTGGAGTCTTAGACTTCTTGCGATTATAAGGGCAACCTTGCCCTGCGTCGGGGCAAACCTGTCCTTGCTTCGAAAATTTGCAAGTCGCCTCGCCTTTCGTCCGTCTGCTTGCCGTCTCGTCTGGAGGCAGTCCCAACCAATGCGCCGCTGCCGCCATAGCGGAGGCTCGTCGTCCACCCCCACCGCCCTCAATCACCCCGCCCGTAAGGCGGGCCTGTCTATTTCTGGAATTGAGGGTTGATTCATGCTCAGATGTCGCCCACTTCTCGCGGCCCCGCATCATAAATGACTCAACCGGGCGCCACAGCCACCGGCAATAACGGATTCCAGTTCCGGGAGGGTCCGTCGACAACTCATACCCGTCTGATTTGTTCATAGAAGTGAGCACGCATCGAAGCCGCCATTTCATCCGACGGTTCCCTGGCACAATACAATTCTTGATAACGTTCCATCAATTCATACTAGAAAACTTAATTCCTGGTTGGGCTTCTGACGGTCGATGGCTATCCGAAACAGTTCGCGACATATCCAGCGTTGCCCATTTTCCAACCTGGCGGAGCACCAAACACATTGGGCACGGACCATCTCGCGGCCCGCGAGGACACGTTCTTCGATCTGACATGAATGCCCCATGCGGTTGATCTGTGAGATGAAATGATATGTTGCACCGAAAGATTGCGACTGCGCTTCAGCCCGGCGACCTTTTTCATATAAGTTTGAAGCGATCATCATGTCAAGACGCATTAATGCTCTGGAATCCCGGAGGTTCTCCTTGGGCACCACAGGGCCCATGGCTTTCGAAACCCATGCTTGCGCCGCCTCGACGTTAGGCCAGGATCCAGCCACCGCCCCTATACAATGTTGTTTCCATTCGCGCAGTGTCTGGACACTCAGGATGTCCATAACAGGTCGCTCTTCACCGTTTCCAAAAATCCTCCAATTCGCATCCCTTTGGTTGGCGCTAATAAATGGTTGCGAAGCTAAGTCGTTGGTGCCGCTCGGCACCCCGCCGCCGCCCCCGTTTGGATCGCCCCCGCCGCCGGGGCCCCCTCGGGGGGCCCTCGGGCGGCTCTGGCCCACCCGCCCCATCAAACTGGACGTCTGCAATCACGCCAGTGCTGGGCGCGGGGCTCCGACCATCCTTCGGACCATCATCGCGCCCCCCCTGCCCCCCCCCCCCCCCCTTCGCCAGTTACGGCTGGGCCGGTGGCGAAATGAAGGCGATCGAGCAAAACGCGGTTGTCGGGGGGCTCTGAGATCTCAATGGCAAACGGACCGCCCCCAGGACTCGCACCTCGAACACGCCCCTGAATCGAACCTTCCTTCGCACCGACAGATTTCTCAACAGCGGACCCTGGAATGAAATGCGATTTCACGAGAGGAAGTGTTGATGCATGTGGAGCCGTCAGCAGAAGCATGTGATCAAAATCCGATATCGTCAACTTGAATACTGACACGCCCATGATTTCAGCGAGATTGCTTGCCCGACGTTCCGATCCGATGTCTTTCGGCGCGTCCGAGAGACTCGGCGCCGCCTCATCGGCATCGTTTTTGCTTCGACGAATGTCCGCCGGCATGCCTGGCGGTTCTTCCACGAGATCGCCGTGTTCCTGGGGCCCATTATACCGGGCGCACTCTGCGCACCTTTTGGCAACTATGCCCAGGTGACCCCCGCGCGCGGGCCTCGCACGCCCCACGCAAATCCCGACGAATGGCTCAGAACATAGATGGCATTGCCCACCTGGATTGCCCGTTCGAGTCCGAGCCTGCTTAGCGTCATTATTACGAACAGGGCGAGCAACAGTCGGACGCGGAGGTTGTTCAACACGCATCGGCTGCGCCAGCGTTGAACCGAACCTCTCATTCGAGCCCGCGCCCGCCGGCGACGCCGTAGGCGCAGACTCGGCTCTTGGCGAAACTTCTATCCCGGGTTGCCCGGTTGCCCGAACCTTTTGGAATAATTCCCTGGCCGCCCGACGTTGCCCCAGGTCAAATATGAGGCCTTCTGCTTTCTTTTGTGAAAGTGCGAATGGCAAGAGCGATATTTCGCATCCGTTCATCTGCGCGCCCCTTCGCATGATCCCAGGCTTCGGCCACTCTCCATTGGCCATCGCTTCTGGTTGCCTGCGCCCCCTGCTCGTGCTCTCGGAGGGTCTGCAGGGCTTCCGAGTTCACCCTTTCGGCCTCGAGCCCAGCAGCACCAAATTGATCACGGGCCTCCAGATTACCCCGCGCTGGGAGAACAAAAAGCCGACACCAGCGCCAAGAAAGCATTTGTGTCACGAAACTTTGAATTGCGTTGCGGGCCAGCGCGAGGCCGCCCCGGCCCGAGGAATCGCAGAATGGGCGAGGAGGGCGGGGGAAGGGAGTCGTCGCGCAGCACGCAGGAGGGAGAACCGGAAATAGTAAGCGCAAGCGAGAAGTGAAACTAGCGGGCGCTCTCGGGAGAGGAGGGAGAAAAGAGGGGCGGATGCGGCATCTCCCATGACTGAATGAAGCTTCACTCCCCCCGCCGCCGCCGTCCAGGGCGCCCCCCCCCGCCCGCTCGCCCCCCTCTCATCCCCCCCGCCCGCCCCCTCGCCCGCCCCATGTCCGCCCGCGCCGCGCCCCATGGCCCCTGTCTGGCCCGAAAACAGAGCCCGACGATTTCGAATCCACCGCTCTCCGCGAAATGGGGCGGCGGCCGCCCTTCGCGCGCTGCGCGCAAGACCGTGGCCCCCCTTTGCCCAGGCCCGCAGCCCGCGGCGACTTTCCGAATCGTCGAGGAGTTCAATTCGCGCACGGGGCCGCCGTTCCAGTGGGCGCCTCGGTGCCAGAGTCGGCTCTTTGATGTTGCCGGGAACGAAAAGCCGGCACCGGCACCCAGACGCCACTGGAAAAGTTCGGAGCGCCTTCCCCGCGGGGGCTGCGCGACCCAACGAAGCCAAGAAAGCTTGAGATGGCTCGCGTTGCTCACCGAAATTGCAATCCATGGGGCTTCCATGATAGAGAAACGTCACATGCAGCTCCTGGCGCCCCTGAGGCCCACGGAGCCCCCGTGGCCCGCGGGGCCCCCGTGGCCCAGAAACCAAATGTTACCCCGAGGAGTCAGGGGGCCCATGGCGCCCGCGCGACTCGCCGGGCCAGCGCGGCGCATTGGGCCTGTGCGCGCTGGGGCGCACGTTCGGCCCAAGAAACCTTGGTGGGACTTGCGGGGTTCATGGGGCCGGCTGGGTTCGCGCGGCCCGCGGGCCTCGCGCGGCCCATGGAAATCCTAACGCTCACTTGGGGGATTGGAGAGTGCCCGTTATGTCCCCGCGCGCTCAAAGCTGGCATTCATCAGCGCGGGACACGCAAGCCCGAAGACACGGGCGACGGCATTCAACAGAGGCTGCAACGTTTGCTTTTTTCCGGTGATGTTTGGCGTTGGCGTCGGGTTCCTGTGCGCCGACGCGCTGCCTTCTCTCGAGCCCCTGTCTTTCCTTCCCTTCTGGCGGCGTCAGCCATATCTCTGCATTCGGCTTTTTGTTCTCTCAGCCTTCTGCTGAGAGGCTGACAACATTTGTTCGGCCATATTCTGAATGCTCAATGTTTGAGTCTCCTCTCGCGCAAGACGCCGCTGAGCCGCATCTGTAACTCCTGCTACGCTACCTCTGCTTGCTGCATCCGATTCTGCGCATCTTCAACTGACGGTTTTTTCTCCTGCTCAGCCTTATGTGTCATTGCCTGTCTCCCTGCTGCGGATTCTGCTAGCCTGCGTTTAGCTTCATCCCGCGGCCTTCTCATCCACCTGCGCCTCAAGGACAATCATCTGTATTTGCGCACTTGCAGCGATCAATTGTTGTCGATGTTGTCTCTGTTTCTCCCCCCAGTCCTGGATGGCAACGCAACGGCAGCTAGGTTCCTCCAACGCAATACATTCTTCACAGAGCCGTGCAAGACTGCACTTGGGATACACATTCGAACATCGTGAACACACTGGTCTTCGACCCGACCCCCCCGGCTCGCGCGCTTTCCCTGGGCACCGGTTCTCCGCCCGAGGCTGGCACCTGGGCCCGGCATGCCAGCAACTGCCCCGCATCGAGAAGCTACTGGTGGTCCTATTTGATGATGGACGAGGTGATTCAATGGCATCAAATCCTCTGGAACTGGAGCGTCCAGCTCTAGGGGCCTTCATGCGCCCCCTGCTAGAGGCAGGCGTGCCCTGCTCTCACCGTCTCACACCCATATTAGTGAAATCAACATCCTGACTCTGGGCTGGCTCATCTCCTTTGTCCTGCATCACAAGCTCATCAAGCTTTGGCACCCTGTCCCTTCTGGGACTTGGCAGTGCGAAGTCTGGTCGGTCAAAACCTTGCGGCAAAGGCGAAACATTTAGATCGCAACCCTCACTCTTAGACTTCTTTGTCGATGGAAGCGGAGCTGTACCTCCTGACTCTCTTGTATGCCTGACTGTACGTGAGACCTTAGGCGAGCTCAACACCGGCTGAGCCGACGAACTCTTGTCTTGGTTGGGGCATTCTTCATCCCCGAACTCATCATCCGAATCTAGAACGGGCTTTCCGAAGTGCATCGGCCGCTGCATAATCAACTGTTTCGTTCTCAGACGGATCTGCGCCTGAGGCGATCCCGTCGGGCCCAGCTGGGAGAGGATCTAGATGGTGCGATAGGCAAGGCGAGGTATGAAGCTGAGCATATGCTTCATCTTTCTCAATTGAAAGCGAATTATATTTTCCTGAATGTAAATCGCTCACATCCTCCCCCTGGCCATGCATCACAAACTGTGTTGCTTGCTCCGTGCTGCAATTTCAATCGTCTTGCACTTATATGGGAACAGTTTCTGGCAATTTCTCCATTTCATAATCTAAGTCAATCAATAATTGGAAGTTCGGGTGCACTCGTGCTATCTCGGGCGGCCCTTCGGCGGAAATTTTGGCTTAGCCATACCTTCCGCCCCGGGTTTGTGCTCTAGTCCGTGTCAATGAGTCAACTTGGGAATCCCTTTCCCTCAAGTCGAACACAGATTCCAACGCTTGCCTTCTGGGAAGATTGAGAGAATGAGGTCGCCTCATAGAAGTGTCTACTTCATCAATACGCTCGGGACGGCGTAGATGCGTCGATCATCCGAGCGCTCCTTCCTGCGATAACATGCTCAGCGAAGCTAACGGCTGAGCCGTCGCTTCGGCTGATAACCAGTATTTTGCCTGGATATGCATAATCCTGCTGTGTTCCGCTGGTGTCTCATGCTCAGTGGGCTTCGCCGATGACATGGGAAGAAAGACGAATGCCGCTAAGTTAGTAATAGGGTAGCCCTGAAGGGAGGAGGCCGGCCCGCCGGCCGACGCACGCGCGGGCGGTCGCAGGCACGTTATTATTCTGTTTCCCTGGAGCCAAACAGCTGTAAAGTAACAGACAACCCAAGCTGTGCAAAAGTAAGAAAGCAAGAGAAGCAGCAGGATGGTGGTGCGGAAGGAGCGCATTGACTCATACTTATCATATCCTCCTCCTCCACCTCCGTTTCCTCCTCCTCATCTTCCTCGTGTCCTTTGTCTTCCGTCCTTTTCCTCTTCCCACTCCCCGCCATCATCCTCCCCCTCATCCCACTCCTCCTCGTCCTCCTCTTCCTCCTCCTCCTCCTCCTCCTCCTCCTCCTCCCCTCTCTTCCTGCTAATATCATCATCATATTGGATTACTGTTCCTTATAGATAACTCCTCCTTGTCGCACCCCCAAGCGTATCGGGAGGGCGCGCCAGCCGTTTCGCCTGAGGTTTCCCCATCACTTATGATTTTGACGCGTGCAATTCGCAACAGACACACGGATGTAGGTGGATCGCTGTAAGTCGGGTTCTCGCCTCAGCGCGCAGAACAATCGTCCTGAATTAAAGGTGTGCTGCAGCTTCGGGGATGGAGGGCGTTAAAAACATGTCAAATTGAGATCTCGTCTCCAAAGCTTGCAAAAGTTTCAAAGATGCAAGCGGGTGTTCAAATATGGCAAAAGTTCGAATGCGGCTCTATCCTCAGCACGGTGCACAATCGTCTGAAGTGCTTGCATGAGTTTCAAGGGTGGAGGGCGGGTCGATTTCAAAATGGTGTTCTGCCAGGAGCACCGCGCACATTCGTTAAGGTTTCATCAGCTTCAACGATGCAAAGCGGGTCGTTTTCAAAACGGGGTTCTCACCTCAACACGTCGCACAATCGTCGTAGAGGTTCGCATGAGCTTCAAGGATGGAGAGCGGGTCGTTCTCAAAATTGGGTTATGGCCGGAGCGCCACGCACATTCGTCTTGAAAGCTTGCAGAAGCTTCAAGGATGGAGGGCAGGTCGTTTTCCAAATGGAGTTTTTTTCTTCTGGAGCGCGGCACACATTCGTCTTGAAAAATCGCAGCTGCTTCATGGATGGAGGGCGGGTCGTCTTCAAGATCAATCGTAGGTGCGTCTCCTCAGCGCCGCGCACATTGATCTTCAAAAGTTGCAAAAGCTCCAACGTGGAGTGCGGCTCCTTTTCAAAAAGCGGCTTTCGCCTGAGCGCCGCGCACATTCGTCGTATAACATAGTAACACTGACATGAATGAAGGACAAATTCTTTTCAACATGGGGCTTTCGCTTGGGACTTCTGAGTACATGAACACATATGTCACAGGTCATGGAGGGACGATGCTTCCTGTTCAAGAAGGGGCTCTCGCTTGAGGTGTTCTCGATGATGACGGCCGCAAGTGCAACCTGGTACAACACTTACACAAATTGGGGCGGTCCTGCTGCAAAGCGGGAATCTCGCCAGACACCTGGCATATCGTGTGATTCGCTAGACAGGTGCAAGGCGATTCCTGTTCAAAGTGAGGCTCTCGCCTGAATGGCAGGCCCATGGGGTGCTAGTGTTTCAAAGGAGCAACTCTTGTAGCGACAGGGATAGCTTGTAGGGATTTCTGACGAGGGAACTTGGGACGGGAGGGTGTGTCATAACATCCTCCCCTTCCACCTCTTCTTCTTGATCCTTCTCCTCATCCCCATCCTCGTCATCATCATCATCATCAGCAGCAGCATCATCATCATCATCCTCATCAGAATACTCATCCTCCCCCTCATCATCATCAGAATCATCAACTTCCACCATCATCACCATCATCGTCGTCATCATCACCGTTGTCACGTCGTCGTCGTCATCGTCAGTGTCGTCGTCATCATCATCATCAGCATCATCAACATCAGCATCATCATCACCATAACCAGTATCATCACCATCACCATCATCACACTCCCCCTCCTCCTCCACATCACCGCAACCACCCACCAGAATCATCGTCATCATCATCATCACCATCAGCAGCAGCAGTAGCACCATCATCATCAGCAACATCAACACCACCACCACCAACAACAACAACATCATTATCAGCATCAGAGTCATCAGCATCATCATCGTCATCATCGTCATCATCATCAACGTCAGCATCAGCATCAGCATCGTCATAATTATCATGATCATTAGCAACAGCATCAGTAGCATCAGCAGCATCACCATCATCAGCATCATCAGCATTGCGTTCAGTATAGTAATCGGTATCATCATAGCCATTCGTCATCATCATCGTCATCATCATCCGTATCAGCATCATCATCATCATCATCATCAGCAGCAGCAGCAGCAGTAGCAGCATCACAAGCATGATCGGCAGCAGTAGCAGCAGCATCATCAGCATCATCACAATCAGCAGCAGCATCATCATCATTAACCACAACACCATCAACATGCCATCATCATCATCAGCAGCAGCAGCATCGCTGTCGTCATCATCATCATCATCAGCATCATCAACAGCATCAACAGCATCATCGTCATCGTCAGTGTTGTCATCAGCATCACCAGGACCACCACCATCATCATCAGCATCTGCACCTGCATCATCATCATCACCAGCATCATCGTAACAAATAATCATACACAGCATCATCATCATCCTCATCATCATCATCATAAGCCTCAGCATCATCATCATCTGCGCCATCATCATCAACAGCATCAGCATCGACATTATCATCATCATCATCATCATCATCATCATCATCACTAGCACCATCATAATCATCATCCTCAACAGCCTCAGCATCAGCATCAGCCTCAGCATCATCATAATCATATGGCTCCTTATTATCGTCCTCCTCCAACACCACCACCACCACCACAATAGCCAACATCATCACAAACGTCACCACCGACCCCACCATCATCATCCTCATTATCAGCATTGCCACCATTAACACTCATCATCAAAATCCGTCTCTTCTACATCCGTCCTGCCCTACCCCACCCCCCTCCCCCGCACCATCATTAGCAGCAGGATTACCAGCCTCATACTTCGCCATGCCTTCCTCGCTCGTAGGGTCAAGCTGCTACCATAAGGAACGCTCAATCTGGAACGGAGCCCCTCGTCGGTCCCAGAAGTGCCTTGTCGCGCCCCTGCCAGCACATGTGTATGTGCATTCTTGGCCCAAACACTTTGCGACACAAAGCGCTCGTCTGGTGCCTCTGCTTTCTGAGAGTGGCAGACCTCAATTTGGTATTATGCGCGTCCACCACAGCGATGAAGAACTTCGGTTACGCATGGCGGCGGCAACATGCACCAAGCAACCCCAGGGACATGCGAGGGCCAAACTGCAATAGCCGACCTCCGCGTGGTATGATGCTTGGGCAGAGCTGGCTCTGTGAGGATCCTGGAGCCAGAAGCGGGTCCAAGCTTGGTTGCTCGAAGTCCGGCCTCCTCATCTCGGTGATAGATCGGCCTGCGATACTGACCATGGCGGCAGCAAACTGCAATAACTCAGCAACATGCCCATCCCCGTGTCACCACGATCACCACTATCACACTATCACCACAATCACCATCATCATCATCCGAATTTCATGGTCGCCACAATCAGGACCAGCATAATCATCATTCACCACCATTAGCAGCAGCAGCAGCAACAGCATCTCCATCATCCGTTATCAACCATTTACCATCCACCATACACCGTCCACCATCCACAACCCACCAGCATCATCGTCACCATCACTATCGTCACCATAGTGCCATCATCACCTCCGCCATCAGCATCACATCTCTGTGTTTGGCCGCCATGTCTCCATGCCCCTGCTCACCCTCACTATCCCCCCTTCCTCCACTCATGTAAATGCACGCTCATCCTCGCCCTCCTCTCCTCGCCCCGTTCCCCCAATCCTCGTCCTTATCGCGGCCTTCGCCACCATGAGGACCGAGCCGCCTGGCAACAGAAGGAGCGGGTTCTGCCGCACGGTCTGACGGGCGATGGCGGCGCGGGCGAGGCTCTCTTCATCATCTGACCGACTCCTCGTTCGCCTCCTCCTCTACGTCTGCCCCCAGCTCGTCGGCCCCCTCCTCGACCTGCTCTCTTTCACGTAGACCCACAACGGCCCCAAAAGGGCCCCGCTGGTCCAAGAGGCTCCCAAAACAGCTCTGATTCGCGCCCGAAGAGCGTTTCAAGACGGCCCTGAGAAGTTCCCAAGACGGCCTTCGAAGGCGTCAACAAGGGCGAGAGGACGGACCGTCAGGCCCCAAGAAGCCCCAAAGAAATCCCAACGAGGCCGCCAAGAGGCCTCAAAGACGCCCCGAAGAGGTTCCCAGGAGGCCTGCTTTAATCGGGAGCACATAGCCCAATAGTTTGGACAAAGCTTGGCCCAACGTTGAGCCACAGATGCGTCTCTATAGGCAGAGGGCGGTGCGGTTCGCCGACGGCGTCTTCGACAAGTGTTGAAGTTGTCGAGAGCCAAATATATAAGCATCATCTGGTCCTGTTTGCTTCGATCGCACTGTCGAACAGTGAAGCACGCGTGAGCCAAACTCATGGCGAGACACAGTTGCTGTAAGGAAGTCGACAACGGCAACAGCGCAGCGCAACTCCCGTGAACAGACACCCGACTGCACGCGGTACCGTTGCCAGCTTGGTTGGGCAACCACATGTAAGCTGACAGGGGTAGGGCTCGCAGGCGGTCGCAAACTGGCAACGCTCCCCAGGTGGGCTGCTCCTCGTCGGCAAGGGGGCTCCATCAGCAACCCGATCGAGCAGCAGAAGCCAGCCACTGTCGCCGACGAGCATCGCTGCGCCACGTGGGCTGCCAGGTCGCGACGGGGCGCCGATGGCTGCCTCATTCGCGAACACTCCGCATTGCGTTGCGCCCAATCGAACAAGTCGGCCCTATGCAGAGCTCGGGTGAAAAAGAAACGCGCCGTCAAAACTGCACGTCATCCAATCAACCACGCCCCGGCTGGCCCCTTGCACGGTGCGGTCGGCTGTCGCTCAACACAGGCATCCTCCTACGAATCGCTATCCTCTAACACGCAGCCGTCGATGCGCCAAAGTCTTTTCCTTGGCGATTTCTGTTGTCCTGGGTGGCAGTCAAGGCGTCCTCTTGCACACGCAGTTCGTCAGGCAAGAGTTTGAGTGGTGGGTCAAAGTTCGGGATGCGACGGGCGTCGTCGCCAGCAATGTGTCACCTGAGCTTGCGCATACTATGTCATCCATTCCGATTTCCCCGCCCTCCCTCCCCTCCAACCCAGCTCTCCCATGGGTTAAGCTTGCGCTGGCGATGGTGCTGAAAGCTCGAACCTTGAGACGCATCCGCGCTGAGAGTCTCAGTTTCATTTAGCCAGAAACGTTTCGGGAAATCGGATTAGTCTTAAGTTCATTTTTGACGATGACCGCTTACCTTGATCGCTGGCCTTCCCGGACCGTGCTGAGCACAGGAAGGGGCGCAGTGTAACGTTGCGGACGCTGGGGAATGAGTGATCTCGTTCTGCCCAAGTGCGTTTACCTGCATCTGGTCTTTAACTTGCTACTGCCATGAGAATGGTTTCTGCGGTGTAAGTGTGAAGTGTGCTGGAAGAGCACAGACCAGGAATGCCTCCAGAAGGGACAGAGAAGCCCATGCGACCACTTTTTGGGACAAGTAGCCCCGGGTGACCATTTTCCCAACAAGTGGTCGCCGAGCCCACGGGCCGCAGATCGAGAACGAAATCCGCGGTACGGGGCGTGAGATTGTGGAGGCATGGTTCCTGATCGTCGACGCGCGTGGAGGTCAGAGCCCCGAGTCAGCTCAGATTCCAACTGGCGGGGTCATCATGTTTTGAGGCTCAGGCCGAAGTGTAGGGCAGACGCGTTCAACCCAACTCCACGTGGCGCCCGAGCAGAGCGCCAAAGATAGTGCAGGCAAACAGAGAGGCCAAGGGTAGAGTTGCGTACGCTCGCGGGTAGAAATCCTCATCATCGCCGTCATCAGCACCATCATCATCATCATCATCATCATCATCACCATCATCATCATCATCATCATCATCATCATCAACATCATCATCATCATCATCACCACCACCACCTTCATCATCACCACCACCACCATCATCATCATACTCATCGTCATCATCATCATCATCATCATCATCATCATCATCGTAATCATCATCGTCATCATCGTCATCAGCATCATCATCATCATCACCATGAGCATCATCATCAGCATCAACATCATAATCATCATCATAATCATCATCATCAGCAGCAGCACCGTCAACGTCATAAACAACAACGGCATCCTCTTCCTCCACCTCCTCCTCCTCCTCACCATCATCAGCATCATCAGTATCACAACCACCACCACCACCACCACCACAACATCCCCATCATCATCACCATCATCATCACTATCATCATCCCCATCCTCCTCATCGGCAGCAGCATCGTCATCATCATCCTCATCATCATCATCATCATGCTCATCATCATCATCATCAGCATCACCATCATCATCATCATCACCGTCATCATCAGCATCATCAGCATCATCATGGTCATCCTCATCATCATCAGCAGCATCATCATCATGATCAGCATCATCATCAGCAGCATCATCAGCATCATCACCATCATCATCAGCAGCATCATAATCAGCATCAGCAAAATCAGCAGCATCATCATCATCAGCAGCAGCATCGGCATCATCATCATCATCAGCATCAGTATCATCATCATCATAATCGTCATCATCATCATTATCATCATTATCATCATTTATCATCCGAATCCGTATCATCACTATTGACATAATCGTCATCATCAGCAGAAGCAAGATCATCATTAGCAGCATCATCATGAGCAGCATCAACATCATCATCATCATCATCATCATGAGCAGCAGCAATCCGCAGCATCATCATCATACTCATCGTAAGCATCGTCGTTATCATCAGCATCATCGTCGCTGTTTCAATTGTCGCCATCGTCATCGTCAACGTCATCAACATCATCATCATCATCATCATCATAATCACCACCTCCACCGTCTTCATCCGCAGCAGCAGCATCGTCATCATCATCAGCAGCATCATCAGCATAATCATCATCAGCAGCAGCATCAGCATCATCATCCTTATCCTAATCATCATCACCATCATCAGCATGATCATCATCAGCCGCATCATCATCAGCAGCAGCATCATCATCCTCATTATCATCCTCATCATCATCAGCATCAGCATCGCAGCTCTCCCAAGCTTTGGGGCACGAGTTGTCCAACGTGACGATGTCAGATGCCCCCGCGAACAGCCGCAACCCAGAATGCTGGGCTGGCACGGTGGACTTGTCGCAGGCAGCTGGATAGAGGAAGAAAGACACACATAAACATAAAGTTCCGGATGTCCGCGCGGCGCTGGACCCCCCTTGGCGGCGCCGGCTCGAAAGCCGATCCAAGAAATCCGCGGCGACCTCTTGAAATTCTGGAGGCGAGCCTCGATCACGGCGCCCACGGTGCCCTTCTCGCGCACGTCCTGGGCTGGGCAGGGAGGAGCCCCAGGAGGAGAGAAGGAGCAGGACGAGCACGAGGGGCAGGACGTGCACGCAGGAGCACAAGGATCAGGATCTCTCGAGTACGGCCACCCCGCTGCATACTCAAGGCACGCATTGACAAAAAAACCGGCGGCGGCGGGGGCGGCCTTAGGCCCCCCCCCGCCGCCGATTACAGGTCTGCTTCAAGCAATCCAGGCTACGAAGCCCATCGCCTGGCTTCCCGAGCTCGGGAAGGCGGGCAACACCAGGAGAAGGAGCTTGGCAGCGTGGGGGCGAGGCCGAACAAGGCAGGGGGAGGAGGAGGCGCCCAAGGAGGAAAAGGAGAAAAAGGGACAGGAGCAGGAGGAAGGGCGACAAACGAATAAGGCTGCCGTCGAGGCGGGTGCGCCTGTCGCACGCATGCCCTTTACGAGGACCAGTGGGTGCGGGACTGCGCTGGACTCAGACGAAGCACAAAGAAATTGGTGCGGGGTTGCGTTGGATCAGTGGAGGGCGGGGGTGAATTGTAACGAGCGAGACATACTGTATGAGGAGGAGGACAAGGAGGAGGAAGAAAAGAAGGAGAAAGACAACGACGACGACGACGATACTAAGCAGGAGGAGGGATCAGGAGCAGGAGCGGGAAAAGCCAAGCATGTTTGATGAGGGAGAAGCAGAAGCAGCATGAGCATTGGCAGGATAGGGGTGGCAAAGACGTCGTCGCCGCCGACCCCCATCATCCTCACCTGCCTTCATACTACATCACCACCACCACCAGCATCATCGTAATCATCATCATCGTCGTCGTCACCACCACCACCACCATCATCATCAGCAGCAGCATCAACATCAGCATCATCCTCATCAGCATCATCATTCTCCTCCTCCTCATCATCATCATCTTCATCATCATATTCATCATGATAATCATCATCATCATCATCATCATCGTCATCATCATCATCATCATCATCATCATCATCATCATCATCATCATCATCATCATCATATTCATCCTCATCTTCATCATGCTTGCCGCCGCCACCACCATCACCACCACCACGACTATCATCAGCAGCAGCAACATCATCCTCAGCCTCATAATCGCCATCACCATCACCATCACCATCACCATCAGCACTGCCATGATCATTACCAACATTATCACCGACATCGTTATCACCAACAACAAGAACAATAATGTCAAGACTGTTCGCTCGTATGCGCCCGCGTGCCATTCAACACAAGTATCCCAAGACCTCGGTACCCGCCCTCCTCGTCTTGGATCGTACCCCCCTTTGGGGTATATCTTCCTCACCTGTTACGTGTAGTTGGCGCAGCCCCTAAAACAGGGGGAGGAAGAAAGGAGGAAAAAGACAAAGGGGAGGGAGAAGGACGGAGCACGATAGAGATCTACAAGAGGGGTGGAAGGAGCAGGAGCGCAAGGAGCAAAACAAGACCGGCGGGTCGGGCGGGCCGACCCTAGCAGGCAGGTCGGGCGGGCGGGCCCGGACGGCCAGCCCGGGCGGGTGGGTCACTGAAGCGTCAATACAACATGAATCGCAAGGAAATTTCTGGCGACAACACGATTCCCAAGTAAATCATCAAAACTCCAAAGCGAGAGCGTGATTCCTGATTCATGGGGGCACGGCGGCATCTGAATAAACTGCAAGACAGTACCACAGAGAGCGCTATTCCTGCAATATTACGAAATTATGTGCGAGAGTGCGATTCTCAAGCCGCAGGCGGGAGCCGTTGTTGTTGTAAGTCGAGGGCCAGGGGCGCAATCTGAGAAGGAATATTTTCCCTTGTAAGTTTGCCTGGGGACCCAACCATATGCAGCTGTGAGTGACGCAGCTGTGAATATCGTCTTCGGTGAAGCTCCCGAAAGGGCCACGAAACCTGAAACGAAAATACTAAAATGGGCGAGGTGAGCGCATGCGAACGCAGCCAATGGGCTCATCGGTACAGTTCCCTATGGGGCCACGAAACGCGTGAGACGTCTGCCGAAATGGGCGGGGCGGACGCATGCGACCGCCACTGCTGCCTTTGGTGGAGCTCCGTATGGGGCCGCGACACGTGTGAAGGATGTACGGAGAAAATCGGAGCGGACGCATGCGACCACCGCCACTGGAGCCTTCGGTGGCGCTCCCCTATAGGGCGACGGAAGGGTATGCCGAAAATGGGTGCGGCGGACGCACGCGAACACCGCCACTGGGGCCTTCGGTGAAGCTGCTTGTGCCCACGAAACGTGTGAGGGGTGTGCCGACATGGGTACGGCGGGCGCAGGCGAACGCAGCCACTGCGGCCCTCGGCGGGGCTCACCATAGGGCCACGGAACGTGTGACGGGTGTGCCGAAATGGGTGCGGCGGGTGCATGCGAACGCAGCCACAGCTGCCTTCGGTGGAGCCCCTATATGGGATCACGAAACGTGTGAGAATTGTACCGAAGAAATGGGTCCGGCACGCGCATGCGCGCGCAGCCACCAGGGCCTTCGGTGGACTTCCCTACGGGGCCACGAAACGTGAGGGGCGTGCCGGAATGGGCGGGGCGGACGCATGCGAGCGCAGCCAGTGGGCCTTTCGTGGGACCACGAAATTTGTGAGGGGTGTGCCGATATGGGCGCGACGGGCGCATGCGAACGCAGCCACCCAAGCATTCGATCAAGCTCCCCATGGGGCCACGTAGCGTGTGAGGGGTGTGCCGAAATGGGTGCGGCGGGAGCATGCGAACGCAGCCACTGGGCCCTTCGGTGGCGCTCCCTATGGGGTCACGAAACGCGTGAGGGGCACAGCGCAATAGGGGCGGCGGGCGCACGCGAGCGCTGCCAGCGGGGGCCTTCGGTGGAGGCCCCCATGGGGCCAGGAAACATGTGAGGGGTGCGTTTCGGGATGCGTCACGGCAGCAACATGCGGAGGGTAAAAACAGTGATGGAACGGGAGGAGGAGCGGGAGGAGAAGGAGGTGGTGGTGGCGGTGGCACTCAGCATCTGGTCGAGTCTGCAATGCTCAGACGACTACAGTTGCCCGCTGTGCGCATAAAAAGAGAAAGGTCCCCTCGCGAAACTTCAAAGTCGGCACTCCCGTCACGACTAGATTTCAAACCAGGGAACACCATAGAAATCGTTAGGGTCTAGAAGCCTAACGGAAACACCCCGAACAGTGCGCAGTGGCACCAGATCCCGAGAGTGAGAAGTCAAACGTCTCAGCAGACACGCGCGCACACACACGCACACGCACACATACACACACACACACACACACACGCACACACACACACACACACACACACACACACACACACACACGCACACACCGTCACACGCACAACACACACAGGAGCGAGGGAGAGGGAAAGCGAGACACAGGAGGACACAACCACAGGAGGACGAGGGGACAGGGAACAGAGAGGCGGAGGCAGGTGGAGAAACACAACAGTCATTCTAGAAAAGGCCTCATCACTTAAGACTGGCCTCTACCTCGGCCCATTCCTTTACTTTTACGTGGCCGACGTTTGGGCTGAATTTGCGGGGGGGCCCAGGGGCCCGAAAATTGGGCTCTCCCTCTCTCAGAAACACACTGCCTGGGCCCCTCGGTTCCGAAGGTACTTACAGACACTGACTGACTACGACTCAGTCCCCTCAGATCTTGCGAGACTCCCGAGCCTGAAACCTGAAGTAGTTCATCCCATGCTATCTGCATATCTCCAGAGCCTTCTACCACTTCTTGTGCTTGCCCCCGTTCAGCATTCTCTGCAACGATTTCTGGAGATTCCTCTCGGGCCCCGCTCGTGGCGGCGGCCCTGGTTCGGGCCGAGGCCAGAGTTTCAAGAAGCACTTCGAAATCAACAGGTTGGCCGGCGCAATCAACGCGTTCGGCGGCCCCCCGATCGGAAAAAAACGCGCGCGCGTAGAATGTGCGACGCACTTTCATATCCTCTCCTTCCTTCAGATGCGTGGACTTGGCCCTCCAATGCATGATGCGCTCTGCTGCTAACTCCATTATCTCGCCTCTCAGCCGCTTCGCCAGGGCCGCGAGGCCCACCGCTTCCGCTTAAATGTCCTGCGCTTCCTTCGCAACAGGCTGCAGCGCCAGGACCATCGGCGCCGCCATGGCCACAAGGAGCGATGGGGGGCCCGATCCGATGATTCGCATCCTGCCCGACGAGGCGCATGTAGCGCTGAGCCGCTGCCACCGCGCGCGCATGCAAGATGCACCCCTTGCCAAAGAATGGACGATTCTTGCGGCGTCCTGTGTCCGGTGCACGGTGTCCCGTGTCCGGTGTCTGGTGTCCGGTGCCTGGTGTCCGGTGACCAAAGTCTGGTGTCTGGTGTCCGGTGTCCGGTGACCAGTGTCCGGTGCCCGGTGCCCGGTGTCCAGTGTCCGGTGTCCGGTGTCCAGTGTCTGGTGTGCGGCGTCCACTGTCCGGTGTCCCTTGTCCGGTGTCCGGTGTCCGGTGTCCAGTGTCTGGTGTCCGGTGTCCGGTGTCCGGTGTCCAGTGTCCAGTGTCCAATGTCTGGTGTGTGGTGTCCAGTGTCCGGTGTCCGGTGTCCGGTGTCTGGTGTCCGGTGTCCGGTGTCGGGTGTCCGGTGCCCAGCGTCCGGTGCCCGCTGCGCGGTGTCTGGTGTCCCGTGTCCGGTGTCCAATGTCCGGTGTCTGGTGTCTGGTGCCCGGTGCCCGGTGTCCAGTGTCCGGTGTCTGGTGTCCGGTGTCCAGTGTCCGGTGTCCGGTGCCCAGTGTCCGGCGCCCAGTGCCCGGTGTCCAGTGCCTATAGCTTTGATGAGCGCGAAGCAATAAGTATTTATAAATGGTTATAGTGATGGTATGTTAGGATGGTTTAAGATTGTTTAGGATAGGTTAGGATGTGATGTAGGATTGTATAGCGTGGCCATTAGCACTAATGACGATTAGGTATCTATTGTGACCCATAGGAGGCTAACAGTTCCTAAAACCATCGCAAGTTGAAAATGTATGTTTTACATTTTTTTCAATATTTTGCAATATTTTTTCACGATTTTTCAATATTTTCACGATTTGTCAATATTTGTGTGTATTTCACTATTTTTCACTATTGTTCACTATGTGTCTGTATTTAACTAGTTTTCATTATTTGTCACGATTTATCATTATTTTTTCAAAATGTTCACGATTTGTCTGCATGTCCGATTACTTTTTTGTTTATATATATATATATATGTATAAAGATGCCCCCACAGAACGTTGCTGCCAAGAGGGGCGAGGAGGCGCTCGCCCACCTGCAGCTCTGAAGATGCAGCGAGGCGCCCGCGGGGGGATCTCTTTCTTCATCTGCTCACTTCCTACAGCGGCCAAACCGCTTGACATTGCATTTGTATCACTCCTGCTCTCCCCTCCCCTTCTGAGGCCAGACCGCTTGCCATCATATTATCATTTTGTTATGATATTCCTTTTCTACAGCGGCCGCGCCGCTTGGCATATCATATTATCATTAACCCTGCCCTCCCTTCTTCATTCTACAGCGGCCAAACCGCTTTGCAGATTACCTTGTTCACTTTTACGAAGTATCTGAAGGGCGATAGCAACGCGCAAAGCGGATTGACCGCATCGCCCGCGCGCAACATCCTTGCGGGCAACATCGGCTTGTGGCCTGCCCGCTTGTTGCCTGCATGGAGAGGGGTGAAGAGGATGAGAAGGAGGAGGGGCAGCAGGAGCGGCCCCTCGCATCAGCGGACTGACCGCTCGGCAATATCTTTCGACGCGCCGCGCCAACGCGCCGCAGCCGCGACGACGGTTCGAGCGCTGTCGCCGCGGCGACGGCGGCGCGCGCGGCATGGACTCCGCAGGAATCCTTCGGCGCATCGCCGCAGTCGGTTCAAACCTGGCGGCTATAGGCGAGCAGGCGCAGTTCGCCTCGGTGTCGCGCTCGCAATCGGCGCAGCTCATCCGGGAGCTCAAGATGGCGAGGTTGCCGCCAGAGGAGCTTCAACCGATTTTGGGTGCGATCGCGGAGTCACGTTTTCTCGAATGCGACAGGGCGAGCATCAACGCCGCCATTTCGCAGCTGGTTTCTGCCGATGGCGATCATTGCATTGCCATCGCGAACTACCAGGAGTGGGAGACGCTCACCGAGTTCTTGCCCCAGTCAATGTGGGATTCCCTGCCTTCAGGAAATCCAAACATACTGTTCGACTTTCTGATTGACCTGGGGCTGCGCAAAGCTTCGGAGCCGACGAAGCACGCGATGGCCTGCCTGCTCCTGCAAGCAGGGAAAGGGCTTGAAGGCGCTCTTCAGATCGACGCTGACACCAGGACACAGTCGGCGTTGGCAGTCGGCACGCTGTTCGCACAGAGGGCAGCTAAGAAGACGCTGCCAGTTCCTGTCATCACGAAGTTGCCAGCGGCGCCGATGATTCTTCAGATCGAGCATTCCGCTGTGTACATGCGGGCGTACAGTTTGCAGCAGCCGAAACGCTTCGATCTCGACCCCGTCCAATGGAGTGTCCTCAAGAAGGCCGCCAAACATGCGCCAGCGCACAGGTCGGGCTGCAACTACGGGCGCCCCGAAGAGCAGCGGGATGCATCGGGCTCCCTCGAGACAGGTGGCTCCAACATCCTTCCCTTCACATCAGCAGCCGCGTCAGCCAAGCCAGGGCGCATCTCCCGAAATGGTCGCGCAAGTGGTAACATCGATGATGCCATCGCTGTTGCCGGTGCAGCAGCAGATCCAGGGAATGCAGCACCAGGTGCTCCAGCAACGATCTCAGGGCAGCCGAGCGGGGCAGCGCCGAACCCGAACCCTGTCTCAGCGTTTCTGATTGGGTCTCCGAGTGAGAAACCGCCAACCTCGAGCTCACTCCAAGATGCCGTGGCAGCGATTGCTGCACCACCAGCGCCTACCCCAGCACTTGTTGCACCGCCAGCACCAGCAGCGTGCGCAGCAGCAGCAGCAGCAGCACTCGCGCCAGCAGCAGCGCGCGCAGCAGCACCAGCAGCAGGCGCGCCAGCAGCACCAGCAGCGCGCGCTGCAGCACCAGCAGCAAACCTCGCGCCAGCAGCAGGCGCGTCACCAGCAGCAGCAGCTGAGGCACCGCCTGCAGACTCAAAGCCCAAAGTTGACGCCGCGACGGGATCGAAGCCGAAGCTGTCAGTAGCTGAAGCAGCCGACAGAATTACGAAGGCCTAAGACGCCCAGATGAAGGGGCGGAAAAGGGCAAAGACAGAAGATGAAGCCAAGAGCCGCGATGACCAATCTGCAGCACCCCCGAAGACGACAAAACCCGCCAAGCTCCCTGCAGCCGCTGGTCCGAAAACCGCCGTGAAGTTGCCGCGCTTGCACGACGAAGCCACGCGGGACAATTTCCTGATCCGCTTTAATGGCGTTGCGGACGCGCGGGGTTCCATGAGCCCCCCGCGCACCGCGAAGACGAAGCAAGCCGCCACGATGGAGGCCCGCGGGGGGGTGGGTGGGGGAAGGGGCCCCGCGGGGGAGGAGGGCAGGATAAAGGAGGGGAAGGTGGGAGAATGCGCGGCAGGAGGGGGGAGGGGAGAGTAGGGGAGCGCATGGAGGAGCAATTATTGTTGCTGAACCTGCAGGCCGTCAAGGTCTGCAAGGACGCGTGCAAGAAGAGCAGCGTGCACGTCCCCCAGGGCCGCGAATCCCTCTCGAGCGCGACGTGAGGTTTGCGTCGGTGCTGAAAATATTGTCGCCGCGATTGCATGTCCGCAGTCCTGGCGCCATACAAACATCTAAGATTGCATCATCTCGTGCCTATGACGTTTGCGACGGCGGCCTGGACGCTCTGCCTGGTGCTTACGTCGGGTTTGCGCAAGGCGTTTGTCAAACTTGCTTGTTATAGCGGCCCGACCGTTTTTGTCGCATGCTGTGTGTCAACCTTGCTTATTATAGCGGCCAGCCGCTTGCGCTTGCTTCAGCGGCCTGGCCGCTTGCGCGGCCGCCCACGCCGCGCCCTGCGCCCTGCGCGGCGCCATGGGCGCGTTCCTCAACCTGGAGAACGTGGACCCGCTGTGTTTCCTGCGTGGCGAAGACAACTCCACGCTTTCTCTGCGCCTCTCTCTTTCTCCCGTGCCCCTCCCGTGTTCCCCCTCCCGTGTCCCTCCCGCGCCCCTCCCGCGCCCCGCATGCCCCTCCCCCCGCGCCCCTCCCGCGTCGCTCCCGTGTCCTTCCCGTGCCCCCCCCCCGTGCCCCATCCCGTGCCCCCCTCCCGTGCCCCCCCTGCCCCCCCTCCCGCGCCCCTCTCGCGCGCGCCCCGGGAAGCTGCTGCAGTTGCAGCAGCGCGCGGCGGCGGGGCAGCGCCAGCGCACGGCGCTGGAGCAGCACCAGCTGCTGCAGTTGCAGCACCAGCGCACGGCAGCACCAGCGCAGTTGCAGCACCAGCGCCAGCTGCAGCAGCAGCAGCACCGCAAGCAACATCGCACGGCATCCCGCGGCCACGGCATCAGCGCACGAACACGGAGGAGGCCGCCCTTCGCATCAGCCAGGCCAAAGCGCGGGCGCTCGATCGCCACCACGGCCTTGACACGCCTGCTCCTCGCGCGCCGACGAGCCCAGTGCGCAAGAAGCCGAAGCTCATTACTACGTCAAAGCACCGCAACGCAGTGGAGCAGGAGGACACGGCGACGAGAAGCGAGCCGAAACAGCCCGTGCAGCTGGTCTCCCCGCCGGCAGGCAGCGCATCAGCAGCGCAGCAGCAGCCGCAACAGCAGCTTCTGCCGACGCGCATGAAAGCCGCGCCATGCATGGCGCCATGGGCGGAGCCAGGACCCGCAGCGCCGCCTCCGAAGGCGCTGACGCCTCAACCGCCTGCAACGCCGCCCCCCGCGCCGCCGCAGCCTGCAGCGCCGCCGCCGCATCCGGAGGCGCCCGGCGCGCCGAAGCAGCCTGCAACTCCGCCCCCCGCGGCGACGCAGCCTGCGGCGCCGCCGCCGCCTCCGAAGGCTGGGGCCCCGCGCGCGCGCCCCCCCGGCCCGCGCGGCCGGCGGGCTCCGAACGGAGAGCCGCGGAGGGCGGGCGTGGGCGGCGGTCAGGCGCGTTAATTACGGCATCAGCGGCGGCCGCCATCGCGACTACTACCGCATGCTGAACGCCGCCAAGAAGCAGGGCCCAGAGGCGCTCGCGAGGTTCAAGGTCAGCAACCCGCGCCCTCGCGATGTCGAGGAGACGCCGGCCCTCTACCAGCTTGCGAAGGCGAAGATACAGCCTGCATCGAAGCCGCCGCCGCCCCCGCCGCTGCAGCGAGGAGCTGCCGCGAGGCCGCGGAGCTGCAGTGAGGAGCTGCAGCGAGGCCGCTGCAGCGAGGAGCTGCAGCGAGGAGCTGCAGCGAGGCCGCTGCAGCGAGGAACTTGCCACAAGTCGCTGCAGTGAAGGGCCGCCACAAGCCGCTTTTAATGGCGGAGGAGGAGGAGGAGGGAGGGAGGTGGAGGAGGGAGGAGGAGGAGGAGGAAGAGGAGGAGGAGGAGGAGGAGGAGGAAGAGGAGAACGATGCTCGTTCGCACTTGGCGCCTGCAGGCATGCCTCGGCCCGCCTCGGCCCGCGCGCCCGCCTTTGCCGAGCGACCTGGCCGCCTCGGCCCTCGCGCGAATGAAACATGGCGTGCTCTTCACCTTTGTTCTTCAACTTCCAGCGGCCAGACCGCTTTGCCGATTCCGCATGCGCATTGCCCCTCCTTCTCCCTTCCATCAATACCGTTTGTTCTTCCTCTGTTTCCTGTAACCCCTCCTCCTCCCACGTAGCGGCCAGACCGCTCTGCCTATTCCCCTTCCTCCATCTCCCCATCCACCAATTCCAGCTTGCACCCCCTCCTTCTTCGCGCGCCCACCCTCCTCCGACATGGCGGCCAGACCGCTTTGCGCGTTGCCATCGCCAGTCAGATAGCGGGCAGACCGCTTCGCGCGTTGCCACCGCCCTCCAGATAGCGGTGAGACCGCTTTGCGCGTTGCTATCGCCCTTCAGCTTCGCATTGGTTTCGCCGCGCGGTTGCATCTTGGCTCGAGGAGGCGGCCGAAGCCCCCGTTCCGTGGCCTTCGCATCAGCGGCTCGACCGCTCGCGAGCGCGCCCCTCGCCGCCTCGCCCTGCAGAGATGGCCGCCGACAACGAGCACCGCGCGCGGCGGTGGTTCCACGAGCGCCCGCCCCCCGAGAACTGCAGCATAGAGGCGTGGAGTCGCAAGTGGCATCGGTGCCAGTCGTGGGTTTCGGAAGACGATGCTCGCTACAAGGTCTTCAGGCACCTGAAGTCTCGCGATGAGCACAGGGGCGACCTCGAGCATCTCGACGACGAAGGGATCAAGGAGCTGATCGATTCGTTGCCCATCGAGACTCACACCATCAGCAAGCGCGACGGCGAGCACATCAGGTGGACGCAGCGGGGGGAAGAGAAGAATGAGAAGAAGCGCCGAGATGCCGAATACGATCGCCGCGGCCAGAACAAGCGCCAGCGCGGAGGCAGCAACAAGGGAGGCATCTCGGAGCAGCAGAAGGGAGAGATTGCCGAGATTGTTGCCAGCAGGCTCGGGCTCTCAAGTGCCCCACGTCCACTTGGACCTCCGCCTGCAGTAGAGGATCCAGCAGCAGCACCAGCCTCGTCGAGCATGCCGCTGGCGTCGAGCATGCCGATGGTGAGCCTTCGCCAGTCGCCAGCGGCGGTGGACAACGCCCAGATGGTCACCATCAGCATCGGCGAGCTGAGGGCGCTCCAGGACGACATCAAGCGCTGCCCCCGCGCGTCGTCGCAGATCCTGCGCTCCCTCGACGGCGCCGAGGCTGCGTTCTCGAACGAGATGGCGACGTTCAGCGCGGCCGACGAGACGATCAGCCAGATCGTCGAGGCGCGCACGGGGGTGCACATGCACATCGGCCGCGGCATGCGAGGGCTGCGCCGCAGCTGGGCATCTGCCGCCCCCTTTCCCCCCTCACAATCTCACCATCGCAATCTCACAGTGGCAATCTCACCATCGCGATCTCACCATCGCAATCGCCTTCTTCGCTCCCGCAGCGCTGCGCCTGATGCCGATAAGAGCGTCAGCTTGCAGGGGGGCACCGCCCGCGCGAACGGCTCGCAGCACGCGCGCTCGACGCTCGAGCCGCGAGCTCGACGTTCTATGCCGTCGAGCCGTGCGCTCGACACTCACGCTTGAAACAAAGACTGCGCTCCTCCCGCGCCCCTCCCGAGCCCCCCCCCTCCCGCGCCCGCCCCTAAACATGCCGCCACTATGCCGCTCCTCCCGCGCCGCCCCCGCGCCCCTCCCGCGCCCCGCCCGCGCCCCCCCCCCCCCCCTGTCTCCGAACCCCTCCGCCGCCCCCCCGCGCCCCTTCCGCGCCCCTCCCGCGTCTCCCGTGCCCCTCCCGTGCCCCTACTCCCGCGCCCCCCCTGCCCCTCCCCCCGCGCCCCTCCCGCGCCCCTCCCGTGCCCCTGCCGCGCCCCTGGATGTTGTCTGGATGTTGTCTGGGTGTTGTCTGGTGTTGTATGTTGTTGTATGGTGTTGTTGTGCGTTGTTTGCGTTGGTGTTTTGTTTGTTGTTCTTATTGTTTTTTTGTTGCTCGACGTTGCCCGGCGTTTTCTGGGGTCGCCCGCGGCAAAAACAACGCCCAGACAATACAAACAACAGCATGTTGTATGTTGGTGTTTGTTGTTGTAGTTTGTTGATGTTTTGCTGTCTGGGCGTTGTCTGGCGTTGTCTGGCGCAGCCAGCCCCCCCCCCCTCCGATTTTTTTTTATGAGACATCAGATTTTGTCTGGCTTGTTTTCCTGAGTTGTTCAAGATTGTTTCATTTGATCGGATTTCTCTCTGATTTTTCTTCAGATTTTTCACTTGTCATTTGTTTTTCAAAATCGTTGTTCAGATTTGTTTTTCATGTTTTCCGATGGTTCCCGATTTGTTTTCAGATTTTTTGCGCAGGATTTTTTTCGGTTTTCGGGGGGGGGGGGGGGGGGGGGGGGGGCCAACCGCTCTACTTCGAATATTGCGAACGGCGCAGCCCCCGCACTCCTCCCCCTCCTCCTCCTCCTCCTCCTCCTCCCCCTCCCCCTCCTCCTCCTCCTCCCCCCCCCCTCCTCCTCCTCCTCTTCAGCGGACATGCCGCTTTGCTTCGAATATTGTGAACGGCGCAATCCCCGCGCCCCCGCCCCCCCCCCCCCCCCCCCACCCCCCCCCCTTAGCGGACAACCGCATTGCGAACGGCGCAGTCCCCGCGCTCATCCTCCACCGCCCCCCCCCCCCTCACGCAGCGGACCAACCGCTTTGCTTTCAATTTTCAAACGCAGTTCCTCCTTCTCCCCCCCCCGTCGCCTGCTCCTCGTCCACGCGCTTCAGCGGCGCGACCGCTGCGCACGATATCCTCTCGACTCAGCGGCACTGCCGCTTTGCATTGCGATTGCTGCGCGCGGCGTGCGCCGCTCCATGCGCAGCCACTTGACTCTCCACGCGACTCTCCGCACTCCCGCTTCGTCGGCCGCGCGCACCACGAGCACGGCGCGCGTCGTCGGAAAGCGGCCCGCAGCGGCCGAGGCGGCGGCTTCGGACGATGGCGGTGACCAGCCTCCCTGCCGACGCCCTATCCTCGGGCCCTGACCGCAGCGGCATGGCCGTTTTGCAGCGCCACCCCCACCCCCCACTGACCCAGGAGACGCAGCAGCTGCCATCGCCAACGCGATGATGAGCACCTTTCCTTCGGCGGAGAACACCCCGCCCAGCATGCAACCAGCTGCGGCGCAGAACGCGCCCCAGTCGCTCTTCAGCAAGCAGCAACAGAAGCAGGGCCTAGGGGGCGCCAGCGCAGGCAGCCAGCAGCCAGAAGCGGGGGGCTGCGGGCCCGCCTCCGTCGGCCAGACCGGGAGCCAGCCCGGCGGCAAACCCCGCGCCTGCGCGGAAGGCCGTGCAAAAAAAAAAAAAAAAAACAAAAAAAAAAAAAAAAAAAAAAAAAAAAAAAAAAAAAAAAAAAAAAAAAAAAAAAAAAAAAAAAAACGCAGGTGGCCCAGCCAAGGCCGAAGACACGGAAGAAGAGGTGCCAGCTGAGCAGGCAGATGAGGGGCAGTCAGCCGAGGAGGAGCAAGCTGAGGAGAAGCCACCTGAGAAGCAGCCAACTGAAGAGGAGCAGGCACTTGCAGACCCCGAAGCTGGGCCGACGCAAGGTGAGATTGCGGAGCTGCTCGCGTCGCAAGAGCAGCCGACATGCATTTTGCGCAAGAAGATCTGCGATCCGCTTGCAAAGGGAGTTAGGATCACCCACAACGACACGATGATCACGTGTGACAACTGCAGGGTGCGCGACCAGACGCTGCGGAGGATCCTCGGCGGGCGGCCGATTGCGGAGTTCGACGAGCTCAGCAATGGGGAGCAGGATGAATTCTACAAGGAATGCGGCTGCACCGCTGCCGCCTACCGCGACGCAATGAAGCACATGCTCATGCAGGTGCGCATGAAACGTATCACGGAAACCCACAGTGGGCAATACTTGCCACTGTCCGTGTACGAGAAACTGGGCTACAACACAGATGACATCGAGCGGAAAACGGCAGCGGCAGACATCGAGGATCACCCCATTCTCGGGAAGACGCACCGTGTTGCGATCCACTCGATCTCTGAGGCCAGGATCAAGGAGGTCATTATGCAGGGGGCGGCGAAGACAGTGGGCCACAATCGCAAGCGCAAGGCGGCAGCCTTCCTCGAAGGAGCCTCAAAAACCGAGGAGGGCGAGGAGGCTGCACGCGGCAAGCTGTCCGAGCAGAAGCCAGAGAAGAAGTCAAGTTCAAAGAAGCGCAAGAGCAGCAGCAGCAGCAGCAGCTCCAGCGATTCGAGCTCCGACAAGAAGAAAAAGAAGAAGGGCAAAACGTCAAAGAAGGGCAAGCGGTCCAAGAAAAGCAAAAAGTCAAAGAAGGGCAAGAAGTCGAAGAAGGAGGCTGAGGATGAGTTATCGGGATCGGACGCGGGCCCCTCGCCAAAGGAGCTGTTAGCCAAGCGCAGGGCCAAGGCCGCAGCTGAGAAAAAGGCGGCCCGCGAAGCTGAGAAGCAGCAGAAGCTGCTCGACAAAGAGCTGGCCAAGGAGCGGGCCGCCCAGAAGAGGGGGGAACAGAAGAAGCGCGCGAAAGGCCTGCAGGTCGCTCACAAGGTGCTGGCGGCGGTGAAGCCGCTGCTGAAGAAGACGGCAAAGCTGCTGACAGATGATCGCTTGAAGAAGGCGCCAGTGTGAGGAGGGGGGGGGGGGGGGGGGGAGGAGGTGGTGGTGGGGTGGGGTGGGGGGGGGGGGGGGGGGTGGGGGGGGGGGGGGGGGGCGGGGTGAGAGGGGGGAAGGGGACGGGGGAGGACGAGCGCCCTCGCCCTCGCAGGCGCCGAAGACGTACATGGAAATGTCGGGCAAGAAGCAGGAGCTCCTGAACGGAATGGTGAAGTACTGCAATAGCTGCCTGGAGGACGAGAGTACGACCCCAGAGATCAAGGAGAACGGGGTTAGGACTGCCGCCAGCTACATGACGACGCGGGCGAAGACCACAACCGCTGCTTTCGAGAGCTGCACGTGGGCAAATTGATCAAGCGAGGGGCTCGACATCGGAGACTCGGGGGCGCTGGCCAGCTCACTTCGGAGCAAGTCTCCAGCGTCAACTTCTGAGCGAGCCTGCCAGTGCGCAAAGCGGCTGTAACCGCTCTCACGTCGGATGAGGAACTCATTGTTCCTCTTTGCGTCGGGCATGCAAGGAGCGCGTTGCTCCCGTCGCCGAACAACCGGCGGCGCGGATGCAAGCCGCTGCTGTTCCATAGCAAAAGCGCATCTCTCCTCCTCATCCTCCCCCTCCCCCCCCACCTCCCCCCTCTTCCCCATCGCCCCCCTGAGACCTTGCTGACGCCCCCCCCCCCCAAAAAAAAAAAACACGCGACATAATCACTTCCTTCCCCCCCCCCCTTGCCCCCCTCCTTCGCTTCGTGGCCGTCGTGCCCCGAAGAGCGGTCTGACCGCTTTGCGCGCTTGCGTAGCAATCTTCATGTTCGGTTCTGGTTTTCGTCAAGTGCGCAGCGGTCTGACCGCTCTGACATGCTTGCATGCTTATATCAACCAACTTTGGCCCAAACCGCATTGTATGGATTAGTTCCAGGCCCAGTGGATCGACCAAACACGGGTGGCATACGCGAAGGCATTCCGAAGATGTCACGCACGTTGGCCCCGCTGGTGGCTTCATTTCGCGTGCCGGATTCTGCGATCCATGGCGCGGCGCGAAAGCCGAAGGATCAGCCCGAGTTGATGGGCGACCTTACGAAGTCGAAACTACAGCGCGCGCGCGAGGAGTTCGCTGCAGCGTTTCTCGACGCGCCCATAGAGCTGAAGCTGAAAGACGGCAACTTCAATATGCCAGTCACGGACCTTGCCAGGTCTGCATCAGCACTGCGTTTCAGAATCGTGAAGTTTCAAACGATTGATGTCAACCACTTTCAGCAAGAGCCCGTGCTCCCCTTTCACACCTTGGGGTTTTGTTTTATAGTTCAACGAATTTGTGCCAGGGAATGTATTGAGGCAAGATAGCAAGCGCACTACATTGACGTTTTATGCCAGCTTCCGCACGTTCGGCCCCGCTGCGTTGACATATGAGGATGCGTGGTTCCCACTCGCATTTGTACGGCATACGATGGTCGATAAGGTATGCGGTAAGATATCTGCAGTTATTCGCCAACTATTGCGGCGACTATTCATTGGCCCAGACAGCGCGTCGCAGATGGGCGCCCTCATTGATGGCATTGGGCCTGGCGGTGCCCCTGCGCTGCTATTTTTCAAGTTGTCGAACCTACTTTATGACGAAGATAGCGCTAAACATGCAATGTTTAAAGGGTGCTGCTGGCGTTGTTCCATGCGCGTTGCGCAAGAATGTCCACGGTATATACGATTCAACGGGGACCCTGCTCTCAGCGTTCGACACGACGGGAACATTGGTACCCATTTCTTGCGCTGACCCGAATCGGTTCGACGCGCGCAGCGCAGACGATTTGTGGTTCAGCGCTGATCTACTGCAGCGTTTAAAGGAAACTCTACCCACGGGCGCCTCCGACGAGCAATGCAATATGCACGGCCTTAATCACGCGCCAGCTGGTCTGCTATTGGACATTCAACTTCGCCAGCACGTGTCGCTGGATATGCACGCGCACGATCCAGCACATTGCATGATCATAAATGGGATCGCGCAGATTGAACTGAACGAGTTGCTGTGCCGCCTGGCGGCCGTCGGCCTGACTTTGGGCCGACTCAGGGGCGTCGCCAACGCGCAATGGAAGACCTGCTCGGCACGCGGGCCGCTTGATGCAAACAGACTTTTCAGCGATGCGCGACAGAAACATTTGCGCAAGAGCAAAAAATACACCGCTAAGGCGAGTGATATAATATCGGTTATGCCGCTAATCCGACACGCCTTGGATGTACTTACCGACGGAAGCGCGCAGTTCAAAGCGGACTTTGCAAAGGAAATGGCGTCTTTTACAGCGCTGGCCCAATGTGTTTCGTTAGATTTAGAAGCAAAGAGAGGCCCTGCCCAGGCAGATGATTGGGCTGTGGCTTTGCGCGACCACGCCCTACTGTTCGAACGCGCGCGCGGGGATTGCAACTTGCACATCCCAAAATTCCATCTCTGCCGACACTTGTCGCGGCAGGTTGTAAGGGGCGGCTTCGCCCTGGACGCGCTGGTAACCGAGCGCTACCACGAAAAAATCATTGGCCGTCGCTGATAACATCGACAACACCCGCACCTTTGAAACATCACTTATGATGCGATGTGTTGCTCTTCACTGCTACAACGCAAAGGAGAAAGAGTTGTCATTTGGAAATGGCTTGGTGAACAGTGTCAAGCACAACGAAGTTATGAGCATTTCGACGATGGTCGTTTTTGGAGGATATCGCGTCAAGGCTGGAGATATACTTCACGTTGGTGGTGGGCGTCATTTTACCATCGGCGGGGCTGAAGAAGGCGGCAGCGTGGTGCTGATTGCCCACACTTTACAATTTGTCTGTCAGGTATCCCCCGGCGCCTCACGCCGGCGAAAGGACGGCGCCCCTCGGTTCCTGCGTTGCGACAGTTACAAGCCACAGGCGCTGTGGACAGAGGGGGCTCTTGGAACGTTCCTACTTGTTGATATGGCATAAAAACCGAGCTGCTGGTTTAGAGCGCTGATGTCATTGCAGGGCCAGCGCGAAACTTGAAAAAACAAAATCGCCGCCGCGATCGCCATCGTCGTTATCGCTGTCGGAAGCGGCGCGACCGCTTTACCAGGCGATTTTCTCATCTTGTTTCATCTCCTCTTTCTCCTCTTCTCTCTTCTTACCCGTCTTTCTCATTCTCATCCCCCTCGTCCTCTTCCATGGAAGCAACGTTCTGAGCGTGATTCAAAGCATGATTTAAAGCGGTCAGGCCGCATGTGCACACAGAAACAACTCACAGAAACAACAATAATCCGTATCGCTTTTGGGCTCGAGTTTGTTTTTCGAGACCGCCTCGACAGCTCGTCCGCCTGCCGCGCCGCCTCCATGACGTCTGCCACCAGAAGGTGCTCGCTCTGCCAGACCCTCAACGGCGAGGCAGGGACAATGTGGGTGAAGCAGCGCCGTGGTTCGTGGTGGTATCCAGTGTGCCCAGCGCGCTGGGCAGCCGCCGAATCGACGATTTCTCCTCGAGTTCGCGAGCATTACAGCGGGCAGAACAAGTGGAAGCCCCGAACAGCTGTCGAAGATCGACTCGCGATGGCGGCTGAATTAGGACTCTCTTTCTGTGTATGGGGTTGAAGTACAAGGGTACAGAACCCCTGATCCGTTGGTAGAGGGAAGGAGGGATAGATGGATGTCTTTCCCTCCTGCACGATCAAAGGTATGATCGATCCGTCCCAATACCTGAGCCCAAACGGCCAGGCGCAGGAGGGGTGAGGATAAGGAGTATATATGAGGGTATTACACGGGTTCTATTCACACCCCCCGTCCCGAATCCCGCCCGTGAGGGAAGGACTCGGGAACAGAGGAAAAGAACCCGTCACCCTTTTACTCCGTCAATCCTCAGGTCTGCAGGCAGCTGAGCGCAAAGTCAGTATAGCCTCAGCTGCAAGGTAAGGTAAGAAGGATCACCCAGGGTCCCAATTTCTTCGCCAAGCACGCTTTGGCCCCCCCTCGGTGCGCCCCCCCAGACACGGGTGGGCGAGGAGAGAGGATCTGAGCAAGTTAAAGCAACTTGTAATCTACCTCGCCTATGCGAGGCAGGTGTTGCCACCAGCTGTCAGATCATTCTCAAAGCAATGGAGTTTAGACTCTAGAGAATATGCATTCTGAGATCGCGTTGATGAACACGATCGCGTTACGAAACGCATCTATATATCAAAGCAAATGTCTGGCCAGACGAAAGGCCGTGTTGATGAACACGAACAGTTGCATGTATGTAAAATCTCCATATGGCGACTCCCGTTGGCGTTGCTCCTTTGGAGGCTGCCTTGGTTATCGCAAAATATGTGTGTATGTGTGGCCACTTGTATTGTATAGTGAAGTGGCCTAGAAGTATATAATAGCCACCGCTCAAGGCGAACTTGTATTATAATGAAGTTCAAGCCTTTCGAGCGGTGGGCCTTGCGGCCGACTCATTACGCGCTGCCGTTCTCGTAGAACCTGCGGCCCCACATCCTGTGGCCGTCGTGCGCCACGTAGCTCGTCGTGAACGTCTCCCAAGATGTCCTCGGGATCCAGTGGCGAAACCACTTGTTGCACTGGATGTCGCGGATGTATACGAACTCGTCGCTGTTGAGCGCGATGTAGATCCAGCAGTTGATGTAGTAGCTCCAGCACCTGAGGCCCCAATGGCTGTCCTCTAGGTCGTCGCGCCACCAGGCGGCGTAGCCTGTCGCACGCGCCCTCTTGGCGCGAGGTCTGTAGCTGTTATCGCGATCCTGCCGCTGCGCTGCAGTGCCGCGCGGCCCCGCGAGCGCGTGATCATCCGCGCCAGAGGCGCTGGGCCGTGCAGCATCGCCAGGGGCAGGGCGCGGCGGCGGCGGATGGCGCGGCCCCATGGCATCACCAGAGTGTTGGGAGTGTGTATCAGGTTCGATCGGACCGGTTCTCATCCCTGAATCAACCCACCTCCGGTCGGTGGAACCCAAGGCAGAACCCAACAATTCGTGAGCAAGCGCGGCAACCTTGCGCTGCGTGGCTTTCTCACGGGTGCCATCCCCCCTGGGGAGGGCAATCGTGACAAGTCCGCGAGCCCGCCGCGTGCGTCTGTCGAGTCTGCCTTCGTTCAACCACCATTTCTTCCGACCAGCTTGGCCTGTCCTGATGCTGGTCTCGAGGATCTCACATGCATCACGCATGTCCTCGACGGTCCAGGCCTTCTTGCCCACGTTAACGCGAGCGCCTGTCATTTGGTGATGGAACTTCAAATCATTGAGAAAACGCTGAACGAGATTGGCATATGGATGGTACAGAGGTCTGTCGTCTTCAGCCTCGCCCATCAGTCTGCACTCGTGTGCAGGAGGGCGGCCAGAGTCGACCCACTTCTGATACCTCTTCCTAGCGGAATTGGCCATTCTCCTCAGCGCGTCGTTCTCATTGCCTGGAAATGAGCGCTTGCCCGCCATGATGACTTGCGCTCCGTCTCTCAGGTACCTCGTGATGTCATCCTGGGAGAGCGTCGTCTTGATCCATTGGGTCAGCTTCTGGAGGTATGCTAGGTCGCTCTGGACGGCGGTACTTTTACCCGTAGCACCTACAGATGCAGTGTACTGCCAGCAGATGTCACAAAGGGTACCATCATGTGTAACGATCCCTAGGGATAAGATGCGATCGCAATTCCGACATCGCGCGATATCATGCTGGATAGTTTCTGGGGCTCCGTCAATCGTGAGATGCTCACGGGATCCCCATTGGGTCGCCTGACCACGAGCGAGACTGCGGCCGATCTGATCCATGGCATCGCGGTCGATCTCAGCATTCGGTCGGGAAGCGATTGATCTACTCATCCCCTCGATCTCGATCCTAGACAATCTTTCCCCTGGCAGTCCTATGCGCTCTGTCGTGTCGTTGTCCGCATCCTCAGCATCACCATGGCATGCGTTTTCTGTACGGAGACGGCGAGCCTCCTCCTGCAAGGCGGACTCGTTGTCGCCCTCCTCGCGGTTGACTCCCGTCTGCTCGGCTATGATCCGTGCCATGGTTTCTTGATCAGGAGCTGCGGATGCAATGCTGCCTGGGTCCTGGGGAATGTCCTGCTCCGCGCCTGGGTCACGTGGCGCGGCAGGTGTTTCCACCAGCTCCGTCCATACGGGGAAGCCTGGATTGCCGAATGTCTTGATGCAATGTGTAGTAGATCACGCAAAGTTTGGAGTGCGGGATGATTCTGATGGATAGCATCTTTTGTGAAGTCACGGAGCTCCGCAATACTATCCAGCAATATGTGTTGATACACTTTGGAGATCCATTGGAAGACGCCTGTAGTCGACTCTTCGATGGTCTCTGGGTCGAGGTAGTGTACTAACTTTTTGAAGAAGCGATCTGCACTGCAAATCGGCAAGTCACGTGCCCATTTGTGGGTGTGGTTATAATCCAAATAGTATGTCTCTGCGATCCATGCTTTGGATCCGAATTGAACGTCAAATTGCAAGTACGACTGCACTCTATCCACCACAAATCTGTCCACGCCAGTGTGCACCTCAATGATTTGCTTCATCTTTATCATGGGTGAGTCTACCAAAAGCTCCGACACCCAGCGTTATATGCTGTGGTCGTATGATTGTATGGTCCACATTGTGTCCTCCTGTGGGTCGTAGTCGGGGTGATTGAGGATGTCTTCTGGCGGGTCAATAACGTTGCCGAATATGCTCGCGTCGACGTGCTCATCTGCTTGGATCTCTGCTGATAGATCTGCTTGCATATTGTCAGTTGCCGCTTTTTCTTCGGCAGCGAGTGGTATGTTTGATATATCCACAATAACGGTAACCAGAGGTTCGGCAGATTGGCCTGCCGTGCGTTGGGGTCCATCGTCCGCGGGAGCTGTGCCCTCGGCAGGTGTGGCCACCAGCTCTTCGGGATCGGGTGTCCGAGGAGCGGGCCGTCTGGTCGGTGTACGTGGGATACGTGGCCTATAAATGCTCGGCATACCGAGATATGGCAAATCACCATCTGTTTTGTGCTGAAGTATTTTGTCACGGCATGAGGATGGTCCTTCCAGGGCAGTATTCATATGTGTCGGGTCAATGGCATATTTGTCGGCACGAATTGGTAAAGCAAAGACAATGCCCTTGAGAGGCATGCTTTTGTCATTGTACCATATGTTTACCCATCGTAAACCGTAGTTGAAGATACGTATTTGTACCGCAAAGAACTTATCAAAGACTCCAACATGAAAGATTGGGCCGTATATGTGGCCCTTGTTCATGAGGACATTGGTTTTGTGATTGCCCTTGGGGCAGTGATTGTCGTAATGATAACAATTGGTAGATCCCCAATTCTTGGTAAGAATGAAGTCACCCATGCGAACATGATTAAATGCAGGCCGACGATCCCAATCTTTTTTGCGTAATCTTTGATGTAATGGGTCGAAGAGCCTCTCGGCAGTATGACATAGCAATTAACCATTATTTATCTTCTGTTTTGTGATCGATGTCGTCGATCATAGCACGGACCATTTGTTCGTCCAAGGCGTCGGCGCCAGAAATGCGGCCAGCAGGGGTTGCCCCCAGCTGAGGGGCAATCGGTCGCTGAGCCGAAGATGCTGATGCTGACGGCGTCCTTGACTGCTGATCCATGTCGCGATCCATGTTGGCTGGCGTAATCCCAGGAGGGTTATCGATGAACTCCTCTCCAGGAAGATAGGCGCAAATTTCGTACTTGCTCAATGGTTGTCTCGCGGCCAATGGCGGATAGTCCCAAGGAGGGCCCTCCGGCCATATCTGCTGGCCGTGCACGTGGCGTGGTTGGAGACGGCGAATTGCAATGACTGCCGCTGCTGGAACCACGTCCTCTGTCATAATAGCGCCTTGAGCGCCCAACCAGAATCTGCAACCAGCTTTTGTGGCGATTTCCATGTTGATCACCAGCTCGACCTCGTTCTTGTAGTGATTGAACTTGTATGGCTCTACCGAGGTGTGGGGATTCTTCTGGACAGTGTCTATATATGTGCTAGAACTGAAGAATGCCTCCGTGCGTTGTGATGGTTTATGATGCTTGTCTCTCTGAGAAGATGGATCGACGTAGCCTGGAATGATCCCTGTCTTGAGGATGTTGCGCCAAGCACAGAATGTCGTGCCATGGTGGAGGTATTTCACGTCTGTCCATTGTAGGCTCTCCCAGCCCATGTTCCATGGTTTTGGAAAGTGGGTTGACGCAACTGTGGCCTCCAACACATCGAACGGCAATAACGCTGTTCCAATCGAAACAGCTGGGATCACCTCCCTCGGGGATTGGTTTGGCGTATATCTCGATCCGATTTTTCTGCGGGTCAATATGTTTCTGGAACGCACGAATGATGAAGATCGGGCAATAATCGTTCCAATCGGGATACCCATCTTTCTCACCATCTTTCTTGAAGTGCGTCATGGCCGCATCCATGGAGGGTGGATTGTGGTTTCTACGGTCACCAAAGTTCCATTGGACCATCTGCTGAAAGGATTTCCCATTACTTGGGATCCTCCACTCACGATCTGTTGTCTTCGGCCAAATGTTGATACGTCGATCGTGAAATTGATTGATGTAGAACTTCTTGTAGTGGATCTCGTGGCGTAACATCGTCGTGATGTCTTCGCTCATGTATTTTGGTTCTCCCAGCCACTCATCAAGTAATTCAGGGCCATAACGTACGTCGTCGTAATGTGGTAACGATATCCACTTCCATTCTGGAAAGCAACCAGATTGTGCAATATCAGGCGCATGAGCAATCACACAATCGTCATGTTGCAATTGATCGAACCATTCGTCGTCTTGCAGGCAAGCGAATCCATTGACCGCGGATGTAACCCGCAATAATGGAGAAATGTATGGATGGTCGTCCTTGATGCCTGCTTGCAGCTTGTACTCTCGAATAGTGCATGCGTTATCGAACATCCCGACCTGGCTGATGTCCTCGTACATAGAACGCTCGCAGCTGTCCTGCCATGACAACAAATTCATCTCGCGTGGAGAAGGGTCGTTGTCGGCAGGAGTTGCCTCCAGCGCCATAGCATCTAGGTCAGTGCCGTCGTCTGGGATCGGGACTGCCTCGGCTTTCGGGAGCTGAACTGCTGGCTGTTGGTCTGCTGGCGTATGGTGTAGGGGTGGTCCAGGAGTCAATGACTTTGGCACGGCTATCGGTCGCGGGCCAGGTTGCAGTGCCTCAGGCAATGGACCTGGTGGCGCTGGCTGTTCTGCATCGGCCGCCGCGCGCCGCACGGAAGTCGGAACATCAGGATCGTATCCCAATGCCACGCGATCCAGTGCATTCTGTCTGAAGAATGTTCTGCATGCTTCGATGGTCTGTTCGTTCTCGGCAGCAGGGCCGATACAGTGAGATGTCAACCTGTTGTTTTCTGCAATGAGTCGTGATCTGGTCGCGTTATCGTCTCCATCCAAGTCGGTAATCTGTTGTAGAAACTGTTCAAATACAACCCAAGTAACAGCATGTGCGTCCTCAACTGTTTTGATGATCTTGGGGTGGAGAAGCTCTTGTTTCTCGACTGAATCCCAGGATGCCCATGCCCCAGGGTAGTCGTTGATCAACAGTAAGAGGTACTTGAATAAGTCGTCGTATGCAAGACCAAATGGATCATTTTCAGGAATAGCCTTGTTCGGCTCGCGAGGATCAAGTGCTGGTGTCCGTATCGGAATTCCAGGAATAGGTACGCTTGTGTCGCCTGCGTTAGCAGGCAGTGATGCCGGCAGCGTACCATCGACACATGGTGCCAGCCACGCACAATGAGCCATCTCGCCTGCCGTCTGTGCCATCAGCGTCGTGAGGCTGAGGTCTCTCTTCCATTTGTTTGTCATCCTTTCTCTGAAGTCGAGAGCCGCCATGATCTCCTTGGCCTGCGTGTGGGCCTGCTCGTTCGTGACGGGAGTCAGTATGGGCGGCCTGAATGGACGCGGCTGAGAGGGCAGTGACTGGATCAAAACACAGAATTTACGATAGCATACTGCGTCGCAGAACTGTGTCGTAAACATCGCCATGTTATGGTTGTTCTGTTTTGCATGCCAAGCCTGTGGGGTGATTCTATCGCACGCTTCTATCCAGTGGTCTGATGGAAGAACCGTAATACCACGATTTTGCATAATCCTGATCAAATCGTCCGTGTGGTAATCAAAGTTCGGGTGTACGCCCCACTGTGCTGCTTTGCCAGGCCCCATGACCGAAAGGCAGCGGAAATACTGCATCACATCGACAAAACGTGATACATCCACTTGTACGTGTACTGGCATGAGCGTCGGGACGCCACCCTCACATTCCGTTTTCTGGAGCTCACGTACGGCAGTAGGTGCGCGATCCTGGTGGCGACGCATGTCCACGGTGTTCTGTCCGTGGCTGGCACATGCGATGTCATTCGCGCTCCATACCACCGTGGCATTGAGGCCTCTGCAATAGTGTCTTTGTCTCACAGATGCAGGAAAATCATTGGCCCAGTAACTCCAGATGACCTCGTTTAATTCACGCCACCTTTTGGTGGAGGCATTGTCGCTGTGTAACATGACGCCTCTGGCCTCGCGGATCATCTTGATCATGTTGCGCTGCTCGAGGGTGACGTCAAACTGGTTGTTGAGCATAGCTGCGGTACGGCTCTCCTGTGTCTGCGTACGCTGGTTACGCAGTTCTTCCATACCATAGCGGGTGTCTCCACCAGCCTCTGGCAATTGAATGCAATATTGGCCGATCGGCGTGTCGTTCTGTCTGAACCATTCTTTATAATTGCCAAAGGAGAATGGCCACATCATGATGTCGTCGCGGATGATGGTCGGCAAGTGCTCGAGGGTAGCGCCACCCATGCATTCCGCGCGATTGAGGCACGGCATAAATAACGGCACAAGAGCAACATTTGATACTTTGGCGAGATCTTCTTGCTTCTGTGCACGGTTGAGCTCGTCAATGCCGTGGCTTGGGTACTTCTTGTGCTTTGCACCCTTGGCCCCTTTCTTGGGGTGCATAATCCATGTTGAATCGGTGTACAAGTTGGTCCATTTGTATGCGCGCCCTGATGGACCGAAGGCACGATGCAAGAGAAGTCCCAGATCTTCTTGTACAAGGACACACCACCCATTATCTGAAAGAAGAGTAGAAACCAAACGACCACCACAGAAAGCGCTGTACTTTGCTTGTTCCAGCTCGAGTGGGTCAATATCAGGACCAGGAGTAAGACTCAGCGGGGGCCTCGCCAAAGAAGACATTGCCCTCGTTGTATGGTTGCCAACGATAGGTACTTGTCATAGTCTCGTCGTGCTCTGATATTGCCTCCCAGCCTTCTGGGCGATCGGATGGCGTTGCCACCGTCTTGGAGTATGATCCGATACCTCCGAAGCCTCCGCGCGCAATCAACCATGTGCTGATCTTGCGGCGAAATTTGCTTGTCTGGTTAATGTCGGAAAATGCTCGCACGTCGGTGGCCAAATTATCCTCGACAACGTGGACGACGTGTCCCGATGTATCTGATGTCCTGGCTAAGCCAGGTGGGCGTGTGGGTAACTTGATCGATGCACGCTCAAATTTAGGAGCATAGCATGGAGTTGTCAATCAATTGCTGTATACATCAGAGGGTGCACAAAGACCATTTCCATAGTAGTGGTTTGTATCCTGAACGCTGTCCTCGGCATATTGTCCCAGTACTGCACTGCCAATTTTGGACCAATCATTGCGAATCATCATCCACTCCGTCTTCAATATCATCGTCGTAAGGTCCAGTGGCGGGCACTTGCGGTGCGCTCCTGGGATCACTGCGTTCAAATGATCATGTAAACCACGAACACGTTCTTGTACAGACGGGTTACGAGTGAAGAGGCTGGAAAGCATGTACATAGCCCTCATGAAAGACAGCCATGGGGTAGCCGTAAACGCGCTGTACTCGTAGTTGGCGTTGCCGCCGACTGATCACCAGTTTCGCTGATCCAACTCTTGACGTCGGCGGACGCAGAGCGGGTAATTTCTCGAATAGTGGATTCGTCGGGTACGCGGAGATCAAAATCTGCACTGCGATCAGCGCGCCGTTGATGTACGTATATGTATCCATCATCAGGATCACGAGGGCGACCAGTTTGAGCTTGGTACGTGAAGCGCCCACGCGGTCGTCGTCCTTGGCGTTCGGGTCGTACTCAGCGTCGCAGCCGATGGGCCAGCCGATGAGGTGGAGCGGCTGTGCCTGATCCATCTCGTGGATGGGGGTATCGGGATTAGAATCGATCTCACTTATTTTCGCCTCGCACGCAGCGAACAGGATGCCTGTAAGCTTTGTAGCTCGAGTCGTAAAATTGCTGCGGCATGAACGTAAAATGAGTGTCCTAGACCTCTCTGTATCCTGTGGAGGCGAGGGAGGATGGCGGGGATGTCTACCGTGCGGGGAACGTGCTCTTGACCGAGGTGTGCGCGAAACAATAGCTGCAGCTGGTACACCAATGTGGTACATGCATGCGCATATGCCCTCGTGATTGGCTTGCCCAACGCACCGCATTCCACATTCTGACCCTACCTCGCCCCATCTTTCTTTTCTGCAAGTAATATTTTGCATACTTCCGGGCACCCATCCAGTTTTGGAGGTTCTGCAACATGAGGTAAACCGTCGGGCCTCCGAGGCCCTCGTAGTGGTTTCCATGGTTTCTTTGGAGGACATTGTACCGGAGTAGCGGGAAAGATGAGCGAGTGTTCCAAGAGGTCCCTCCAGAGGTCTGCTTTCTTCGGCTCGAAATGTTTGGTCATCATATATGCGATCTGCTCTTTTGTACCTACATATTTGAGCTCGATATGTTCGAGTTGGCATGTCTCGCATATCCAATCCAGGTTGATACGATGAGTACGATGAAGATGACGAGGTGCTGATGCACGTCCCTTTTGGGCAATTTTGATCACGGCCTGGTTATCCTCGAGGACGATAAGACGCACTTTGGGAGAACAAATCTCCTGAGCTGGTTCTGGATCCACGTGCAATGCGGTACCCTCATGGGATATTGTACGCCTCTTTGGAGGCGTAGGTAACTCCGTATTTAGCGGTATTTGCCTACGGCTAGGAGAAGATCCCCTTGTGGGGGGCGCCTTGCGAGGCGATGGCTCACGCTTCTTTTTGGCGGCCAACGTCGGACACATCGCCGTGTCAGCTCAGGCAAGTATTCTTATCTTTGCATGTGTTGGCAACTCCCACCACGGCTTCCCAGAATGAGAGTAGTGGTAGTCCTTCCAGTCGTAGTGCTGAGTCAAGAGCAACGATCTCGGATTCTGTAGATGAATGCGACACAACCGTTTGTTTCTTACACACAGCGTTGACCGGAAAGAACGTATTGGGTCCAACAAGCGCGGCGAAGACGCCGGTAATGGATTTGGATGATGTAATGCAATCGGCGAACGAGGCGTCAGTGAAGGGCATGATGGATAACTTGTCTGACGAATCACCTATCCACCCGTGTAAACAATGTGTACGCGTCGTTTTGATGTAGCATATCAATCGATGTAGACGTTTATCACATGTGGTATTCCATTTGGTAATTTCTCTGGCTAGCATACATACTGGATGTAGAAGATCGAAACGACAGCAACGTGCCAGGTAGAGAATATTCATCAGTACGCTCGCCGCGTCCTGGCCAAGGATGCCCTCGTCGGAGTAATCGGAATCGGTGAAGGAGGTGTCCTCGATGCCAGGGGTTTCGGCGTCAGGTAGGTCATCGTATGTGACTGGTATGGGATCTGTTGTAGTAGATGTCGTATCGACCGATCTTGCTGGGCTGGATGATCGCGGCCGTGCGCTGAGCACACTCGTAGGTCTGGCGACCGACCCGGTGGATGCAGGCGATTTGGATCGCGAAGTCCTCGGCGAGTCGGATCGTTTCCGACGTGACCCGGTCCCTGGGCGCGCTTGGAAGCGCATTCCAGGTACCGCTCAATGCACTGATCGGTAAAACCAAGCATATCATGTCGAATTCCACGAACTTGTTTGGCTGTATTGTGATTTTTCTCACTGTGTACGGGCAACACAGGTCGTATGGTAGACATTCTTTTGTCGAAGATATTATGCGGTACCTCGTATGCCTGTTGTCCACAGCCAAGATATTGTGAGTATGGAGTAGGTGGATCCAAGTCAATACCGCCTTTGGCGGATATAATCCCAGCCAGCTTGTAGATTGTTAGCTGGTCCGGCGAATTTGAAGTCGTCCACATATACTGAAAGTACATGTCCCAGTTTGTTGTGTCTCCATACACACTCCCATCCTGGAATAGGCTCGAAACCAACGCATTCTAAGCATGTACGACATTTTCGTTCCCAAAAGACACCTGCAAGAGGGTGTCCGTATAGTGCCAATCGTAATCGGCACACTGGATTCTTGCCTTTTGACCAGGATGTCGGTTGTCGCCATTTAGGTATGGTAATCCAAGTATCAACTGGATCGATTCGTCCGTCGCCGTATAGTAATGCTTGCGCGTAGGCTCCAGGTGCATCACTTTGTTCGCCCGCATAGTGTGGCAATAATGCAGTAGCATCGCAAAGTTTGGAAGCCTCAATATGCGAAGCACTGGAAGCGGCGTCGGCGAATATGGCGGCCAAACCAGTTTCATCTTTGCCTGTGTTGCCCTGAACCACCACTCTGCCCTTGAATTTACGTAGATCAGGTGGAAGTTCTTCGTGTTTGACTGAAGATAGTTCCAAGATGTTGAAGAAATGAACTTTCGTCCCAGTGCGAATAGCTTGTGACTCAATATCAGTTTTTTCTGCAACAGTCTCCAACATCCACGTTTGTTTCTTGTCCAATCTCTCGTATTCTTTTCGTAGGGCTTCCTGTGCACGTGGTTCTGCGGCAACTTCTTTCTTACTCAGGCTTCTGGTAACTAGGGCCGGGCGTGCCCATGAGGAATCGGGGATTTTGTCTATGTGTGCCGGTGTGTAGGTCGTCTCACGTGGCATAATGGGCATTGCTACCGACTGGGCGAACTGGCGTATGAGCGGGCTCATGGCCCCAAAGTCGGTTCCTTCACGATCCACAAGTACCAAAGCACGTTCTTCTCCAGCGTGCTGTTGTGGTGTTTGGCGGTAGTACAGTACCGTAGTAATGTCACGTGGCCCACCAGGTAGTTTGGCATACAGTATTTCTTTGTTCGTCACGCCTTTGACGTTCTCGTCACGGATGACTGCGCCGTTGTCAGTGTCGTATGTAATCCTTCGTTCCACAGTATTCCATGTTGGTCCGCCGGCTGCAGTGGCACGGAAATTGTTGACCTGTTTGTCCTGTCTTGTCCACACTCGAAGTGCAGCTCGGTCACGAATCTCGCGAGCTCGTTTAAAGTCTTCGGCGTAATCGATGTCCTTCTTCTGTTGTCCACGAGATAGGGTTTTCCAATGTTCGGGAAGAATGTGAACAGGACGTGTAGTAGTCTGTATACGTGTCTCGCGGCCGCGGTCCACCATTTTGCAATCTGGCGTTATTTTTGGAAGCTCATAGAATCGAACCGTGCCTGTCCATGGCTCGCTTAACTCCCTGTGGTCGTTGGCGCTGACACCATCCCAAACATCGCGAAAGTCACTTTCTCCTTCAAAAATAGAAGTCGTCTTGAAATCTCGTGTCACGTCGAGTTGTTCAACAGGTACAGGTATGTTCATGACGTCGTCCGTCGGGATGAACAGTTTCTCTTGTGGAGTACGAATATGTCTGATGACGCAATATCCGCGCTGTTCCCAGTAGTCGGGCTCCGGCGCTGGTGCGGCAACTTCAGAGGCCGATGCGTGGATATCAGCGGCGTTGTCTTCCGTTGTCATCATAGACGGGTCATCCCATTCTTAGGGTAGGAGAGTGGAGGATCGGGCATTGGTTTGTCGCCCAAGGGGCGAGAGGTAGATGCCTTGACCTCGTCGTGTGCCTCAGGGTTATGATGTCGTAGAGTACCTTCTTTCACCGGGTAGGTGAACTTGCCATCGGGGAAGATGATGTCTTTGACTCTGTGCACGTGACACAGTTCCCCATGAGGATTCTTGGCGTATGTAGCCGTGTCCAAGACAAGGTAGTCACCTGACCATCGTCCACCAGAGTGTAAATGGTAACCCATGAATAACCCTTCTCGAGTATTTTCTTTAAGCTTCGCAGTCTCGTCGTTAATCTCGGGGTTGAGGCATTCCCAAAAGATCCGAGCACCGAATGGCATGCAGTGCCCGGGAAAGCTTTCACCAAAGCGTATTTCATGAGCTGTCTGATCGGCATGCTCCTCATTGAGGGCAGCAGCGCCCGTGGATGTATGCACAAAATTGCGTCCACAGCAAAAGGCTTGCATGGCCTCTTTCCACCATTCGTGTCCCAGACCAGACATATGTAACACAACTCTCGCACCGAGAATGACAATCTTGACGATGCGCTCGATCAATCCATTCGTTTGCGGACGATGCGGCGTACTCGCGTCGTGTCTCCATCCCAGTTGGCGGCAAGCCTTCTGAAGCTCTCCAGAGTTGTCTGTATAGTCATGCTCCACCTCATCGTTCGCGGCGATGAACTGTTGAAAGGATGCCTTTGTGGTAGCTGCGTCTTTGTGTAGTGCTGGGTAGGCCGTGAAGATGCCGGTGTATCTGTCTAGGACAACAAGTGCATACTTGTCGCCGTGCTTGTCTGCGGCATCGTCTTTGGCCAGGACGATATGGTCGGCAGTTAAAGCCTCACCGAACTTCTTCGGGACAAAAGCTTCGCAGGCTTTATCCTCGTCGGTGGGGTCTGCCGGTGGATGTGGTTCGCGCTGTCGTCGACACGGAGCATTCTGCGCCATCGTGCGAGAACAAATCTCACAGTCAGGGTGTTTTGGACTGTGAGTCATGTAATGCATCGGGTCAATCGGTTTCTTCTGTCTGTTTGGAAGAACGCGATCATTGCCGCGGTGCATTCGCGTGAGCGTCTCCGTCGGTATGTCGTTATCTGCTTGAGCTGCATCTGCTGGCCCCCCGCATGTTGGAGGAGAACACTGCGTCTGAGACGTAGGCGAGTCGGTGGGTGTGTCCACGTTAGGCTCGTCTTTGTTTGTGTCGGGAGGTTCTTCGACCGTGGTGGTCCGTGCTCCTCCTCCCTCTCCGACATGTGGTCTCTTGGGGCAGGTCCCTATGTGGGGCCGTAGCTCTTCTGCAGTGGTTGACTGCTCTGTAGTTTTGCAGCACCAACAAATGTCGTTGCAGCGGGCGGATGAACGCTTGCGCTGACGACGTCGGGGTGCTGACGAAGTGCATAGACGTGGTGGTGGTATCAGTGTCAGGTCGTCGAGTCGTAATTCTGGAGCTCTATTGTTGACTGGAATATTATACCATTGGCCCCCGGATCGTGAAGTAAGTAGCCCAGCTCGGGATCCCAAAGCTGTCGAAAGCCATTAACCTCAATCAGTTTCCCAACTGGTAGTAAAAATGGACAGTCTGGCAAAGCAAGGGCTGAACTGTGTACGCCAACCTCGGGTAGCCGTATGTCGCAGTGCTCGTTGACAGTACGATCACCATTGGCGGTTTCCAGAATATGCTCTTCGCGAATAGATATGCGATCCGCCTCGGTCTGCGTGAGTTCGTGTTTACCCTGAATATGATGCGCAGAACCACTGTCGAGAACCCAAGATCGTGTCAGTGCAGCGGTCGAGCGTGGTGGGTCGACTTGCATCGTCGTCGTCTTCGTCTGGGCTGTCTTTGATGACTGCTTGGCAGCGTCATCGAATCGTCGGGTCGCAGTTGGTGTAACCACCGACTCCTTGTTGTGTCGGTAGTCATATAGATATTTGCACCATAGCTGTGCCTTTTTTTGACATTCTCGTAGAGCGTCTGCACTTTGATCCCACCATCGTTGTGGTAACGGGTCTGGTACATTGACAATGTCACCCCCGTTCGGCATCTCCTTCCACTTGTCCAATCTGGCCCTGCCTGATACGGTATGTAAATAGTATTCCACATAACGTGTGTCGAATCGTATCCGACGGCGTGTTTTGGTAGATGTCGTAGTGACCTGATTGTTGGCCATGAGGGTCGTGTCACGAATGACGTAACTGCGATCGGAACGGCATGAACGTCGATAGTTGGCAGGAGAACGTGCTCTGGCGCGGGGAGAACCACGGGACGAACCACGGCCCAGGGAACGTCTGCCACGTCCTTTGTCACTACCATATGATCTATCACGGCCGCGTGGGCTGCCACGTCCGCCGCCACGGTTGTCTCGTCCACGGGAGGTAGATCTCGAAGGTCTGTCGCATCGACTTCTCGATTGACTGCGAGAGTCTGGGGACCTCCTGGATGTTGAACGAGATCGGTCGTATTGGCGTCGGCTGCCACGTCCATGGCGTGAGTCGTTTGCGTAGCGGACCCCCCCGCGTTGTGAAGAACGTTGGCTTCCTGATCCGCGGGATGGTGATCGGCCACGACTATCCTGACTGGAGGTCCGTGGTCGACTCGGGCTTCGCTCGGGAGTCTTCGCACCAGGTGTAAGATGAGCGTATTTGCATTTGTCGCCCATGGGGCACTTATTCTGTGCGAAGTCTTTACACTGTGCGACGTGTGGAAAGTTGCACTTGTCGCCTCTGGTTCATGTGTTGCGCTTGGCGAACTCGAAGCAAAATGGTTTCGATGCTGGCTTCTTGTGATTCGCAGGAGTTGACGCGCTGCGGCGGGAGTTGCCACCAGCTGTCGATGCTCTGGAAGATATGTTGTTCTTCCAATCCCTGGAATATGTATGCAAAGCCATGCACCGTTCACCACTGCGACAATTGCCTTTCTTCCAGGCAGCGCACACATTGACTTGAGAACGTGTCTCATGCTCGTACCGTAACTTATTCTGATTATTCTCCAATTGTTTGAGCTCCAGTACGTCCAGGACGCGCTGCCGGAGCCAATCATCAGTGCGATTCGGGTCGCTGATCTTCATGCGCTGGTACTCGTACATGTCTTGTTTCATCCAGGCATGTCTCCGAATCTGTGTACGAAACAGAGATTCCAAGATCTTTGGATCGGGTGCTTCTCGGCACTCCCAGAGTAGAGCGTCCCAGTCAGTAATAAAACGTTGCAAATCTTCATCTCTCATCCTCAGTTCTTTAAGGCGCTCGAAGTCGTGCAGGTCGTCATCAACCTCTGTCACGTTGTAGAACTGTAGGATGTGCCAGTAGATCTGGCGTCCTTTGAGCATGCGTCCTGCTTTGTGCTCTCTGGCTTCGATGAGCCTGATTTGGTAGCGCAAGTCTGAGGATAAGATGTCGCTCAGAGCGGTAGCGAGTTTGCAATCAATGCTCTCAAAGTCTC
>CAUYUJ010015773.1:203143-213147 GCA_963575745.1 Prorocentrum cordatum | reverse complement strand
TCTCCCTCTCTCTCTCTCTCTTTCTCTCCCTCTCTCTCTCTCTCTCTCTCTCTCTTTCTCTATTCCTCTCGATCGCTCCCTCTCTTGTCCCCGCCCTATCCCTCCATCGCTTCCCGCCTCCCTCCATCGCTTCCCGCCTCCTCCACTTGCCCCCCCGCCCCGCCCTGCCCGTCCTCCATGGCCGCGAGCCCACGCTCGGCCGTCGACCTGGAGCGCCATGGCGCGCGCGCCCTCCCCGAGGCGCACGCCGGCCTCGGCGGCGGCGGCGAGCACGTCGAGGGCCGTGAAGGGCCCGCCGTGCGGCGGCGCCCATGAGCCTGCGGCGCCGCGCTAGAAATGCCGCGCGGAGAGGAGGAGGAGGAGGAGGAGAAGGAGAAGGAACGAACTAGACAGGGACGAGGACGAGGACGAAGACGGGGGGGCGGATGGAGGAGGTGGGGAGGAGGGCTCGGTTCCTCAGTTCCTCAGTTCCTCTGTTCCTCAGTTCCCATCGCCATCAGCATCGCCATCAGCATCATCATCATACTTATCATCATCGTCATCATCACCATCATCAATCGTCGTTGTAATCAGTATCATCCATATCAGCAACATCATGCTCACTATTAGCATCACTATCATCAATATCTCAATAGCATCATCATCATCATCACCATCATCATCATCTGAGGGTGGTTCCGCATTTCCTATCCTTCTCCGCATTTATTCCCCTACCTTCTCATCTCCCTACTCCGCATTTCCTTCTCCGCATTTATTTCCTATCCTTCTCCGCATTTCCTTCTCCGCATTTCTTTCCTATCCTTCTCATCTTCCTCTACCTCCGATCCTTCTCCGCACTTCCCTCCCCCCATCGCCCTCCTCCCCCTTCTCATCCCTTCCCACCCTTCCCCTATCACAGTCGCCCCTCCCCTCCCCCCCCCCGCGCGGCGACGCGCCTGGCAGCGCGCCGCCCAGGCAGCGCACGGCCGCCCGCAGAGCGGGCGCCCCGTGGAGGTGCACGTGGCACCCGCCCACGGGGCGCCCAGAGGCATGGCCGAACAGGGCCGAGGCCCGCGCTAGGCCGGCCTCCATGATGGAGGCCGGCCTGGAGCCAAAACGGCTCTGTTGCCTCTGATCCTGCTCCTGCTCCTGCTCTTGCGCCTGACCGTCATCATGCTCCTCCTCTTCCTCCTCATCCTCCTCCTCCTCCTCCCCCTCCTCTTCCTCCCTTTCCTCCTCTGCGCTCTCCATCCCCACTTCCAACCCCCTCCTCCTCCTCCTCCCCCCCCTCCTCCCCCTCTTCATCCTGCTCTTCCTCCTGTTCGTTCGCCGCACCTCCCCTCCCCAATGGGCCTTGCGAGAGCTTCATTTTGAAAAGAACCGATGGGCCTGTGAAGGGGCTCGCGGCCTGCCCCTTCACACAATCGTTTCCGTGAAGTGCAAAATCTCGCCCCTTCACGGGCCCCCGCCCCCCCCAAAAAAACCTCGCCTTATGAACACCTCACTGCTGAGCGCGTGATTCGCCGTCTGACCTCGCTGTCTGGACGCGATCGCCTCCGTCCCATGGGGGCCGCTGCTGCTGCTAATCCTGAGGCCGACGCTGCCGCTGGCCCCCTTCGCGGCGAGGTCTCGACGCGGCAACGGCCCCGATCAGTTCCGTAAGCCGCCAGCGGAGAAGGCCTCTTGAGAACTCGCTAGTCGCTTCCCCGCCGCCAGGGGGCTGCCCCCGCGACAGAGCGCCCGCGGGCGCGTCGCATGGCCTGGCAGCTTAAAAAGTGAGATGGGCGCCGGGCCAAGCTGGACGCGGGTTCGGACGCGCGCCTCTGAAGAGCTCAAAGCCATGGTGATAACGCCACAAGATGGACACACCGGCGACTCAGGCTCCAGGATGGGATAGCCATAGTGACCTCTATCAGCTTGACATGTATAACGCAGAAATGGCCGTCGCACGTGCGGACGCGCAATAGGTCGATTTACACGTGCGCACGTGCACCATGGACACTGGGTGGGACTGTGGAGAACATTCCTGAGCGCTAGGTTTGCCCATTGCGCGCCCCCCTCTCGGGCGAACCTCACGCGCGCGTGCCACGCCAAGCGGCCCTGCAATTGAAGCCCGCACTGAGACCCATCTGCACTGAGCTCTTCGCAAGCCCAAATCGGAGCCGGTGGGCCTTCAGGGGGCCCATCGGGCGCTGCATGATCTCCACCGCCCCCCCCCTCCTCCACGGCGCCCCCGCCTTCGCCAGCCAGAGCCCCCCCCCCCCCATGGTGCCACTCCTCCATCTTCTCCTGGTTCAGCCCTAATAAAATCATACATGTCACCTAGCTTATCCCCCCACTATGCTTTCCAAAGGCTTCTGAGATTCAGCTTACTAGACTCATTCAAAACACATCTTCAAGAGCCTCGAATGGGGGGCGCCACCAAGCTTGAGTAGGAGAGCAGGTCCATATTCAACGCGCGCCATCGCCAGAATAGCATTCGGAGCCTGCAGAGCCCACGGGCTGCCTTGGAAAACCCCCTCAGAGCCCCGCGCCAGCTTAAAATTCTGCAGCGCGGCCTGAGCCCATCCAGGCAACTTGCCGAACGTAGCCGCGAGCACCCGCGCATTGTCGTCGCGGTGTTTCGCAAGCGTTTGGAGCCATCAAAGTCGCCCGACACGGAATTCGAGTCGAGCAGGGACGAGCCCCAGAAGACGCCAAAGCTTGTTGGGCGCTAGCGCTCGATGCCCAATGGGCCCGCCAGCTTGAAGCACTTCGAGCACAGCTCTGCCCCCGGGAAGCTTCTTCCCCCAGCCCCGGGCACTAGAGTCCAGGAGACGATAATCAATCGGCACCAGAATAAAGGTTCCGAGACCACTAAGAGCACGACCTCGAACTCTACATTGAAAAACAAGCTTCTTAAGTTGGGACGACACGCTGCGAGCACACCAAAACCTCTCCATGCTCCACCGCGCCCGTCTGTTATTTTTAAAGCACGCAGTTCTCTGGCGCGCCGCCTGGCACGAGCGTGAGCACTGGGCGCCGAGGTACGTCGCCGAAGCCTGCACCGCGCCAGCGAACTCCTGCATCTACGACAGCGCCCGCGCATTCTTGATCGCTCCCTTGCCCACGAACCGCGGCGCAATATGCTGCTTCTCGCGGTTGCGAGTGCCCCCGACCTTCCACGACTCATCAAACTGCTTGCTGGCCTCCGCCATGCCCCCCGCAATTTCCCGCGGCGCATCTCCCAGAACTTCGCGGGCAACATCATCCATGAACACCGTCGTCGCGAGATCAACAGGGTCCACACAGAAGGGAGAGCTGCACATCAGTGCCGCCCCCGCCGGCGTCGCTCTCCTGGTCGCAAGGCATGGCTCAAGGACATTGAGCTGGAGCACTCGGCTGTACTTATCAGGCGCAGACTGGCGCCCCTGCAACACACCCTCACCAATGCGAAACGAACCGTCGCCATCAGCAGCTTCGACCGCGATGCAACTGGCACGGTTGTTATGCGTGCCCAGCCACGCGTCATCCATGGCATAGTACTGATCGACTATGTCAGCCATAGCTTGCTGCGAAATCCCCCAAACGCGTTAGCTAAATCAAAGAGGACAGTAGCGTGATAAACCCCCATCAGTGATAATCTCCAGCTCGTGAAAGTTGAACTCTGATCGCTGCTTCCCTTCGCTAAAAGAAATACCCCCATGAATGCAGTCCATGAACTTCTTTTCTGGATAAGCTGCCGCTCCTCGCCTGCTCATATACCTCACCGTAGCCTTGCTAAACGGACAAACTCTACGAGTCAACCTGACAGCCTTGAACCCCGTCCGCGCGCTGGGCCCCCGAACGCACGCCCCCCAAGATCGACGCCAAGAGAGAGGGACCTTAGGCATGCCTCGAATGCTCTACATAATCCCTCTGAGGCGCCGTGAAAACCAAATCAGAACACGGATGCGCGCCTCGCACTCCTCCTGCCGGCCCTTATACGCCGGGCCCCTCGCGGTCGGATTGAGGTGCACGCAGAAGATCTCCGCAGGCAAGACCACGGTGGAACGCTCTTCCGATATGCTAACCTCCTGATGGTCGCGCGGATGCCCTGAAGATCGCGATCAGCGTCGCCCTTGAACGCAAAGCCCCAAATATGCTGGCCATCCTGCTGGGCATGCCGATCTTCAGGGAGATAAGCGACATGCGGAATACGTTGCGCACTCTGCCCCCCGGCCAACCAGGTCGTGCCGGATGTTGCTTCCACATCGCCACCGCGGGGTTCGAGAGTGTCGGCGCATTGTAGAAGCGCCTGCCTGGCCCCACTGTTGCGGCTGCAAGTCGCCGGGAAAGTCCACGCGCCAAGCTATAATCATTCTGCTGCCACGCATTGCGTATCTGCTCGCCCAAGCTGTCAATCTGCGCATGTTGGCATTGCTCGACTGTCTCATGCAATTCTTTGGTGAGTCGCCGAAGTTGCTGCTGTACCGTCGTAAGCTCCGTCATATCTGCTTCGTTGCCGAGAGATCCCGATCTTTCCCTGATAACTGCGCGCCGTCTGACAAGTTCCCGTTGTTGCTGTCTCGCCAGTCGATAGTTATGATCCCATTCTGGTTATAGCTGAAATTACCTGAGTGCAATCTGCTGTATCTCACCAATCATGCATTGCCAAACTTCGTCGGGCGTGGCGTACTCCTCATACTGCTTCCATATGATGAACGATTGATGGCAATGGTCCTCAACATCTTTCAAGAAACGCTCTCGCCACAGCCCGTCGACTACTCCTCGAACCAAAGCGTCGCGGCTCCAGTAAATACGTGGAGTACGGTCTCTTCTCGAAAAATCCAGGATATGTCTCGCTCGTACTTGTAGCGGGTAATGATCCCATTTTCGCTGCACTGGTGCCATCTGAAGTTGTCGCCCCCGTTTGTTCAATATGCAGGAATCCACTAAAATACTCAGCCACGCACGAGGCACGCCCAGGTAATCCATCCATGAGCTCGCAGCGCGCCCGTAAAAGGTGCCATGACCACCAATGAAGGTGTTGGCCAAACACAAGTTATACTTCCCCATGGGATCTCTCAACTGCGTCATACATCAATGCTCCTGTTGGGGTCGCAAAGGCCCAACAGGGTTATGTTCATCCCGAACAACACTCGGCACCGTGATCCCCGTGATCCAAAAACAATGGAGCACCGATTAGGTTGGATTGAAGCCTGCACACCTGGTCCATCCGTGAAATCATCTGCACCACTTTCTTCTTGCACACGATCATATATTTAGCCACTCTCGGCCGGACAGGAAAATTGGCAGCAATCAGCAACATGTGGAAACGTCCTGATCTGAGCTCAACTGCTCCCAGCCATCCTTGAAGGCCTTCGGGTGGAGAGCGAATTGCCGCTATATGACAGAGTCGAAAGAGTCGCCGTCTTAATCTCATCTGCACTCCAGTGTGGGATGAGACATGCGGTCCTCTCCCATAACCCCAATTCAAGATACGTGCGTGTGGATCCGAAATGCTCGTACACTGCCCATATGTGCGTCGTCTTCTTAATCGGGTTCCAGTCAAAAACACAATATATTTGGTCTGATACGCCTCCCTGATCTCCACTGCTCTTCCACTTTGCACGGGAGAGGTGACGTTGCGCACAACAAAAGAGAGAGGTGCATGCATGGCGGCCGCGCGCGCCGTGACGGAGAGTGCCAATATGGAGAGGTAAGGGAGCGCGGGGTAGGGGAGAACACGCATCCCTGGGGCCGCGCAGGGTGCGTGAAGGGACCTGTGCCAGGGCGGCTGGAAAAGGAGGAGGAGGAGGAGGATGAAGGAGACCGCGGGGCGCTGTCTTTCCAAAACGAAGACCCAAAACCACAAGATGGTTGGGAAAAACCAAATAAGAACCCCGGGAGGAATACTTTAATACCACCAGCCCTCTGGGCTTAGGTGGTATAACGCGTTTGTTCTTCTCTCTGCCACTGAAACCCCTCCCCCATACCCCCTCCCCTGGGCCAGGAAGGGGGGGTGCCGAGGCGTTAGAGCGTCCAAGATGGCCAAAGATTTCTCCAAGAGGACGTCGAAGTCGCAAGATGGCCTCCAAGATGGCCCATGCTACTTCAAGATGGGTCAAGATAGCCTCCGGCATACCCCCAAGGGGCCCCAAGACAGCCCCAAGACGGATCCAAGTGCCCTTCGAGCCCTCCACGGCGCCCTCCAAGATGCCAAAACCGTTCATAACCCAAGGGCAAATCAATGCGTTTGGCATTATCGCCTTTTCGCTTCCGATGGGCTTTGGAAGGCTGAAGATGGCCCCAAGCTGGCCCAAAAAAGGCCGAAGAGGGGCCCAAGAAGGCCGAAGACGGCCCCAAAATCGCCCAAGAGGCGCCCAAGAGCGCTCCAAGAGGGCCCCAGGATGCCGTTTGAGAGCCTCCGATGGGGGGGGGCCGAATTGCTTCCCCCCCTCTTTTTGAGCCATGGTGCCCAAGACGGCCCCAAGAGGCCTCCCAGACCCCCCAAAGAGCCCCAAGAGGGCTCCAAGACTCCCAAAAATGATCCTCAAGATAGCCTCCGACAGGCCTCCAAAAGGCCTCAAGACAGCCTCAAGATGGCCCAAGATAGCCGAGCATGGCTCAAGATAGCCTCCGACAGCCTCTAGCCGAGCATGGCTCAAGATAGCCTCCGAAGAGGCCTCAAGAAAACTGGCAATCAATTCTGAATGGGCTGGTGGGGATACTTTGTTTTGGTCAGCGGCTCCGATGCAACGGACAGGGAGCGGAAGCGGCGTCCGGGTCACGGGACGGGACTAATTTGCAAACCCTGCCGCCGACCTGGTGGGGATATTTTTTCCAAGAGCGGGTTCAGACGGGGGACCCGAACGGGCATTTCGAGCTCTAGGCGCAGAGAGGTCCCCTGGAGACCCCACGAGGCCCCAAAGAAGCCCCCAAGTGGCCCACGAGAGGCCCCAAGAGACCCCCAAGAGGCCCCCAAGAGGCCTCCGTGACGCCCCATGAGGTCCCAGAAATACCGCCAAGAGGCCCAGGAGGAGGCTCCAAGAGGCCCCCGCCGGCCTCCAAGAGGCCACGAACGCGCAGGCAAACGCATGCGATGGCACAATACGGGCCAGCGGAGTGAGCGAAGCGAATAGATAAAGTGCGAGGAGGTATCAGGCGGGAGCAGGTCGGGGCCCAAGAACGCAGTTTGGTGACCCCACACCTTCAATTGTAAAAACAGGGTGCACTTGAATTGAAAAACAGAATGGTAATCGAGAGGGGAGGGTCAACAACACATGATATCTAGAGAGACTTAAAAAACAACAACAACAACAACAACAACAACAACAACAACAACAACAACAACAACAACAACAATCATTTTACCCGAACGCTCAGTGTTCTCACCAGTGCCAGGGTTTTCATGCGACGCCAGCCAATACCCCCACTTCGTGGGGGGGCATTACAAGCTCTACCAAATATCCAAACGACTCTTCGCGACCACCCAAACCCAGCTTCCCGCCCTATGACGTTCGGACACTTCACTTCGTGGCCTGCGGACGACCGTGGCTACTACACTGGCGTGGAGTACACACCCACAGAAGTTGTTAAGCCTACGTTCGTACACCCACAGAAGTTGTTAAGCCTTGTTAACCCACAGAAGTTGTTAAGCCTTCCACAGAACATCTGTTGCATATGATGCATATGGTACATGATACACATGATACACACGATACGTACTCACAAGATAGTTGATCACATCTGGTTTTTGGAGATTTCGGCGTGCGCGCGCGAAGAAAAAACGAATCTGTCCCGCATGGTATTATTTGACAGGGATGATGGCCCTGGCAGGTGCGCAACCGTTGTCGCAGAAGTTCGAAAAAGTTGCTCGCAAAAGCCCGTTTGACAGAATTCTTTAAAAAGTGTTGGTTTTCCTACGAATCCGCAAGAGCGCGCGGAAGGACATTTTGACAATTTGTTCTTAAAAAACCAATGGGTTTTTGATGTTTTTATGTTAAAATCGTTCCGAAACCTCAGGTTTTGGAAGGATTTCGTCTTGCACGCGCGAATGTCCACTTTAGCTTATTTTTTGCAAGGGATTCTTGAAATTGGATTACATTTGAACAAGAAATTTCATTTTATAGTGTTTTTTGCAAGGGAAAACGGGGGGGAACAAAACAACCGGATCCGGTACTAATCCACTTTTCTGAAGCTTTCGCGAAAAAATGATGAAAATGTAGCTGCGGCCTAGGTTTTGGAGGGGGGTCGTGTACCAGGGGTCCCAACAATAATTATTCTTTAGAAGTAATAATGTTCAACAACAACAACAACAACAACAACAACAACAACAACAACAACAACAACAACAACTACTACTACTACTACTATTACTACTACTACTACTACAATAGCAGCAGCAACAGCAACGGAAGCAGCAACAACTACAATAGCAACAGTAACAGCAACAGCAACAACAACATACCGGCGACGCCCCCTGGCGCCAGTATACACGAAAAACCATTGAGCTCAAGTACTTCGTGTATCCGATACACGGAATAGGAGCCTCCTATTACTCCGTGTATCCGATACACGGAAACGTAGGCGCCTATTACTCCGCATACACGGAGTAATAGGCTCCAATGACTCCGTGTATCCGACAACCACAACAAAGGCTCCCGCCTGATACTTCCTCACAAATGTTTCCAACATCGCGCTTTCACGCGAAACTTCCCCGCAATGTATGTAAGAATCGCGCTCTCGCGTGAGATTTCTGCGCAATTCATTCAAAGGCCGCGCCCTCGACACTCAAGAATCGCGCTCTCACTTTAGTTTATCTCACAATTAATCTGGGAGTCGCGATAGCGCTCGAGACTTTTCCGCGATCCATGCAGGACTCACGCTTCAGCAGCCCGCCTGCTCGACCTGGCCGCCTGGGCCCGCCTTCCCAGACCGCCCGCTAGGGTCTGCCCGCCCGATCTGCCCGTCTGGTTCTGCCACGTGTTTTCTGTTCCTAGCCCCTCTCCTGCTAGTCTATCTTGTGCTCCATCCTTCTCCCTCCCCCTTCCATCTATCCTCTTTCTTCTGGCTTAGGGGGTGCGCTAGGTGCACGTGGCAGGATAGAAAGTTATGTCCCCAAGGGGGTACGATCGAAAACGAAGAGGGCGGGTCCGAGAGTTTCGGATATACGTGTTGAGTGGAACGCGAGCAGCTAGAAGCGAACAGTCTTAAAATAAGTAAGGTTGTTGTTGGTGGGTCAGTTTGGCCGCAACCTGGAAACGCTTGAGCATGAGCCTCAATGTCAAAGGAAATGCAGCTGACATCAAGGCCAGAGCGCCAAAGCGCCTGCAAGAGGGCCAGCAACCATTGTTGTTTAATCAATATCCAACATCAGCCACAACAGCAACTGCAGCAGCAGCAACGATAGCATCAACATCAGCGTCGTCAGACTCACAACCACCACCACAACCAACAACAACAACACCAACAACAGCAGCAGCAGCAGCAGGAGCAGCAACAACAACAACAACAACACCACCAACAACACCAACAACACCAACAACACCAACACCAACACCAACACCAACAACAACAACAACAACAACAGCAACAACAACAACAACAACAACAACACCAACAACACCAACAACAAACCGGCGACGCTCGCTGGCGCCCCTATGATCGGAATAATCGGATCCGATTACTCCGATCATTGGATGATCGGAATAATCGGATCCGATTACTCCGATCATTGGATGATCGGAATAATCGGATCCGATTACTCCGATCATTGGAATAACCGGAATAATCGGATCCGATTACTCCGATCATTGGATGATCGGAATAATCGGATCCGATTACTCCGATCATTGGATGATCGGAGTATCGGAATAATCGGATCCGATTACTCCGATCATCCAATGATCGGAATAATCGGATCCGATTACTCCGATCATTGGATGATCGGAATAATCGGAGATTCATCCATCCGATCATTGTACGGATCCGATTACTCCGATCATTGGATGATCGGAATAATCGATCCGATTACTCCGATCATTGGATGATCGGAATAATCG
>CAUYUJ010015773.1:95643-198143 GCA_963575745.1 Prorocentrum cordatum | reverse complement strand
CCTCGGGCATCGCCAAAGTTGTCAAGCAGGTCACAGTTAATCGTAGCCTCCCTTTCACTGCCCACTCACCTGTGGATCTTGAGCTCTTCCCCTCCCCTGCCCCCAAACTCGGGGTTCTTGCGTTTCGAAAGCCTCCCCCTTTTCCGCCTAAGCTGGCGGTCAGGCCCGTTCGAGAAACCCCTGTCCTGAGACCCTGTTCTTGAAATTTTGGATCAGGCTCTAGAGGCTGCGTCCGCTGGCGAGAGGAAGACTCAACGTTTGCTTAATCGTACCTACACCTGGTGGGTCAACATGGCCGAGGGCCCCCAGCTTGCGTGGAGGCCTGTGTCCACGAGAGAACGCGAGGCTTCTAAGCATCCGTTGTTCTACTCCGCCAGGTGGGCTTACAATCGTGTCAAGGTCTGCAGGGTGTTTAATGCTATCCAGGCCAGGAAACCATCTGGTGTTCGGGACCCTGGGAAGCCTTCGGGGTTCTTTGGGGGGCCATCGTCCTGCTCCTCCCTGCCCTAACTTGGAAACCCTCAGGGAGTACGATTCGATTCCTCAACTTTTTGTCTGGACCATCTGGGGCCGCAGCGTCATTTGTTCGAGGCCTCGGAGCCCATTCTGAAAGGTCTGTCTCCTAGTTTCAGCGAGGAGGTCGAGCAGCAAATCTTCGACCATCCATGCAAGCTTCCCTCTCCGATGCTAATGCTGAGTCTTCCACTAAGGAATCGATTCTCTCCTCCTGGCGCGGCTGGCTGCGCGAGAACATCGGTCAGGGGACCCAGCGCGCCCACATGGTAAACCCGCAGACATTGCCGTGGAAGCCCACCTCAACTTTGTCCTCCAACGGCTGCGTGGTCAGCGACCCGAATCTTTCTTGAACGCAGCAAGAGAGAGGGAGAGACACACATTCACTGGTTTCTGGAGGGCTGCTTCGGCTCCGCTTGCTGATCGGCAGGTTCGAGACTTGAATAGTATCCCGAACTCCCTCCTTCAGACCCTCAAGAATTAATCCGCTTATCTCGAGAATGCGATATGAATTCGGCGGTAAGGATCGACGGTTTTCACATGAAACACGTTTGTATGATCGCCCTCCCCGGGATGCTCGATCGATAATCATTTGCTGTAGACCCTATCGCATCTGGGGCCGTGCTCGCCTTTGCCTCGCCGAGAGCTAGGAGAAGGCGAATTCTAGTCCCTCTTTTGCGGCTGGAAGATGCCAAGGAGCTGAGCCGAGATTCGCACCTCTCGCACTCACAGTCCTCCTCCTTCTCCCGCTCCGTGCAAGTCTGTCTCGGGTCTCACGGCGAGCGTGTTGAAGGGCAGAGGACACAAGTGTATCACTCTGGCGTGTCCGGACCAGGCCTCACTGGTCATGAGTATAAAATCCTCCTCGTCCTCCTCCTCCTCCTCCACCTCGTCCTCCACCTCCGCGTCCTCGACCTCCTGCTCATCGTTCTCATCATCATCCTCCGTATATTCCACCTCCTCCTCCTCCTCATGCTCCTCCTTCTAATCCTCCTCCTCCTCCTCCTCTTCGTCGTCGACCTCCTCCTCCTCCTCCTCTTCCTCCTCATACTCATCCTCATAATCATAAACCTCCTCCTCCTCCTCCTCCTCCTCCTCCTCCCTTTCCCTTCTCCTCCTCCTCCCCCTTTCCCTTCTCCTCATCCTCTTCCCTATCCCTTCTCCTCAACCTCCTCCTCCTCCTCTTCCTTCTCCTCCTCCTCCTCATCATCATCCTCAACCGTCTCCTCCTCATCCTCGTCCACCGTCCTCCGTGGAAGTTGACCAGGCTTCCATCATCAGGTCGCGGCGTCGATCAGAACAAAGACCGACTTGAGCGAAGCTCATCCTTCCCGACATACTCCTCGTCCTCCTCTTCCGCCCCCCCGTCCTCCTCCACGCCAGGAAAAGAAACACACAGACCGCTGGCAAGGTCGGCAGTGTATAAAGTCGCAGGCTTTCTGTGGTGATTTACACACCGCTACCATCCCGTGAGGCCACGAAACCATAGACTGGAGGGTATGTGTGCAGATGCTCTTGTGGCGGATCCTCCTCCTCCTCCTCTTCCTCCTCCTCCTCCTCTGCCTCCTCCTCCTCCTCCTCCTCCTCCTCCTCCTCCTCCCCCTTCTCTTCCTCTTCCTTGTCCTCCTCCTCCTCCACCTCCTTTTCCTCCTCCTGCTCCTCCTCCACCTCCTCCTCCTCCCCGTGCCGAAGCCATTCGATACTGGGTAAGGGGAGATGCTCAGGGGACGCACAGGGCGCCACTAAGAGGCCCTTAATCTCGAGGAGCACCCTTGGGTAAACCCGTTCTCCAGTGAATGGCCGGGCGACAGTGGCCTAGGCCTTTTCGCCCTCACACTCAGGGCAGGCACGGCCGTCCGTCCCCAGGGAGGCAGGGCCGTACGGGCCTGGATGCCCATCCGTGTCAATGGACAGTCACGGGCACCCGCCTCTGATGCCTGAGGCATGGGCGGAAGTGCCAGCTAGCGCGCATCCGCAAGCTCTGCGCGGTTGCCTTCGTCGCGAGGCAGTCGCCTCAAGGACACAATCCGGCGGCAAGGCTGGCGGTTCTGCACACTCACTTCTCCCTGGCTCTCGCACCTCGTCTCCAGTGGGCGCTGCCTGGCAGCAACGACAGTCTGCGTGCATTTGTCGAGTCTGCACGCCTGCCCCCGTCGCGAGGCAGATGCCTCAAGGACGTTGCCTGGCGGCAAGGCTGGCAGTCCTGCACCCTCTCACGTCGGACCGTTACCAGGGTTCGTCCTCTTTGAGACGCTGGCTGGCGGCAGTGCCAGTCATCGTGCGTCCGCAGCTTACGCAAGCCAGCCCCCGTCGCGAGGTTGTTGCCTCAAGGACGCTGTCCGGCGGCAAGGCCGGCGGCCGTGCGCATTTGTAACGTGGCGCCGATTACCATGGTTACGTGGCGTCTTCGGCTGAACCCGCCACCACACCTGGGCTCAGCTGACTGTGGAGCATCCCACCATCCCTCTGTGCGCAGATCGGTCAAGGATTCAACTCTTCCCTGGGAGCCCCAGTGACATCCTTCGAGGGCTTTCAAACAAAAAACAAGGGAGCTCCACGAAGGGCCGGCAAGGCTGCGTATAACGGCCGAGCGTGGTGCGTATAATGCTCCAGCTTTCGAGGCTGGAGCACGACGCATTAGACGTAGGGCTGTTGTTTGTTATACGCAGGCCCTCTGGCGTCTTTAAGGGCTCTAAGTGCGCCCCGAGAGAGTGCGTACAACGGCCCAGCTGGTGCGTATAATGCTCCAGCTTTCGAGGCTGGAGCACGACGCATTATACGCAGGGTCTGTATTGTTATACGCAGGCCCTTTCGGGCGTCTTTGAGGGCTCTAAAAAGATGGCTTCAATGGGGGGCCTAAGATGGCTTCAGTGTCGCAGAGAAGCAACGTCTCAAAAATGCAAGCCCAAGCCAGAAGAAAGGAAGGACGACGGACCCGCCAAATGCCCCCACGCACCACCCCACCCCATGGTGACGACAAACGCCGACATGCGGGTGCGGGGCCCTCTTGGGGACTTTTTGGAACCGTCTTGTGGCCATTCTTGGGGTCTCCGTTAGGCTTCGCGAGCCCTCTCGGAGCCTCCAGGGAGGCCCGACTAGTTGTCCAAGTCCCGCCCAGGAGCTCCCAGGGGCCTTCTTTTCGCCCGCGGGGGCGGCTGGGGACGTTCCGTCCCGCGGTGGTGCACTTGGGTATCTGGGCATGTCCAGCAGCTCCGTAAAATGCCTGAGCCCATTTTCACCACCTGGCCAGGAGGCGCTGGATCATCGGGGGAGGTGCGTTTCATCAGGCGGTCCGCTGTACACCAAACATGGGAAGGGACAGGGCAGGGAGGAGGATCCGGGTGGCCGACACAGGGGCGCTTCACGCCGCTTCGGCGGTCGGCGTGGCGTAGGCGAGCCTGCCCAGCGGGCAGGCAGCGTTGCGCGCTACAAAGGGGTACCACGCAAGCGAAAATAAGTGCCATTGCCACCGCGCCCAAAGAGCCCCCTGGTTGTGGTTTCAGGGAGGCCCGACAAGCTGTCCCAATCCCGCCCAGCAGCTGCCAGGGGCTTCAGGACAGACCCAAGTCCGAATCCCGCCCAGCAGCTGCTAGGGGCCCCAGGAAAGCCCCAAAAGACCACGATCTCCCAACTGAGGCTGGAGATCGTGGCAAAGTAGGGCCCTCTAGGAGGCCTACCGGGCCCTCCTGGGGCCTCCTTGGGGCTTTCTCGGGGGCCCTCGCCCTCTCAGAGCCTCAGCAGGAGCTCCCAGACGTTCGCTGCGGACCGTTTGGCCCTCAAAGGTGGATGCCCGACCAAGGCCATCCAACACGGGACCTTCCACCCCTTAAGGAAGCGTATCGTCTCCTCCTCCTCCTCCTCCTCCTCCTCCTCCTCCTCCTCCTCCTCCTCCTCCTCCTCTCCTCCTCCTCCCTCCTCCCTCCTCCTCCTCCTCTCCTCCTCCTCCTCCTCCTACTACTCCTCCTCCTCCTCCTCCGAGTTCGGAGCCTTGCTGCACGTCAGGCCCTCGCAATACAGAAGGCAGCACGACTGCAAAGGCGCGTCTGCAAGCAGCGCACGTCGCAAGTTCGTTGGTGTGTGTTTCTCCCGACGGGTCCAAAACAATACCCTGATCCTCCTCTTCCTCCTTCTCCTCCTCGTTTTCGTCCTCGTCCTCGTCCTCCTCCTCCTCCTCCTCCTCTCCTCCTCCTCCTCCTCCTCCTCCTCCTCCTCCTCATCATCATCATCATCATCATCATCATCATCATCATCATCATCATCATCATCATCATCATCATCATCATCATCAGCATCATCATCATCATCATCATCATCAGCATCATCATCATCATCATCATCATCATCATCATGATCATGATCATCATCATCATCATCAGCATCATCATCAGCATCATCAGCATCATCATCATCATCATCATCATCATCATCAGCATCATCATCATCATCATCAGCATCATCATCATCATCATGATCAGCATCATCATGAGCATGATCACCATCACCATCACCATCACCATCACCATCATCATCATCATCAGCATCAGCATCAGCATCATCATCATCATCATCAGCATCAGCATCAGCATCAGCATCATCATCATCATCATCATCATCATCATCATCATCGTCATCCTCTTCCTCCGCCTCCTCCTCCTCATCCTCCTCCTTTTTTCCATTAAAGGGCTCCTCAATCCCTTGGGCCAGGCTGGGCATTTCGTTTGCAACTCGCTGGCCCGAAACGAAATCCAACATGTGCACGGACGGAGGGCCAGTCGTTTGCAAAAGGTGCCCCTCGCCTTAGCACAGCGTGCATTTGCCTTAAAAAGAATGCATCAGATATTCCGATAAGGGGGCGATCGTTTTCGATGTGTGGTTCCCGCCTTACCGCCGCGAACACTTGTTTTGAATGCTTCTAAGCGCACTGGCACCTATCGGCGATGCCTTGTCTGGATGAACGTGGCACTCCACTCCGCTGGTCCGCTGAAATTCCGTGCAGCCCACGAACGTGACAACAATTGCGCAAGGCGAATTCTCGGCGAGGTCTGCATGACAACCCGCTCCGCTGGACCCTCAAGTGCCCCACATAAGTAATGACAATTGCGCATTCCGCAAGCTCCCAAGGAACCGCGAGTCTTATGCGAGGTCTGCATAGCACCCCACCCCACTGGACGCTGGACCTTTTTAAGGAACCTGCGAAACTGGCATCACTTGCGCGTTTCGCAGCCCCACATGAAGCCGCGAGGTCTCGGCGAGGGCTGCGTGACACCCCACTCCGTTGGACTTTTCGGGAGCCCGCGAAACTGGCAATTGTTGCGCACTTCGCAAACCCACATGGAACACCAAAGTATCGGCGAGGTTTGCGTGACACCCCAAACCGCCAGACCTCCCAGGAGCCCGCGAAAGTGGTGACGGTTGCGCAATTCGCAGCCCCCCAGGGAGCTGCGAGGAGGAGAGGCAGGAGGAGGGAGGCGGGAGGAAGGCTCGCGCAAGCGGTCCTCCATTCAAAACAAAAACCGAACCAAAGGAGGGTCGGAATAAATATCATACTCGTGCAAAGTTGCGCAACAGTCGCAGGAACGCAAGGCGGCTCCTGTTCAAAATGGGTCGTCGCCGAAGAATTCGCTTGACCGCATGCCCAGACATGAAGACATGCAACTACAATACAGACTCAGGGCAACTCCTTTTCAAAAAAGGGCTGTCGCTGGGCACGACTCTCTTGAACTGGAAAACGCTTTTGTCGCAGTGCACTTAGCTCGAAGGATGGAAGCCTGTTTCCTTCAAAAAGAACTCGCCGCCTGAACTGCGGACCCATGGGGCGCTCGCCTAAAGATGTATTTCTTCCTGTGTACAAGAATGCATGTACCCACTAACAAGAAGCCTTGGGACGGGAAGGTGTATTGCAGCATCGTTGATACACCTTGGCCGGTTTGCTCTTCCTTCTTCCCGCAGCGCCTTCGGGCGCCCCCAATCCACACCCGCGCGCGCGGGCCACCGCGCGCGAGCGCCAGGCCGACGCGAGAGCGGGGCCCCCGGGACGCCCCCGGGTGACCTTATCCTGAGACGGGGGGGAAGAGCGCGAGGCCACCTCACCATCCTGTACATCCTGAAGCCCAACGAGGAAGAGATGGAGATGGAGGGAGCGGCTGGGCGGCTCAAGTGATGTAGCAGTTCAGCGCTAAATTGAAGTAGACGCAATATCTTGAGTGTAAAGATGTGCGTGTACAGTGTACACGCGCATCGTAGCGCTGTAGTTCGCAGTCTCCCCCAGATTCAGGCAGGCTGGCCGCGCCGCAACTATTGCGGTCTACGTAGAGCCGCGCGCTGGAACCCACACGCAGTGCAATCCAGCCAGCGGATTGCGGCGGACGTCTCGTCCAACTTCTCCACGACGCAATCGCGTTACGTCTTGCCGCGCCTGCCCTGCAATGCGTCGCCGATGGCAATCGGCTTCCCCATTGTCCAGGTCTTCCGTGGGCCTTGATGTTCGCCACGTGGACTTCGCAACGCAGCGTCTGGCCCTGGTGGCTCTGCTGGCGGCCCCTGCCCCCCTGCAGGTGGCACCCGCGGCGCGGGGGGCGCAATTCAGCCGGTGGTCCTGTCATCTATGCTACCGAACCGTGTAAAACAACAAGTGGTCCTGGTAGGACCTCTAGAAAGTCTCGCAGCTCTGATCGCGGGCCTCGTAGCGGGCAGCTCAGTTGAGTCATCTGCCCCAGAAGCTCAGTAGGAGGCTCTCGAAGTTCTGCTCGCGGAGCGCGTAATTCAGGTCGCGGCCCTCGCAGCTGCGCAGGCGGCCCTCGAGGCTGGGCCGGTGGTCCACGAAGCTCGGCTCCAGGTCCTATCAGTTCAGCTCGTCGATCTGGTAGTCCTTTAGGAGGCTCGAATATTTCTTCCCGTGGCCCTCGTAGCTCAGATCGCGGCTCTCGCAGCCCGCGCGACCCAGCCAGTTGCCCTCGCAACTCAGGCTGAGGCCCCCTGCGCCTGCAGGTGGTCGTCGTAGCCGTGGAAGCTGTGCTTGCGGCCCTCGCGGTTAAGATGCTGGCCCCCATCAATGTCGGGATCGCTGGCAACTCAGCAGGTGGCCTGGGCAGCTCCGCCAGCGGCTCCCGCAGGGCAGGTGGCGGTCCCCGCAGCTCTGCGCGCTTGCTCTTGCTCTTCTGGTGAATCCTGTAGCTCGGCAAGTGGCCCGTATTTCCCTGTTTGCGGGCCTCGCAAATCAGCCAGTGGCCCTCGTAGTTCAGCCAGCGCCCATCGCAGCTTCGCTGGTGGTTCTGGCACTCTGGCATCTCAGCCGGCGGCCCTAGTACCTCTCCAGGCGCCTCTCGCGGCTCAGACGGAAACCCTCGCAGTTGAGCCGGTGGCTTTCGTACTAAAATATGTTGGAAGCTCTGGTAGCTGAGGAGATGGCCTGTGTAGCTCTACCAGTGGCCCCCGCAACTCAAGCCGCGGACCTCGCAGCCTGGCTCGCGGCTCACGTAGTTCAGCCCGTGGCAGTCGGAGTTGGGCGAATTGCACTTGTAGCTCCGCTCGTGGCCCTTGTACATCAGCAGGTGGCCCTGGTACCTCTCCCGGTTCCTCTTATGGCTCCGCCGGAGGTCCTCGCAGTCGTGTTTGCGACCCTCGGAGCTGTGCTTGTGGCCATTGTAGTTCAGCTGGTGGCCCTCGCTGGTATGTTCATAGCGCGGGAAGCTCAGCAGGTGGCCCAGGAAGCTCAGCCAGTGGCTCCCGTTGCTCAGGTCGTGGTCTTCGTACCCCTTCTTGTGGCCCCCGTAGTACAGCCCTCGGCCTTCGTAGCTGGGTTGGTTGCCCTTGTAGATCTGCCGGTGGCTCCTGCAGCTTAGAAGGTGACCCTGACACCTCCCAGGTGTCTCTCGTGGCTCAGTTGGAAGCCCTCGCAATCGACCTGGTGGCCCTGGCACCTACCTCTCCCGGCGCCTCGTGGCTGAGCTGGAGGTTCTCGCAGTTCAGCTCGCGGCCCCCGTAAGTCGCTCTCGGTGGCCCTGGTAGCTCCACAGGAAGCCGCAGCAGCTCACACGGCATGCTCTCTTCGCCGCCCCCAAGGACCGAATCGGAGTCATCGGATGCTAAATCGCAGCGTTCCACGCCCTGACGGTCGGCATAGTCCCGGGGGTCGCAAGAGTGCAGGTCGTCATTGAAGTAGCTGCCGTAGTCGGACCGGCAGCATGCGGCGCGGCCGTAGTCGCACTCGACGCAGGCGGCGCCGCCGTTGTCAACCAGTACCTCCACGACGACGTACCTAGCAATCCCTTCGGTCTGCTCGGCGGCGTCGATCCTGGCGTCGGTCATGGCGGCGCGCTGGTGTCGTACATGGGCTCCCCGTTATGCTGCGCGGCTCTTCCTAGGGCTGCACATTGCGCAGCTCGTCCCGTCTTGTAGCAGGCGCCACCACGGAGGCTGTCGAAGCGATGGCCATGATGCCGTCGAGGTTCCACTGTCGCCCGCATCGGATGAGTCCCTTGGAAGCTGCATGTGTTCGCGCTCCTCAACTCGCGCATGGTATCCGCATACTTGCGGGTGCAGTCCCCACCAAGGTGGGCGGGTCTCGTAGCAGACGCTGTAAATGTCTTGCTTGTAGTTCGACAGATGGCGGATGATCACCATTTCCCTGATGGTCACCTTCTGGTGGATGTTGCACGCGCCGTCGCGGCCCGCCCCCCCCGCCGGGCCCTGGCGCGGGAGACCGGGGCCAGAAAGGCTTTGCGGTTTGCTATGGATATCCTCTTCTTCGACACGAGCAAACCTGCCTTGAATTCCTCCTTCTCTTCATCTTTCCCCCAGTGGCCCCCCCAGTTGAGGGCTGCGAGGCGTCAGCCAGATGCAACAGTTGAATTCAAGCTCGCGCGGATGCATCGAGATGCCGCGCTGCGCAAGCCTGCGAGACACTCCGAGACGGGGTCGGGAAGCACGACCTCGCCTCCCCCCCCCACCCACGCGCCCCCACCACCGCCACCGCCACCACCACCACCACAACCACCACCACACACACACACACCTCCAGCCCTCTGCCCTCTGCCACCCGACGTCTGTCCCGCACCCCTGTCTCTTCCTTCCAAGGGGGCTTCAGCCCTCTCTCTTCCTCTCCCTTGATCCCTCTCTCTTCCTTCCTCCCTCTCTATTCCTCTCTCTTCATTCCTTCAACTCCCCCCTTCCTCTCCAGCTGCTCTCCCCATCCATCCCTCACCCTTCATGGCTTCCACGCAGTCTAGCGAATGCCCAGCTCGACGAACGCCTCCGCTTTTACTAACAAGTCTGAGGCTCTGCTGGATGTGCTTGAAGCTCGCCACAAAGGGGGCCCGCCCAGATTCCCCGCACGCGGGCGAGGAATCAGGCCACCACCGTCATCCATGCCCCCGCTCACGCCCCCATCCGACGAAGAGTCAGAGCGGGGGCACGGACAAAAAAACTGGCCCCGGGAGACCGAGCTCTTTCTTTCTCTCTCTATTTCTCTCTCTCTCTCTCTCTCTATATATCTCTCTATCTCTCTTTCTCTTTCTCTCTCTCTCTCTCTCTCTCTCTCTCTCTCTCTCTCTCTTTTTTTTTCTCTCTCTCTCTCTCTATATATATATATATATATGTATATGTGTATATATAACTATAACGACATACCCTAACCGACTTGGCGCCAAGGGCTGGAGACAACGCTTCAAACTGAATGGGATTCTGGCAACATCGCAACATCAAAAACGCTGGAAACCAAAGAAAACACGCTAGGTTGCCGCGTATATCTTGCAACCCCGAGGCGCGGCAGAGAACGAAACTAGGACTTGCCACAAAAAAGGAACCACAACTCGGAATGAAACAGAACAGAGTGCTGTCAAGCAAGAACAGGCACAACGAAATTAAGCTTTGGTGGCGACGCGACTAATCGTCGCCTAAACCTCCACCCAACTCTTCGTTTCAATCGCCGCAGCAATCTTCCTCAAATCCCCACCCACATGTCATGTCACATCTGCATACAGAGCTCACCCAAATCTTCGTCGAAATGGCCACCCAAATCTCTGTCTAAATCTTCAGCCAAATTTTCGTAAGGATATTCACCCCAATATTCGTCGCAATCTTCATCAAAATCGTTAGTTACAGATTAACCAAAATTCTCAGTTGAATCCTCACCCCCAATCAATGTTTAAATATTAACACACCTCTGTATTCACCGAAATCTGCATTTACACATTCACCTAAATCACCACCAGTAGATTCACCTAAGTCGGCCGTCGAATATTCAACTAATTCGATACCGAACTGTTCACCTAAATTTTCCCCTGAAGCTTCGTCTGCAAATCCACCCAAATCCCCATTCAAAGTCCAACCGGCATCGCCACCTGAAGCTTCACCTAGATAGTTGTTTAAATCGCCATCTCAATCTGCATATAGATCTTCATTGTCGCATACAGAATCACCTAAATCGGCCTCACCATCTCCCCCCAAATATTCTTCTACATCTTCACAAAGTTCTGATTTGAAATGCTACCCCACATCTCTGTTAACATATTCACGTGTACCTTCGTCCCAAGTCACCCAAATATTCGTCGAAATCTTGGCCCTAATCGTCGTCAATATCTTCGCGAGATGTTCGTCGAAATATGCGCCCAAACCTTGCAGCTTCACCCAAATCTTCGTCTAAATCTTCACCCAAATCTCCATTTAAATCGCCTCCCAAAGATCTGACAAAATCTTCGCCCGAATATTGATTTTAACTCTTCAGTCAAATCTTCGTTTAAACCGTCAGCCAATCTTAGTAGTCTACACATGCACCCAAATCTTCGACAAAATCGTCGCCCAACTATTCGCCCGAATCTTCGCCCAAATATTCGTCCAAATATTCACTCAAATCTTCGTCTAAATCTTCATCCACATAATTGTTTAAATCGTCACCCGGATATATGAAAAAATATCGCCAAAATCTTCGTCACCATCCACATCCTGTTCAAAATGACCACCCCAATCGTTGTTTAAATACTCACCAAATATTCGTCTAAATATTCATCCAGCTCTTCGCGTAAACCTTCAACCAAAGCTTCGTCGAAAACTTCTGGCACAACTTCGTTTGAACTCGTCGCCACGGTTTGTCGCGTCGCCATAAGATTTCGATAAAGATTGAGATCAAGCTTTAGGCGGTGATGCCGGTGGATTTTTAACGAAGATGTAGGCGAAGATGTAGACGAAGATTTCGGTGAAGATGTCGGTAAAGGTTTAGGTCAGGATTTAAATGAAGATTCTGATGAAGAGGTGCAGAGTCCAGCGAAGATTTAGGCGTCGAAGACTCAAAGAAAGATTCTCGCGCAGATGTCGGCGACGGTTCAGATGAAGAGGCACGTGAAGATTTAGGTGAGGATTTAGACACATATTTAAGTGAAGAATCCCACCAGCCCTCTGGGCGTAGGTGGTTTAGGAAGTTTCTTCTTCCACCCCCCTTTTTCCCCTTCGGGGAGGGGTTTACCCCTCCCCGCAACCCCTCCCCAAGCCCTGCACGGGCGGTGCAGCGCCCAAAACGGCATCGGCGAGGAAGCCCAAATCATTCGTTTTACTATGGTTGTGGCCCCGCGTTGGTCTCTGGGGGGGGGGGAGGGGGGGGGCAGGCTGAAAGGAGTTCCCCTCTTCCTTGATCGATCCTCCAAGATGGCCCCAAGAAACGCACAGAAGGCCCCAAGAGGCCCCAAAATGGCCCCAAGATAACCCCAAGGGGCCCCAAATAAGTCCCCAGGAAGCCCGTGCCCCAAGTGGCCCCAAGAGGCCCCCACAAGGCACCCAAAACGCCCAAGGGTTTCCCAGGGCCGCCAAAAGACCCCCCAATACGTCCCAATAGGCCACCAAAACGCGCGCAAGAAATATCCAAAGAGGCCCAAGAGGCTCCGAGAGGCATCCAAGAGACCTCTGGCCCTTATGCTTACCCACCTGTTCCTGCTCCTCCTTCCTCCTCCTCCTACTACTACTACTACTACTACGATCCCATTTGCGCCAAATCCGATCCGAACACGCGACGACGCTGGGCAACTCTACTCTGATAGAGCTTGGCTTTCCGAAAAAAAAAAAGGTTCAGCCTCGTGGTTGGCCCAGCAAGAGCCGAAGACTACACGAGGGCGGAACGCCGCCAGAAGGCGGCCAGGGGAAGATGGGCCAGGGAGAGCGAGGCAGCCCGCTCCACCAAGCCAATCCCCCCCGAGCGGGGGAGGACACAAAGCCGATCCCTTCCCAGAACGCCAGCCCCTCGCCCGCTGGCGGCCCGCGCGGGCCGCGGCGCAGCTACTGCTAGACCTTACCCAACTTCTGCTTGGGCATCTTCGCGCCCGCGTGGATCTCTGTGCCACTCCGCCTTAGGATGTCCACTCCCTCCCACCCCTCCAGCACCTCGTCCAGCAGTTCGCAGATCGCGTCTTCAAGGTCCACCAACTCGACCATCGACGCGGTCTCTAGTCGCTCTTGAACTCGGTCGAACACCCAGTAAGCCATGATGCCTTGCAGCTTGTTGATGACATCCTCGGGAGAGATGAATGCATGCTCTGCAAAGGCTGGCTCGTCCTCCTTCTCGCTGAAGCCGCCCCCCCTCGGTGTCTTTCGGCGTGTGAACTGCCTCTTTCTCTGCAGGGCTAGGAGTGACCGGGGCACCAACGCAAACCTCCACATCGCCATCGGCCGGCAGAGCAGCAGCGGCTTCAACATGTACATCATCGGGCCTCCGGTTCCGGAGCTTCTCCCACGCGAACTTCCTGAGGCGCCTCCTCCTGAGGGCGCGGCGGCGTCCGCCTGCGGCACCGGGGCGCGCCGCGGTCGCCACATGCACGTGAAGCTCCAGGCCAGGTGGCGGCTGCAGCAACGCTACGCCGCATCGGGCCGCCCAAACCCCATCGCTGCTCAATCTGTCGCGTGGCATCTGCTATGGTTTCTTTCAAAGGTGGCGCGGAAGGGGGGACCCCCCCCCCATTTTGAGAAGATGGCCACCTCCCTCCTTCCTCCTCCTCCTCCTCTTCTTCCTCCTCCTCCTCATCATCGTCGTCATCATCATCATCACCATCGCCATCATCATCATCATCATCATCATCATCACCTTCACCATTATCATCATCAGCATCCCCATCCTCATCCACATCCTCATCCTCATCATCATCATCATCATCGTTCCCCCCACTCCCGCATCCATCCATCCAACCTTTTCCTTCTCCCCCCCCCTGCTTCGCACGTCTCGACCGCCCCCCCTTTATGCTCCCGCCGCACTTCCCTGATCACCTCAACTCTCCTGGACATCGTTGCCGGATGCGTCGGTGGGAACTTGTCGATCACGAGCGCAAACGGAAAGGCAACGCGCCGCCCAGAGCTATCGCCAACTGACAGAAGCCCAAATTCGCACAAGCTGGTGGGGATACTTTTCGTCGCAATCACAGGCGAAGGCGCCAGCGGCGTTCAAGGTCGGCTCGCGGTACGAGCGGATCTAGGAAATGGTGGCGATATGTTTTGTCAACGGCCTCATGAAGCGGCAAATGGCGTCCACGCTAGCCGGATCACGACTGTGACTAGGCAGCGGAAAAGCAAGACAGGCGCAGCAAACGGGCGGCAACTCAGAAGGGCGAAAAGAACCGGTAGGCCCCTTCCCGGCGGCGTCCGAAAATCCAGGTGGCTACCAGCGAATAGACGCAACCACAATGGCGCGGCGGCGCGACCCAAATCACGTAGATGTTGATCACTCGGCGTGAGTCAGTCAAGCGGTAACGTCAGAGACGAACGAGACCGACAAGCACCCCCAAATGACATCCGTGAAGTGGACGAACACAGATACTGGTGGGGATATGTTTTGGTCAACGGCCTCGTGAAGCGGTGCAACAGGCGTCCAAACTCGAGCCGGGCCACGACTGGGCGGCGCCTGGTAGGGATGCGTTTTTGGTCTGCGGGCTCGCGAAGCAGGTCGAAAGCCGCCCAAACACTAGCTGGGCCGCGACTAGGCAGCACGGAAAGAGGCGAGCAAAGTGAGCGCGCGGGCGGCCACTCAGAGGAAGAAGAGCCTGAACAAAAAATAATAATAATAAACAAAAAAAAAAAAAACTCCCAACTCGATGGCGCAGAGACCCTGGTGGCGACCAACGAGCACCCAGCCAAAATGGCGCGGCGGCGCGACCATGAACGCGCGCAGGTCGATCACCCAGCGCGAGTCGGCACAAGGCCCGATCGAGCAGGGCCGACAGGCGCACCCGGACGACGTCCGCGCCGTAGGCGACACACCAGCACCGCTTCAGCGCAAGAGTGAAGAGGGGCAACCTCGTTACAGACAGGATTGCAAGCGGCAGTACCTCTTGTTTGTACAGCGGTGGCACATGTCGAAAGCGAAGTCCATGTAGGAGAGAGCAGACGACGGGCGCACAGAGCCACACATGCCGAAGTCCTCGCACCGAAGAGGACGGCAGCGTAGCGAGACCCCACTGAACCAAACGGTCACCAGTGGAGGCTAACGCCAGATAGGAGCAGGCCAAGGGCCACCTGACCGCCCATCCCCAGTGTGATCCTTGCATGGAATTCGAAGCGAGACCTGAGGGAATCCCTCTGGTCACCAGTGGAGGCCGACACCAGCCGGGAGCAGGTCAGGGGCCACCTGACCGCCCGTGCCCAGTGTGAGCTTGCATGGAATTCAAGCTGTCAGAGCACCATCAGACAACGGCATCGGCGGCAACCCCAGCCGCGCGGGACAAACCCGGTGGAGCGAGGGGGAGGAGGGGATGTGCACGCCAGGCACGGTAGGCATCCCGTTGCGGCAGCTAGCCGCCGCGGCATCGGGGCACAGGAGGGGAGGAAAGGAAGTGCACGCCGCGCGCGCGGGGGGAGAGGAGGGGGGGGGGGGGAAAGACACAAGCAACGGAACCCCACTGAACCCTCTCGGCCACCAGCAGGGGGGGGCGCCGGCCTGAGGCAGCCGGCGGGCACCTCACCACCCACACCCGGAAAAATACTCTACGTGAGAACAAGGCTGGCGGAGCACCATCCGACAGCGGCATCGGCGGCAACCCCAGCCGCGCGTGAAAGCCCCTGTGGAACAGGAGAGGAAGAGTCAGCGAACCGCCGACGCAAAAGGAGAAGGAGGAGAGCTCACCATAACCCTGCGTGCACTGACGCGCACGCCAGGCGCTCTGCATCGAAGCCTACCTCATTGCACCCGCCACTGTCACCATCTCGCCGTTGTCCTCCACGCGAAGTCATGGCCAAAGCTGGGCGCATAAAGCCGCGAGGTAGCGTGCAATCACGATGATGAGGTCTTACGCTGGGCTAGCGCATCACCCCGGATGCACCAGCGGGCGCGGGCTAGGCGCGCTTTCTTGTTTGGCCCCGCACTAATTGCTGCAAGGGCCCGTCCACCCCTGACAGCGAAACATCCCGGGCGCTCTTCAATGGGGCGCCCGGCAGGGGCAATCACGGCGGGCTGTCAGACTGAAGACGCGCGGAGCGGTGACTGCGCAGGAAGCAAGAAGAAGAAAAGGAGGGCAGGGGAACGCCGCTGGCCGCAGCATGCATAGGAAAGAGAGTTAGCAGTGTAGGCGCGCGGCGTAACTAGGTGCATCGCGTACCCGGTGCGATGTCAGAGCCGTATCTCGCCGAAACTGGGTGGTGCCCCACACTCAATGTTACTGGCGATACCGTTTCTCGTTCCATGAACTCCATGGGCTCTCGGTTGCTCGGTTCCTCTTCCCAGCCTTGCCCAGTGAATCGGGTCCGTCCTTCGTCTTGCTTTTCCCCTTGCTCGGGCGCTCCCCTGCTGCGTGGAACCTAGAGGCGGCGGCCCCGCTGCTGCAGGCAGCGCCTGGGCTGGAGGCGTCACTGACAGCTGTGAATTCGTCAGTTGGGCCGCGAAGCTTGGCCGCGGCGCGCGAGATCTGGTCGGCGCGGCACACGTCGTAATCTGCAGCCCTCCACGCGTGGAGGAAATCCTGGCACGCGCCTGGCGGCTGCTGCGCCGGGTTGAAAGTCGGCCGGGCGTTGGAGGGGCAGGTTGTGGCACAGTGTGCAACCCGCAGGTCGCTGAACATACTGCCTAGTTCCTTCTGCATCCTGAGGGCGGAGGCGCTGTCGGGCTCCGAAGAGTATTGTGAGTCGATCGTACGCAGTGGTGCCTTGTACATCTTGGACCCGTCGTTCTTCTTGGACTCGTGGATGGTCAGTGGGTTCTTGGAGAAGGGCACCCATTTGCCATGATTGATTATCCCGTCGTTCCTCGTGCGCACGTTCTGGTGACGCCAGGCGTCGTCGCGGGACTGCGTGGCCCGGGGGTCTGAAAACCTGTCGTAACTCCACTGGTCCCTGTGTCCGCGCGAAGAACCAGTCCTGTCGTCAGCGGTGCGCTGAATGGGTGCATCTCGTTGTTCTCGTCTGCCGCTCTGTTCCCTGCCTCGCACGTGCCCTTCTGTAGGCGCCCGGCGCGGCGGATCTCGCATCCTCGGCAGGCGGGGCCCACCGTCTGTGACGATGGATGTTTCGTCGTCAGCCGTCCCGGTGTTGTGACCGCCCCCTGTAGCTGGGCTTCCTTCATGCTCGTCTGCCACGTCTGCTTCAGACTCCCCCCTCACCTTGCTCGGGCCCCAGTCCAGAACATCGCCGTCAGGGCCCGTGAGTGCGCCTGTGGCGGCAGCAGGCTCGCTTCCTGAGCTGCCCCTGATCTCTTTTGTCGCTGCTCCTAGACCTTCAGGTCGAGACAGCGGCCGCCCGCTGAAGTCAGTGCCAGGGTGGGCAGGAAAAAGTTACATCCCGAGAGACGCGCCCATGACCGCGCTGATAAAGGGGCCCAGCCCCTTCTCCTCATCGCGTGTCCGTTGGGAGCCAGGGTCGCACAAGGCCATGATGTTTTCCTTGGCGTAATCAGCCAACGTGGCCATTCGCTCCTTGAGCTGCTGAAGCGACCTGTTGTATGGTGCAGAGGTACGGCTTGGGGCGATTGGTCGAGATCCAACCCCGCCTGGGCGCATGCATCTGTCCCCAAGCTAACGCTGCCCAGACGTATCACATGGTCGGGGGCGTCCAAGGTGTCAAGTCTGGCCAGCCAGTGAGCGAGTTCGTCTGTGCCATGGACACCCGGGCCTTTGTCTCCGTGGATGTTTTCGTCGACGCGTGCCACCCACAGTTTCTTTAGCCGATCGTCCTTCCCGATGAGGTGTTGCACGACCAGTCCAGCGGCCCATCTTTTGCAATCCCATTCCGCGCCTGGCACCAATCCATCGGTAGTGAGCCCCGACGGAGGAAACGTCCAGGCCAGGGTGGAGCAGGCCAGAACGTTGAGCCAAAAGACGTCCAACCCTGTGCCTGGCACCTCGCACTGGTTCTCTAGCACGTAGAAAATGTCGTTGGCAACTGAGTTGACACGTCTAAGGTGCAGGCACATTTGAACTGGCGCGTGCCCCTGTGCGCCGCTGTTGTCGTCGGTCCACGCCAGGCGAAGACAGGTCGGGCCGGCGGTTGGCCACGTCTGGCAATTGCGGGATCCTGATGTCTGGAAGCATTTTCTTGATTGCGTCAACTCGTTCTGGATTGGGTTCGGATAGTGGCGACGTCTCAGATGGTGCCCCACGCCCGTCGTCGTCGTCGCCGCGTGGTACCTGCGCTCTTTCTTTGCCAAGAGAGAGGGGGAGGCCCCCCGCGTCCTCTTTTCCCTTCTTGGATGTCCGTGCTGCGGGGGGGGACAGGATACATCGATGGCGCGTCACGCGCAAGGGTGTGGTTGATGACGGATGGAGCAGCGTCAAAGATGTGAGCAAGACAGTCCCCGCAGTACCATCCAGCGTTCCAATCGCCCCTCGTCCAGCAGTCGATCCAGTTGTCCCAGGGAGGTAGGTTGCACTGCTCTGCGTTCCCCATGCCAGGAGTCGGTCGCCAGACGAAGCACCCGACCGCCAGCTGGCCGTATCTCCAAGCGCAAAGCAGCGTGGGCTCAGGCCAGCCGTCGCAAGTAGCACTGTCGACCCCAGACCTGACTCCCTCTGCGCCGAAGCGGTCGTCGTCAGAACGCGTTGCGGGACTTGGCGCGCCTGTCACCTCGGGGTCGTTGGCCGAGTCAGGTGCGAGAAGGAGGTCGCGCAGCAGGCAGTCGGCGGTTGGGCTTTGACGTTGGCAAGCCCGGTTGGGAGGTGCACAGGCGGCGTCAGACTGGAAGCTCTGGGCCTGCTGGGCATGCTGTCCCGTAGGTTGGCCAGCATTTCGCGCATCGAATCACCTGCGGGGGCATCCGCACTTTGCTTCTCGAGGCTCCCCACCCAGCACCCAGTGCACAGCAGTTGAGTCCCTTGCGCCACCCTGCAATCCTTGCCGTAGCCAGACGTTGACGCATATCGTTGTCCTCCCAGGTGCCTTCGATGTTTGTGCAAGGGCCTTTCTGACAGTCGCCGCAGTAGAAGCTGGCAATGTTCTGCGACGCCGAGAAGCGCGGGTCTCCCGTTCGGAGCCTCTTCGGTGTCATTGTGGCGCCCAGTTTCGTTGTAGGGGGTTCAGGTATGAGAGGGTCCTTTTGGTCCATCGCTCGCCCTGCGCCGGCATAGTGCAGATTCTGGCCCGGCGTGCACCCGAGATGCCTGTGATTCACTGTGATGGACTTCTAGAGCCAGCAGATGGTGAAGCCGATGTCTCGTTGTCAGGTTTGTCGTCAGTAGGAGCAAGCGGTAATTGAAGCGGTCCGATGAGCTGGTCGATCACCAGCAAGATCCCTTTGATGTGAAAGCCGGTGCGCTTGCATTCTTCCCCCGTTGTCGGACACCCTGCTGTTTCCAGACATCGTAATAGTGGCTGGTACTCATAAGCACGCCCACGTTTCTTAGCGCGTCAGTTAATCTCCGATGCAGGCTTTGGTTGTCGTGATTGAAAATCTTCCATGTCAGACCAGACTGCGTCCGGAAATCCAGGTCCCTTGCAACGAATGCGGCGCCGGTTGAGCTGCCAGGTTTGCATGTGCCCAGGACGGCCTCCACGATATCCCCTGCCCCTTCTTGTTCGGAGAATGGGAAGAGACAGGTCCTTGGTACCCGAAGCGCTAGCATCATCATCATGAGGGCATTGCAGGTCTGAGCACGCGCGGTGGGGCCAGTAGGAATGTAGTCGCCTTTGATGATGTTTTCCAAGCCGCCCATCCCTGGATGAAGTTGGCGCATTGGACACTGCGTCGTCGTGGCGCTCCATACTGAGGGTGCTTGTCCATGCCAGCTGGCGGGCCCTGACAGTCCTTGGATGCGCGCTTCTGTAGGGTGCCTATTGGCCTTTCAAGCAGGTTGGCCACCGGGAGCGAGGTGCTGCCGTCGCCCCACTCGTGGCCAAGCCCGACCGCACGCATCAGGCACGCCCAGAGAATGTTGCATGTCAGATTGCCGGCATCATTTCCAACCGTAACATCATAGATAAACCTTTTGTGGCTCCACACCTTCCTGTCGTAGAGACTGGGATCGCTGGGATGTTGCGCAGGACTGAGGGCGCGCGGGTGAAGGCCAGAAACAAGGTAGTGGACAAGAAAGACAGCGGGTGAGGCCAGGAGCGCCCTCAGCGAAATGATGAGCTGCTTTGCCAGGGTTCCCCATTCAAACCCTTCCGGTAGCGGCCTGTCGATGCTGTAGACGAAACCTTTGGCCTGATCCCCTCGCATTTTAACATTCTGCTTCTGGATGCTAGGCGCAGCGCCCAGAAATGTTGCGTTTGGGTTGCTGCCCGGCATGGCGGCCCCGATTTTAGCAGTTGCATCCCGGCGAGCTAGTGGGCTAAAGGGCTCCCATCCCTGTTGCGCTCCCCCCAAGGCCCAGCGGAGGTCGGTCTCTCCCAGAGGTCTGCGGCCACGCCGTATTTGGTGAGGGTCCGAAGAGCAGACTCGGTCGCAGCCTCGAACATCCGCCGGTCTCCAATGAGGACCACGAACCGTTTAGCTCTGGTCAGGGCGACGTCGGTCCTGTTTGGCGCGTCGCGGAAACCCCAGCCGTAGGACCCGTTGGACCGCGCGGTAAGGTAGATGACTACGTCAGCTTCCCCTCCCTGACTGGCGTCAATAGCGGAGACGGAGAGCTGACCAGTCTCCATCAGGTCAGAGAACATGTCGGCCAATCCCTTGGACGAAAGTGCCAACCAACTGTCGGCTGTCGGGGGGCCATCGAGCGGGCAGTCGGCGCCCAGGCCGGAGGCGCGGGCAGGAGGAGCAAAGCGGGCGCGCGCGCGCTAACCGCGCGTGGTTGGGAATAAACTTGGGAGAAGGGAGTGGGTGACTGACGCGGTGGATTTGGCTCTGAAGCCGCCGTAGTGCCTTGGTTTTTCTTACCCTGCCTCGATTCAACCAGCGCAGCGTTCCTCCAGAAGCCACTCTTGCCCTGTGGCCACCCGCCGCACAGAACGGCCCGCTGCGCAGCGTCGGGGGCGATCACTTTGACAGCTAATCCAGAATTACGCATGGCGGGGCCAAACGCACGAACTAATTCAAGGAGAGTGGCAGCCTCGTGAATGTTGGCGTAGCCACTCTTGGCATTTGAAGTGATGTCCGCATGTGGATTGTCAATCATGAGCACACGGTGGACGTCTCCAGGCGTCATCCCCTCGGAGTGTAGGTCGCAGGTCTCGCCCCTGAATTCGTCCACGCCTTTTTCCTAGCAATTTGGCGACAGTCTTCAGTCGCTCGTTGTCCAGCGGTCGGTGCGTGACCCACGGAAGCCCGCTGACAATGGGGCGGCCATGTAGTGGTGTAGCGAGGTCAGACTCGAACTTCTTGTCGTAGTAAGCGAACCTGGAGAAGCCAAGGACGTCGGGGTGGCACCTGAAGCACATTGTGAGAAGTACTGTGGCAGGACTGTCCTCGCCCAGGGAGTCTTGAACTTTCTCGAGCAGGAGTACTTGTAGCCCCAAGTATTATGCGTACCAGGACTGCACCGTGGGCGGGAGCTGCTTGGGATCGCCCACAAGCACGATGTGAGCACCACAGTAGACCATGATGCCGATGGAGATGGCAGCAGGGACCTCATTGGTCTGGCCAGCCTCGTCGATGATACCCAGGATCACCTTGGGTGCGCTGGGCTGGTCGAGCCTCCAGGAGCCTTCGTGGGTCGCAATGATAATGCTGCATTTGCTGCTGAGGTCGTCTTTGAATGTCCGCCAGTCTTTACTCTTGTTGGACCTGTTGGGCTCGGTGTTCCATGCACGTCGATAGCGCTTGGTGGCTGAGAACTTGTGAGCGTCAGGATGCGCGATGCGTTCGTCCTCTGCCAGTCGTACAGCACAGCTCGGGCATTGCGGAAAGTTGACGAGGCGGCCCTCCCTGCGTGCTGTTTCGAGGGCGACGGCTGTTTGGTCTGCTGCTGTGTTGGAGCCAGCGACGGCGAGAACAGTGGAACCGAGTCCTGCGACATGTGCCCAAAGCCTGGCAAGTGCGGCAGCGAAACGTGTTTTCCCTGTGCCAGGTGGGCCTTGCACCGCCGCGACGAGAAGTTTGACGGATGAGCGGAGTGCCTGCGTATTGTCATATCTGAGGTCATGCGCTGCAATGACCCCTTCGATGGTGTCCTCAGCGGGCACGTTGTTGGCTCGCTGCCACACCGAGCCTGGGTGTTCGTCTACTTCGGCGTCCGTGATCGGTTCCAAAGCGTCCGGCCTGCTCCCCGGGTCGCCAAACTGGTCGGGATCAAGCAGCAAGCCCCCGAGAGTTGCACGACGTCAGAAACGCAGGAAGTGTCCGCTTAGTGCGTTCCTGTGGGTGTCGTTAGAATGTTGTTTCTTCCCGTTGTCGTCTGTCGCAAAGGCCAGCATGCATGGCAACGCAGAAAGCGTGGTCCCCCATGGGTCGTCCCAGTGTACGTTGGACTGGTACATGTTCGTCAGGGATGTGTTGACCTTTTCGTGTTGGATCGCACTGGGCGCGATGTCGACGCAGTAGCGAGGCGCCCCTCTATTTTCTGGCAGTGGCGCTACAGCAGAGGTGCTGTGTAGTGGCCAGTCGACCTTGTCGTGCTTGACCAGAAGGCCGCTGGTTGGGTATACGCGACAACGCGGATGGAGCCTCCGCTTGTCGTCTGTGATGACCCTCCCGGGGAAACGAAGGAAGACCACGCGGAGGCAGGCGATTTCGTCGGTGTTGGCTCCTCTGTATGACAGCAGCACCGCTCGTACTTCTTCATCCCCACAGTCTGCTGTCAGCTGTCACTCGGTGTCCCAGTTAACCACGTATTAGTGATTGGCTTCGATCTCCTCGACCCAATCCGCCAGTTTGCACTCCTGAATGAACCAGTGCCGATTCGCTGGCGTCAACAGTTTCAGGCTCGTGTCTACGGCGCAGGAGCGCTTGGCTTTCAAGTCCCGACGCGTCTTGGCTTTTTCCGTCATATTATGGGTCGAAGTTGGCACGCGTTTCACCTTGACTCAGCCGAACAAGTCTGGCGACGTGCTCCTTAACGTCAGTCGCCCAGGTGTTGGGCAGAGTGACTCCACTGGCGACCCTTCCGATGGGAATCGAGGGATGATCGCTTGTCTTCCGTGATCCCACCGGAAACTGTAGGTCGCCTTGATTTCAATAGCGGCATCTCGTCCACGACCCGTAGTAACGATGGTATCCAGCTCCCCGTTGCTTGTGAAGCCCAGTGTGGTGAAAGGATTGGACGGCGCACTTGATTGGCCTGAATTGCCCTGTGTCTGGGAGACTGGCCGGCTGGGAACGGTGCCAGGTGCGCCGCGGGGACTATGGCCAGCAGCGCTCGCAGCGGCGCCTGAGCTGCCAGCGCCAGAAACCGAGGCGGCCTCTTCCTCAAGGAGAGCGACTGGCAAGGCGCCACCGGGGGGCCCTGGTGGTGCCATTGCTTCCGCTGCCTTCTCGTTGCGAGCGATGTCGTCGGCGGTCAACACTTTGGGTTCACTCGGTGTCCTGGTGTTCCGTGGTCGAGGGTGCGCTGGTGCTCCAGGAGCCCAGGCACTGTTTGGTGGGCGGATTTGCTGTATGTTCCCAGTAACTCCCAGTGGCGGCAAAGCAGTGGACTCCTGGTAGGTCGCGGGGTAGAGGACTGGAACGTGGTCCCAGTCTGGTAGAAAGAGCATCTCCTAGCCGCGGCGCATCGGGACCCATGGGCCCGGTAATCCCTGTTCCGCCCACTCGACTGGCGCGGCCTTCCACTCGGACTCCCATCCACCCCATTGAAGGCGTGTGATGTGGTTCCCGGTGACCTTGTCCATGCATGTGCCGTTGGTGCGCGTCCACAGATTCCCAGCGGAGTCAAACTGACTCGGATCTGGCTAGCCGTCCATCCATTGTTTGGTGATCATTTCCTTGTGATGGTCTCCACAGAAATGAGCTTTGTCCCACGCGTGCATATGGCAGGGCTCGCACAACCATCCCCACGTCTGCATGTGCCCCCAAGCCGTCGTCGGCATGTAACGAAGCTTGAACACGGGCTGTTCGATGGCGGTGTCACGCCGCGGCCCACTTGGGTCGTGCGGCCCCAGCGCCAGAAAGCGAGCCGAGACGCGTGCATTCCCGCTGCTGCCCCATACTGCTTCAGTGGTCATACCCGCTGTGGCAGCTAACCGCTGCAGCTTTGGCACCAGTGGAGAGGGCAGAATAGGCGCGATCCCGGCGAGCGATCGCTGGCCAAACCAGCAACGGGGGGGGAGGGGCCCGACCGCGCGCCCCCTGAGCCAAAACGGCTTACGGGCGTTCCAGTGCGCCCACCGCGGCAGCAGTGCCAGCTGCGCCCAGGAGGTCCACCTGGGAGAGGATGGCGGCTGCATTTTGGCCGGCGTCGCGCAGCTTGTGGGCCCCAAAGACGCCCAGTGTGGCCAGGCGGTCAGCAGCTTTGTTGAGACGTCTTCGCACGGCCTGCCAGGTCAGCGCCCGCCCGGCATCCTCATCGGCCAGAAAGCCCGTTTACACTTCCTGGCAGAGCGTGAGACGTCTGTACCTGGCCGCGCCTGCCCCGTATCTGATGGCACCGGGACTGTCACCAACGACCCGTGCTCTTTGCCCCCGACACGCTGTGCAGCTGAGTAGCGATAGCCCTGCCCTGCATCCCGCTACTTCGGCTGCTTGTGCGCTATCAGGGCTAGGTAAGACCACGATGCACATTCCGACGAGGTCGGGGCGTCCAGTCTCTGGATTGTGGTACCAAAGCGTGGCGCCGCCTCCAGCGACCTTGCGCTCTCCGAATGCGCGCGCACCGCCGTCAACGGTGACGTCGCACGGCCACAAGGTGGAGTCAAGGTTAGGGGAGAGTGGTTGACAGTGACCTCAACTCCCCGCTCGAGGTTTTGAATGGCACGGAGTGTGGCGACGTGAGCGTCACACAAGCGACAATACCAGCGCGCCCACTCCGCTGTAGGCATGAAATCGGCGCGTGGGCATGAGATCCAGCCAGGCCCAGGTAAATCCTGCCCGCTCTGGGATGATGCGCGCGCAGTGTAGCAGGGAGCTCACCAGAGGCGAATGCGTTGCTAAGGACAGACAACCCCCTGATCTCGCCCCTCGCCCGTTCTGCAGCGCGGCTGGCGCGCGGAGCAGCTGAGCTGTGCATCGCGCGGCGAGGCAGAGGGTTGGGATTACACGCTGCGCAGTAGCCTGCCATATGAGCCCAGACTGCAGTTTCAGCATCCTGGCCTTCACGCGCTGGTGGGGGGATATCTTCATACTCCTCGGCCTGCTCAATACGATCGGGGACTTCAAGACCAAGTACGATCAATCTCGCATCTACCTGTGGAGTTAGGGGGTGAGCGTGCGGTTAGTGCAATACCAAAATGAAATATGATGCGCAACTCGGTCGTCTGCTGGTGAGGCCCATTTGTCATGGCAACTCTTCCCAGATCCATCGGCTCTTCCTCCTGCCTGACCCGGTCCCAGGCCATTGCGACTGCTGTGCTTCATGTCCACAAGTGTTCCGTAGTTGCCTCGCCTGAACCGCACAGCGGACAGACCTCATAAGGGCCAGAAGCGAGCGGAATCTGAAGGCAGGTGGTCCCGTTGCCCCTGATGGCACGCGATCTGGTTGGACCACTCTCCGCGGCAAGTGTGGCACCAGGCGTGGCCGAGTTGTTGGGCGCTGGCAGCGTGCCAAATCCTGTGCTGTTTGGCGGCAGTTACAGCAGACGTGCGGGAGTCTGTCTGCGGCGCCCCTTCGTCTCGCTGATCCAGGCATCCCGTTGGAGAGGAAGCGGAGCACGTGGACTGGAGCCGTGAGGGAGGGGACGTGGTGTAGTAGTTTCAATTCGACACCAATGCCGGCAACCCACCTGCGGTCAGCGCTGGTTTGCCTGAACCACTTCTGCATTTGGAGTCCGTGTAGCTGGTGCCAGGCGGCAATGTAGACCGCGCGCGCAGCATTCTTGCTATGGCAGAGGGCTGGGTTGTCGTGTACCTGTAGAATGATAACAGCGGCCTTGCCTGCTGCCATGACACGAGTGCCAGGGCGAGGGGGCGCGCAGCGTGATGGTGTAGTTTCGCGCCCACCCTGCAGCGCGATTCCAGCGGAACCGTGCCCGTCTCTGCGCTGGTGTAGGGCCACCGATGCCATCCATGACGCGCCCGCGCGCTGCCGCCGCGCGCGCCGGTGCAGCAGGACAGTTGGGTGATCCTGGTACCTGAGAGAATCCCAGTCCCGCTGAGTATGTAGTCATGGATCCAGGCGGCACCGGACATCCCAAAACGAACCCAGAGTTGCGCACGGAGGTCCCGCTCTATGCGGACATCTGGTGAGAAAGTAGTGCGCAGGGTACGGGGCGACAGACGCAATGCGCGAATTCCAGGCGGCAGCAGTGCGCGTGAGAGAGAGGTTGGCGAGGCGGAGGGCGGCGCTGCGAGTGCGGATTTTTGGGAAGCTTTTTTTGCCATGTGCCTTGGATGAGCGCAGCGGCTTGCTCCGGTGTGAAGTGACCGCAGGGTGGCAGTGATCCTTCCAAACTCCTCGAGGCGATGCATGCACCAAGATATGGCCACGTTGGCCGCGCGCAGCTGCTGCCAAACGGGGAGCGGTCGAGCACTTGATTCCACCAAGAGTGGTGACCAGCCGGTACTAAAGCAGTCTTGAACTTGCACCGACATGCAGTCTGCCAGGGGGAGCAGGTGCGTGTGTCGCCCAGGCTGGTTGTGATGATCCAGCAGAATAGTCCGACTGGAAGCCCGGTGATCCGTGCAGTCGGGTGCGCCGCCTGGTGTGTGCTCTAGATCTACAGGCACGCCGTCATGGAACTGCCTGAGTATGCTCGTATTCCCTTGCACTTCAACTCAGCAACATGTGCGGCAGTTGGCAAGTCGCCCAGCAACTCTCGAGGCCAATGTAAGAGCTATCGTAGCCCTGAGTGTCTGTGCCGCATCCAGGAGAAGGGAGGCGAGGTCGTCCACGAAGGTGGGGCAGCTGTCTCTGGTGACGTCGGAGCTGGCCGTAATGATGGGGTCGTAGCCAATGCACCATAAGAGAGGAGACGCAGTCCCTACCATGCCTACTGAGCGCATCAGTTTGCGTTTGGGGCCGCGAAGTTTCCCTTTGTTCACGTGCACGCTACGGTCGGCAAAGGGCAGCGAGCGCGTGACGCATCCATGCAGGGAGGCCCCACCGTTGGAGCAAATTGCCGATCCATTGCATGGAGAGGCGCTCTGTGCGGTGCGGATGTGAACCATTCAAATTGCTCGAACCATTGCATTGTTTTGGTCGCAGAACATGCCTGCTGTGCTCGGTGCGGATGTGAGTTCTGCCGTACATTATTGTATGTACTCCTCTGTTGCCGCGTAGTGTCTGCCGACCCAGGTGTCCCGTGGCGGGGACAACGGGTGCGGGCATCGGCCGAGATGCTCTGTGGCTGTTCTGATGATCGGCACGCATTGTCCGACTTCTTTGGCCGCCAGATCCCGGGAGAGCAGCGGCTCAATCTGCGGTCCAGGCAAGTCGGTTAAGGTGGCTCCGAGGAGTCGTCGAAGGCAGGTGGGTAACTGAAGTGGTCGCATGCGAATTGGAAACTCAGCACCCAGTTTGTTACCTATTCACACAAGGAAGTCCACCGAGGGACCTAGTACAGCGGCAACGTCTTGTGGACTCTGGTCAGCGACGTACCACGCTTGTGCAATCAGACAGGCAATGAAACGCGCGCCTGCATGGCAAACTCCATAAGGTTATCCGTCCACGCCGGGCGCGCTGAGTGCCGGAGCTAGCACCAGTGAAGCAAGCCGACCCCATCTAGGGGCTGGCACGCGGAAAACGCCATTGGTCTTACCGCCCCTGAAGTCGCTGACGAAAAGATCGTCTGCACAGGGTGGAAGGTCTGGGGCTGTCATCCAGACGTGACGGTCAGAGATCAGGATCTGGTCAACTTCGGCGTGCTTCTCGGTCAAATTGCCGTAATTATCCTGGACGCTGGTAACGTTGCGCCGTCTCTGAAAAATTGCTCTGCCAGACTGGAAATGGGCTTCGAGCGGCTGTCGCTCGGCACCCGGTCCCCGCTCGGACGGGGCGAGGGCGCCGGCGCGATTCTGGGCCATCTCAAGGCCCCATCTTCGAGGCCACAGGTTGGCTTGCGCCTGTGCGAGCTCCCTTCCGCCCCAGCCGGAGCGCTCTAACCACTCGGCTAGGGGGCCAACAGCTTGCAGCGCACCGGTGTCACGACCAGCTTGAGCGAGCAAGGCTCCCGGGCTGGTCTGTTTACGTTTCCTGGTCCACTGCTTCCACCACTGCTCCAGGCTCGACGAGAGCATGCGTCTCCCCAGCATAACCAGAGCAGGCAGATAGGGCGGGGAAACATCATCTCTCTGTGGCCGTTGAGGCAGATGTGGCTGGGCGTCTACTTCTTCGTCGCCGCCGTCTTCGAGATCGCGTTGGTCTAGAAATAAGACTGCAGCCGCAGGCCGCGTCCAGTCAATGGGTTGTATCAAACCAGCGAGGTCAACCTCGGGAATGGCAAGGGTTTTCTCGAGGTAGGTGTACAACCGCCGTAGCTCGGTGCGGGCATCGGTGGGGGGCCCTCGGAACCCTGTGGGCGCGAGTGCGCGGTCGCGTCTGGCAGGGCGACTGCCGTCGGGATCGAGATGTATAATGGCATGATCGGACAGGGAAGGCTTCCACACCTTTCTGGTCTGATTGGCAGCCAGTGACACTGTGGGGCATACCATTAAATCGATGGCGGAATCGCTGTCGCGGTCGGCGCGAGCGGGTCCGTCAGCGCGCGCAATGCTTGAGTTGGTGGAGGCAAGGAGATCCCCGAGATTGACCGCGTCCTCAACTTCTCCCTCGCGCGGGTCTTCGCACTGCAGCTTGACGTCTCCCCCCCAGAAGGTTGGGGCAATTTCCAGCGTTTCAAGTGCCCCGCGGGCCCCTTGTATGGTTTCACTCTTGAGTGGCGCTTGTGAGTCTGACACGCGCCCCTTGCGCGTCGACGTCTGCGCACGCAGCGCATCCCGGGACAAGCGTGCCAGAGGCAAGCACCGGCATTCCGTGAGGCATCAAGATGGCTGCCCCTCCTGCGAGGTCGCCTCCTGGGCCCCTGAACGCCGGCGTGGAGACAAGAGTACGTGCTGGAAAGACGCTAGCCCAGACGCCACTTTCGTGTTCAGACCTGCGTGCCTCTTGTAGAAGGCAGGCGCGTTCCCTGTTGGCGGCTTGAGTCAGGACAGCATGTTCGATTTGGATATTGTGTGCAGTGGTGCTTCGTAAGTATCGAACGTTCCAGCATGCGAGGCGTGGTTTCCCGGTGTCGCGAGTTCTCTGCAGGCCTGCGAACAGATCGTCGAGAGTGAAATCGGCGTAGAGGTCACGCCAGGTGGGTATCTGCCATTGAGAGCTGCGGAGCGCGGCCCAGAGGGCGCGCGGCGAGCGCACCAGGGCAGCATGGTGAGCAAACAGGTAAGTAGAGAAAGATCGTGCTGCAGCTTTCCCAGCGCGACTGCGGGCAGCCGGCACGAGCGCTGCCCCGTCGGGGGAACCCAAAACCTCTCGTAGCGGGAGGGGAGCCCCCAAACTATTTAGGGGAGGATTACCGTCGGTGGGTAGAGAGGTGGAATGACGTTCCCAGCCTCACAGAAAAGTCGTACATCATCTGGGAAGGGTGATCTGGCAAGCCGATCGAACCTGCAGTGCTGCTTGGCAAATGCGAAGGCACAGTCGAAGCCAGCCTGGATGTCGAGTACGCACGGCGTTCGGTGATCTCAGAAGACTCCGGCCTCTGCTGCAAGGCATACGTCTCGCAGGAGCCCAACGGTCCTTCGTTGGAAGGATGGCGGGCCAAAGTGATTGCCTGCGGCGTCGTGCAGTTCTCGGCTGGCTAGCCCCATCGCACGGTAGTAGTCCAGCATCCGGGTGGCACGTGCGCGTTCTTCGGGAATTGGTACTCGGAGACCGTGTTTCCATCCCTCTTGCAGGAGCCATCGTCCCCAGGATATTACTTGTTCCTCTTCCTGTTGTCCATCTCTCTCCTTCCCGCTGAGATCGTGTTCCAGGCCTTCTTCGCATCCCTTGCGCGTGGCGCTGGCATTGGCCTCTCGTAGGAGTTGTTGCACCCTTTTGTTCTCTTCGGTGAGCCGGATGCAAAGCCATGGTTGGCTGCAGTTGGAATGATAGAGCAAATGTTTGGGACGCAGCTGAAAGCAACTTGGAAGCACATCGTTGGGGTCCCCGCGAAACCTGGTCCACGTTGGAACTGTACCTTCAAAATGGAAAGCCCATTCGCTGTCCCAAGGGGAGGGAAGCATTGGGAAGTGAAGGTCGAGGTCGGACCTGGCGAAGGAGCCAAACCATAGCCTGTCTCCTGGGCTGACCACCCATTTTCCCACGTCGATTCTGACCACCCAGTCATCTGGGACCTCGCCCATGGCTCTCTGTATGCCTTCCCGGCGCGGTTTGCGCATGGAGCCCCGTTTTTCAAAGACCACGCGTATAGTGATGGCGTTGCGGTAGCATTTGGCAAGGGACCACACCACGCCAGGGGAATAGCGAAACAGTGGACTGACTTGTCCCCGGCTAAGCCATCCTGGCCGCGTCGAGACCTTGCGCACGACAGATTGTTGCATGGGCTGCCCCCAACGATCAAGAGGAGGGCGTTGGGCCCAGGGTGGAGACGACATGTTCCCACACCGTCATCTCGGCACCCGGTGTCCTCCATAAGTGGTCCCACACGTCCGAGGCATGGATTCGGCGCGGCGGTCCGCCGTCCCGTGCCCGTGTCTCAGGGCGTTCCCAGTGCTGTGTAACCCTTTGTGCCATGCTGATGTCGTGTTCTACATGGTTGGAGGTGCGGAAGAGATCGGCGCGTCCCATCCGATGTAGGTCCCCCACCGCATACCTGGCTGTCCCCTACCCGTCGAACATAGAGACCAAATTCAACGGGCGACCCTGCCGCCCTCCTTGATTGGTTAGTAAAGCGCTGAGGTCGCCTGTGTTCTGGCCATGTGAAGAATGGTTGGGTCAGGTCGTCGCTGGAAGTCGCTCGTGGAAGCTTGCGCTGCTGGCGTTACCTGGCCAGCAACTCGGCCGTCGTGTACCCCGACGTCGCGTGCTACAATGACCCCATGTCTGGCGAGGTCATGAATGGCGTCAAAGACCATCTGTGAATCCAGACCTTCCTGGGAGTAGGCGAAGAGTATCGGGTCCTCGGGTGTCGCTGGTGCTCTTCCAGTAGTTGGGTCGGCGTGTCTCGACCAGGCGCACTGAAGAAGATCGCTTGGTTTCGGGGGAGAGCTGAGTTCTTCGACGACATCAGTGGCGGGCCGTTGTCTCACCGAGCGGGCATTTGCTGACGCCGCTCTGCTGGCTGGTCGCGTCGCTCGTTTGGCCATTGGAGAAAACGCCGCGTGTACCAAACCTGAGGCAGGACGTCTCGCACCGCGCCTATCCCCTCGGTCGAAGAAGATCGCTTGGTTTCGGGGGAGAGCTGAGTTCTTCGACGACATCAGTGGCGGGCCGTTGTCTCACCGAGCGGGCATTTGCTGACGCCGCTCTGCTGGCTGGTCGCGTCGCTCGTTTGGCCATTGGAGAAAACGCCGCGTGTACCAAACCTGAGGCAGGACGTCTCGCACCGCGCCTATCCCCTCGGTCGGTGTGGCAGCTGATTTAGCGCGAGCTGCCCTTGGGGCCCGGGCTGCTCGCGCCGGTGCTTTCGGCGCGGGTAATGGAATCTGATGTGCCGCCCGTCTGGCGCGCGGCTGACGAGGGCTTGGCAGCTGTGCGCCTCCTTTGGGTTGCGGGCCCGTGACTGTGACCGGCGTCTCCAGTTGGGCTGCATAATGATTGGTGGGGTTAGTAATGTTCTGTATGAGCGTCGCAGCAGCGCCGTTGGCGGAAGGGGTTAGGGCTGGTTGTGGCGGCCTGTCGGCCGGGATGTTCTTGTCGTCCAACTGTAGGACTTGTTGCACGTAAAGTGGCGTGAAACAGTCCATGTGCTCGTTGCGTGGTGTCCCAATGTTGAGAGCAGTTTGGCTGGAAATCCCCCGCACGGTCGCCCAGGGCAGTAGTGAGCAAGGCTCGCCTGGCGAGGCGGGGTCGCAAGGGTTGTTCCGAGGCATGCTGCAGGCACTGTCGATCGCCAAGTTCGGCTTGGAGTTGCGATAATGCGGGTCGCCCCCCGCGCCCCGTCCAGGTAGGCGAGTTTCGCTCCAATGGCTGGCAAGCAGTCTATAACTCCCCTCACTCAGCAAAAAATGCTCGAAGAGCCTCGCGGTTGGTGCGCGGAGTTGGCCGATCGTGTTTCCCCAGATGAGGAGCGACATGACAGTCTGCCAGTCCCTTGAGAAGCTGATGTTCTCATCCCTGTCCTTGAACTGTGGAATATTGACCTCCTCTGTCAAATGGCCAAGGTAAATCTTCGTGTTCTTGAGAAGTACGTTCCACTTGGTGTTGATGGTGCAGTAAAGGTTCAGTCCTTCTGGAACTCCGCCGGCCCTGCCGAATGGGTTTTCCTCAGGATCAGTCTCGCCTGTGCCAGGGAGTGACAACGTCTGTTTCTTCGATCAGGACCCTGTGTCACGTGGGCTGAGGAGCCTGTGGCCTGGGAGCTGGGCGCCGCGGAGTGAACCTGGTCAGAGGCGGCAGCGTTGCCCTCGTTAAAGGAGGCCTCGGCTGCTGGAGAGCGGGCGGGAGAGACAGTCGGGGGTTGCGGGGTGGTTTGCGCGCCGCTGTTCAGCGAGGAAGGGGAGTGGGGCGCCTTGCGGTGGATGGGGCTCAGCGGGGGTGGGAGAGGTGGCAGGGGAGACGTCGGGGAGGGGAGCGTCAGTCATGGCATGGTATCCTGGAGAGGTCGGGGCGCTCACTCTGGAGGCAGCTGCAGGAGTGATAGGTTGCTGCTGGGAAGGTCGGGGCTGCGTGGCGGAGGCGGGGACTGACTGAGTCAGCGGTGCGGGGGTGACAGGTTGCTGTCGCGAAGGTCGGGGCTGCGCGTCGGGGGCGGGAATTGACTGAGTCGGCGGCGCTGGTGGAGTCGTGGAGGCAGGGACTTGGTAAGGGCCACTTGCCTGGGTCCGGCGTCTGGGCGCGCGCCCTGGGTCGGGGCGTCGTCGGTCGGCAGCTCCGGCGCTTCTGATTCTGTCGCTGAGGACTGTAATGGCCTCTTCTGCGTTGGCCGCGACCTGGCGGGACGTAACCAGTGCAAGGTCTCCTCGCGCTCCAGGGAAGTTTGAAAAGATATCGAACGGGTACTGCAGGTCAACCTCGCCAACTGGTGCAAGCAATTGCTGGAAAGGTGCTTGCCTGTAAAAAGTTGTCAGGAATTTCGTGGTCCTGAAGCAGATGGTATACGTGGTCTCTCTTGAAGCGCATGGGGCCAGTCAGCTGCATGAGCCAAAGAATGGTGAAAACGTCCCATCCGTATCTCTGTATGCGGTTGCCTGCGGCTTCTTTTCTTTATCTCCAGACGTCTAACACTTGCTCGAGCGAAATCATGTACTTCTTGCTCGGGGAGCGTAATCCCATATTGGTTGAAAAGGGTTCTGGCCGCTGCGACGGCGTCTTCCTGGGCAGAGACAAATATAGGAGGGGGGGCGTTCTCGCCGGGCGTCAGGGAGCAGGGCAGCAAGCGAGGGATAGACAACTGGGCGGGCGGGGCCTCTTTCAAGAGAAAGCTGGGCGTCGATGCGTTGATTGTCATTGTGAACGTGCTGAAGGGTCGGTGGGAGGTTGAGTTAAATCTGGACAGGAGTGGGCTTGCTGGGCGGGGCCTCGGTGGATGCAGAGATGAAGGCAGGGCCGATGGCCAGGCAGGCCTCGACGGTGGTGAGAGGGCGAAAACTGGAGTTGCTGGCCGAACGGTTTTCCATTGCCGACGGGACGGGCACAGTGGTCCACGAGGGCAATGTGTAGCGCAGCACGGCTCGCCCCTGCTGTGGTGACTATGAGGCCGCCGCCGGCTGCGACGGCGAGAACTGCGAGTTCCCCTGGACAGAGGCTGAGCCCCGCTCATCGCGCGGACTCGCTGTCGTGTCTCGCGCGAGGAGGCGACAATTCACTGTGACCGTCACCTAGAAAGGGCCGGAAGCTGCTGCTGTTCTCCGACAGCCAGTCCCCAGTGATCATGGGGGGGCCGCATGGCGCTAGTGGGTTCGGGGTGGCAGGTAGGTGGCCACAGCCGCGTCAAAAGCCGCACGTTGCCTTGGCCAACGGAGGCGGTGCACGCGCGGTTACCTTGACCGCGGGGGCTGCGACTGCAGGCGTTGTGTTCGCTGCTGCGTTGAATGAGGTCGCCGCACATGTACCGGCGCTGCTTCTGACCGATTTGGACCCCGCGTTGATCGATGGATTGAATGGCGAGAACCTGTGGGTGGATAGCCGCACGATGAGTTTGGCTGGTCTGCTGGTTTCTTGCTCTGTCCAGGCGCTCTCGTAGATTCCGCGGCATATGGGGTGCCCTGCGCGCTCCGCCCCTGCCTGCCGTGGCAGGAAAATGCGATATTCAGAGCTCTCGGTCGTGAGATAGGCGTTCCCACCAAAGGCGTCAGCCATGGTGTCGCTGGCAGCAGCGCCGATAAGCACCTGTGACATATGCTGATAACGCTTGAGGTCAGGATGGTATGCGCAGGCGCACTGTGCCTGCTCGACGGTGTCTTGTCCCGTTGTGTGTTCGGTGGCGACGACGATTTGTTCATGCGTAAGCTGCCCAGCGTCTGCGATGACCCATCTGAAGTGGAAGCCCGACTCAGGGTCTGTGCGCCTGCTCAGCGTCGGGCCGCCGTCTCATTTCCCGTTCAAGATAAGTCTCCGCGGTGGAGTCGCAGCATGGCAGGATCTGCCTTGCGAGGTTTGCGGGGCCTCCTGCAAGAGGCTGCCACGCAGGGCGGCAGCGATCCTTCCCGGCCTTCTGATGAGTAGTAGCCCAGTTGTGCATGCGCCCGCTCTGTAGTGCACTGTTCGTGCCACTTGACAAACGACTGAGTGCGCGAAGAGGATGGAAGGCGGATCCACGGGGACGTGCACAATATCGCCGGCTTCGTGCTGTCTCCATGTGGTGGCGCCTTTCCAGCTGTACTCACCGGCCACCCAGCCAATCCCTGTGGAGTGAAGCTAACTGGGCCACGGCATTTCGCTCGTCTCCGTCAGGTCGATCGGTGTAGCGTCGCACTACATGGTGGCGAAGCTGCTCCAGTCCTCGCCTTTTCAGTGTGACGTCCTTCGGGGGCGAATTTCTGGAGGTGGCCCAGGCAGCTTTTAGCGAATTGCTATCTTCGTTGGTCATGTGATAGACCCAGCGAGAGATTTGCGCGCATACCTTCTCGTTCCCGCTCCGGGGAACAACCACATGAAGAGCGTTTGATCTATCATGGTCATGCCGCCCCCAGCGTACAACGGGCCTGGGAGGGATGACAGATCTCATTGGAATCACTCCAAATTCATCTTGGCTGGCCAGTAGCTGAAAGCATGGCGGGGTCATCCTTCAAGTGGCTAACGGCCGTCCAACGGGGACGACGCGCGATCAACAAGCGGCAGATCGGGCTCCCCAGTGGGCGTTGGCAACGGTGAGCAGTTCAGCAGAATCGGGCCCCCCCGGTGCGTTGGAGCCTTCTATCGTGAGTGTCGAAACGGTAGATTTGCGACTGGTAGCCGTGATGGTCTCGAAGATGGTGTCAGTTTGCGCAGCACGTAGGCTCGTAAGGATGATATTTGGCCCTTTGGGCAAGTCTGGGTCTACGATCATCTGCCTGATCTGCTGCGTGGTCTGCGCGCATGAAACGGCAAAAGTGGTGGCAGCTGTGTCGGCGTCATGTCGCCAATCAAGGAATCCGTCGCGACTGCCATGTCTGCCAGGGACTCCCTTACAACTTCCCTAACAAGTTCAGCCGGGAACATCGGCACCCCTTGAGCGCGGTTGAAATCGGGCGGGTGCCTGGCAAACAGCGCCGCCCATCGTTCCTGTATGACCATGGGTGTGTCTTGCAGTCTGTTCCGCATCGACGGTTGGTCTCGTGTCGTCCTGTATTGTGCGTCCGTGTTGCTGTTGATATGTATCCTTTCGCCGATGGCTTGGATGTCTTCGTCCGGGATGTTGTGAGAAGCTGACTGTGACAAGTTGGCACCGTTCCGTTGACCCGGTCGAAGTATCTGTAGGCATCCTGATCCGAGATCGTCGATGGCCTGCGCAAGTTCCTCGGCAGTGGCTCGTCCCTGGAGAGCGGGGACCTCTGGGGCGCCGTCACTACGCCGTGCAGTTCCTTGTGGCGCGCCTCGAGGTCCTGGTGCTTGAACGGCGACGTTCCCAAGGTCGGGTTCTCTGCAGCGCGGGCACCTCGGATGAGTGATCTGCTCCCTCCCGGGGTCAGCGAGACTGAGTTGTAGCCTTCGTGCGGCCAGGCAGGCAGCGTGGGAATGGTGACAACATGGAATGATCGCAGTCGTGGTAGCATCGAAGGCTGACCAGCAGATAGTGCACTCAGATGTGTCCCCAGTTTCACTCTGCGGATAAGTAGGACTGCGCGCGGGGTGCGCTGGCTCAGTCGCCCGTAGTACACAGTCAGCGCATGCCACCCTAAGCACAAGGGCGTCTCTGGTGGCGGATTCGCCGCTTGTGGCAGCCACGTGGCTCATGCGGTGGAAGACGGGAGCTGCGCCTCTCGGGGTGAAAGGGTCGCAGGCCTGGAAATCTTCGACCCGCGCCCCCGCGACGAGCTCCAGGAGCCGCTGTAGTTGCAGAGGCGTGTGGACGTCACGCAGGATGAGCTATTTGGATATGACTGCAAATGGGGCAGCGTTGATCCTCCGTGCCATTAGCAGGGGGCCGAGGGAGTTTCTAAAGTGTGGTCTAAGGCATAGCCATATTGCCCCAGAAAACCACCTGTCAACACAGTCAGTTTGGGTAGTGGCGTCCCGGAGCCATTCCCACAGTCGAGCCGCTATGGTTGTGTCGATTGAGCTGGTGTCCAGCGGCGGCTGTGCTTGTCGCCTTCCACCGCGTTCGTCGAGTCTTTCGGCAATATGCAAACGTTCTAGCAGAACTGAGATTTGAACGGCTAGGTCGGGGTCTCGCCACTGGTTCGTCCTGCCAATGTCTTCCTGCGTTGCCCCTTCTTGTCCCGTTGACATCTGCTCCTCCCGCGGATGTTTGTTGTTGAGTCTTGCCAGTCTGGACGCAGCTTGAATGGCCTCGGGGCTTCTGTCTGAGTCTCCGTAGAAGACTGAGTGCTACAGATTTCCTTGAGTGTCGAGCTGTTGCACCATCAACTTTTGCATGGGCGCGGTCGATGCACCCGCCTGGCCGCGGCGCGGGGGTGGGCCACCCTGCTTCGGCTCGGCGTTCCACGATTATTCCCTCCATCTTGGCGCCAGCAAGCTCGATAGAGTCAACCGATGCCTTTTCTCCAGTAGGCTTCCGCTGCGTTGATTGCCCTGGCGTCGAGTTGGCGGCGCCCGCGCGGGCGTCCAGCTTCGTCCGCAGTACCCCAAATGAAAGTCAATAACGATGCCCCACTCGCACGTGCCGGGGAGAGTGGATGAGGCAATGCGCTCGCGTACTTCCTGTATTTCGGATGCGAAATCCTGGAGACGCTTCCTTTCCCCACGACCCATGAGCCTGGAGACGCTTCCTTTCCCCACGACCCATGAGCATGACAGTGATTGCCTGCGCGGGTGGATTCCCATGACGGTGTCGACGTGTGTGTTACCCTGTGCAGCTGGTGCGGTCATGCTCCTCCAGTGCCGGACGATGGCGCGCTCAATCTATCTCCCGATGGGTTCGTCGTCGTTGAGTAGGAGCGCGAGATCTTGGTGCTCACCGAGCGCTAGAGCGGCGCATCCAACCAGCGCCTGAGTGGCCCATGCCCGTTCGGTGGTGGTCATGCCGCGATCGTTGCGCAATCGTTGGACATGCAGCCGATCGTTGGATTCGACCTGGTCCGCGACGAGCATCCCAATGTTTTGTTGAAGCCATGCGATCTCGGCTGTTTGAAGTTCAAGCTGAATCAAGTGACGGTAAGTGGAGGAGCTTTGTTGAGAAGGCTGGATGCGCGTTCCTGCGCTCCCGCCACTGCTTGGGGCGAGTGTGGCCTGCACGTGAAGCGACGTGAATGCTGTGGGGAGCCAACCGGCGAGCTGTCCGCGCAGCCTGCCTTGCGAGATTCGGTCGTGCATCTCGCCGCACACGTTGGTGGCCCACTCAGTGCTCGCTGCGCAGAGAAACGCGAGTTTGTCTGCGGCAAAGCGGAGGTGGCTCTCAGTCGAAGCACGGTCAGCAGTTGCTGATCCGGCGCCACTGGCGAGGTCCGCCCGTGCTCCCAGTAGTTCGCAGACCAACCACGTTGGGAAGTAGTCTGCGGCGTTGTGGAGGTCCTGGTAGAGGTGGCAGGTGATGGGAGCAAACCGTTGAGCTGCGTGAGCAAGAGGGAGGAGGATATCGTTGGTGAGCGAGTCGATGGGTAGAAAGGGCGGGCGTTCGCCGTCGAGTTCGTCTGACAGCCAGGGGGTCGAGAATCTCGTGCGCAGCGGGCATGATCCTGCAACAAGGCCCGTCACCCTTAGGCACCAAGAACTACGGAACAGGCATCGTTCGCTTGGTATAATCGCCTGCTAAACTGTGAAAAGGTTGCAATGTCGTCCCAGGGAGAAATTCGCCTGTAGTTGGAGTCCTGTAGCGGCGGGGTGATGCCTGGTGCTGGAACTGCGCAATCGTCGACGAGCCATTTCGGTTGCTGGATGGCTCTCGGAATGTCGGCTGCGACGGCGTGGTCGAAGGCGCCGGGTAACACTCCGTTGGCGGGGCCACCGTGGGAGCGGTGATGGCAGGCCCAGGCAAGGAGCTCCCTGCGCGGAAGGAAATGGATGATGGTCTGTCTCCTTTCATGGATCAGTCGCTGCAGCACCTTGCCCGGTGGCGTCGCCTCTTCGCTGCTGCGTTAAAGACGCGGCTTAAGCAGGAAACCGGGAGCGGTCGTTCGAGGGGAATGGTCCGCTCGATCGCCCCCTCGGTCTTGCTTAACAGCTGCACTGCTGCCGATGCCGCAGCATTTCGATGCGCGGCACATGTTGGCGCACTCTGTAGGCGACGCATCTCTCTAGGTCAGTGATTTCGTCGTTGTCCAGGCGTGGGCATTGATCGCTGTTGCTGATGTGGCGCACAGTGGCAAGACGCATGGCGAGTAACTGCGCTGGGCGCGGTCTGACGCCCCCCATTATTCCTGCGGCGTCTTCCTCGTTGAGCGCCCAGGCAAGCTGAGCGAGGTCCATGCTCATGAGGATGTCGGGGCAGTGGTCGCACTCGGCGTCGCAGGCTGTGAGAAGCTCGCGTTGGCGACATTCAGCTACTGTGCCAGCTTGCGCCGAGATGGGGCGCCCCTGTGGGTGACTCTTCCAGGCGATGTGGGCCAGTAGTTGCAGTCGCACGGTGGCTTCTGAAGACCTCGGAGTTTGGCCAGCGCGCGTTGGGACCAGCTCCCTCGTGGGAAGGGCGTGCCTTGCATCAGGTCTTCGACGCAAGGACCTCGTCTGATCGCTCGAAAGAGATCCGGTCCAGCGAGCCCATGTGGTTTTGTGCTGCGGGGACCAACTCTCGGGCGGTTGTGACAGAATTGCAGTGGTCGGCGCACTGGTGGAAAGTTGCGTTGGCAGTCGTAGGCCGCTGCGAATCTGGCGCGGCGGCGGAGTGGGCCGACGCGGTGGAGAAGGGGGTGGCAGGGGGGGGAGAAGAGCTATCGCGGCTTCTTCCTGGGCGCGAGGGTCCAGCATGGCTGCTTCCATCCGCGTTATGTCTGCGCGGGGGGGGGGGGGCGAGGCAGGGCGACGCGCCTGGGGGGTGGATCGCGGTGGCCGCGCAGTCGGTGCTCCATTGTCTCCCATTTCCAAATCCGAGTCATGCTCCAGATCGACTGGCACATCAGTGGCGGCCTCCTGCTCAGTGGGGGCTGGGATTGGAAGGTTATGCAAAGCGTCAAGGGCTTGCTGCGCCCCAAGGAGGGCAGCGTTCGGGCCGCAGGCGGCAGTGGGAGTGCAAGAGGGCGATGGCTGGGCGTCAGCGCGGAGATCCGCGTCAGGTGCAACGGGCTGCCGCGCGCCGTTGTCGCCCCACGTGAAGTGTCGAACTTCAGCGGGCGTCGAAGTCGGAGAGGGTGTAGGGAGGGGCAGCCAGCGCGAGCGAAGGGAGAGGGCTGGTTGCCAGGCGTCTGCTTAGTAGGTCGTTCGTGGGCTGACTGTCCTTCGGGGGGGGTAGAGAAGCATCAGGAGGCGCATGGTCTTCCACGGGGCGGTCGCGTGCCGCGCCGGTGGGGAGTTGCCGAGGGGGGCGCTGCCATTGCTGCGCACAGTCCCCAACGGCGGGGCGACGAACCGTCGCTTTCTGGATAACAACAGTCGAGGCGGCAGGGGGGGGAGACAGGGAGCGTAGCTAACCGCTGCTTCACTGGGAGATAGGGGGACAGGCGCAGTTGGCACGCCATCAGGGGAAGGGAGGCGACTAACCGTCGCAGCCTCGGGATGAGGAGGAGAGGGATGGGAGGCAATCTCTTTCAGTACGCCATCATCTCCAGCGACACGGCGCAGCCTGGGGGAATCAAATTGACCCTCGATCGGCGCACCCTCGCCGATCTGGTCGCAGCTCCCGCTAGCCCGGTGTTTGCCTGCATCGGCACCGCTCCCTGTGACGCGACTATCCTTCGCAGGCGGAAGAAAAGAGGGGGTGCCATGAGAAGAGGCAGAGTTCCCCTGTGCGCTGTCGTCTCCAGCGACAAGACCTGATCAAACGGATGCTGGTTGATCCTCGTCGTGCCAATCTTGTATCCTGCCCGATGCGTAGATCGATGTTTGTACACGCTGGCCGATTTCGTCCTGGGGACCATCGTTTGGTTGCTCATGGGAAAGTGCTAGAAGCCCCAGGTCCTGCACTAGTCCGCCACGATCCGCCATGGTGACAATTCCCCGGATTTCATTGCGATCGCCGTCTGAGTTCTCCTCCATCCCCGGTGGCTCTAGGGCGGTGGCGAGATGGACAGGAGGCGCGCCGAGGCCTGGCAGCAGCCCGCTATCGCGCGCGACCTGGCACGGGAGGGCACGGGGGGCCGCGGCGGCCCGGGCGTCGCGTCCGGCGCCCCCTCGAGCGCGGGGGTTGCCTGCAGACGGCTTGAGCCAGAGGCTCGAGCCAGAGGCCGCGGACCTGGCGGGGACATAGTTTTCTCAACGGCCGCAGGCGAGCGCGCCAGCGGCGAACCCAGTCAAAGCGGGCCACGCCAACGACTGAATTAACCTAAAACAACGGAGGCCTAGGCGGCAAAGCGGGGCCTCACGCGGCACCTCAGCAGCGGACTGGCGAGTGGAGGGACCGGCTGAAACTGGAGAGTAATGCCAGAATGCAAGCATGCAGAACGTCGGAAACGCCAAAGTCGGTAAGAAACGCGACAGGGGACAGAAACCGTGCAATTAGGGCAAAGGCACACTCCGAGCAACTGCGAAAGTACCAGGGTGGCCGCAGCCAGAAGACCGACAGTCGGAAGTCGACTTGGGACCCTGAGGGCGCGAGCGCTGGCAAGCTGCGAAGAACCGGGGTGGCCGAAGCCGCGAAGCCCGACGGCAGCGGAACGCGCGCGCACGAGAAGCAGCAAAGCTGCCGCGCGGCCAACATGGCGCGGGCCACCGCGACAAGCGCGCGAGGTGGCGCCAGCGCAGTCGCGCACCAAGAACCCTGAAGAGGGACGTGAGCCCGCAGTCTGCACACTGGGAACGGCGACAGGCGGGCACCGACGCCACGCGGGAACCCGCGGTAGAAACAAGGGCTGCATCCGCGGCGTAGGGGAGCACGGAAGGTCTAGGCGGAACCACAGACGGCCGAAGGCCCCGACGCGAGCGAAAGGAACGCCAGCGACCAGGGAAAGCGCCGGACGAGGTGGGCGCAAAGGCCGGGGCGGCGTCAAGGACGGCCGACGGCCTCGCGCAAGAAGATGCGAGCCGCGATTTGAGCGGCAAGGCAGGGGCCAGCGCGGTCTGGGGCGACACCACCGACCGGCGCGGAGGCCGGAGGCCGGGCCAAGCGGGGGGGGGCACCCCGGCTGGGCGGGCCGCCCGGTAGCGCGGGATGCGAGAACAACTACAGCGGGTCGAAGGCCGGCAGTGGGCAGGTGGACCACAGCCGCAGCAGCTGCCCACGAGTTAGCATCAACAGCGAGCCGCTGCTCAAGTTCCCAAGGACGGAGAGCAGAGGGGCTGGGCGGGGCGGGGCGCCAGGGTAGGAGCCCTGCCTGCAAGTCGGTCGGCGGCCACAGCGGGGAAAGCGGCGGACACGTCTAGGGTGAAACAAAGCGGGGGCAGGTGGACCACGGCCCCAGCGGAGGCCCCCGAGTCGGCGCGGTTAGCAGCCCGCAGTCCCTGCCCCGAGGGCTGGAACGACGGGGGCTGGGCAGGGAGTGGCCCCAGGGAAAGGGGAACTGCCTGCAAGTCGGACGTCGGCCACGGCGGATGCCGCGCGAGTCGCGCCCAGGGTGAAACAAGCGGGGAACGTCGTCGGAGGTCCCTGCGTCCTGAGTCGCACGCGGCTTCTCCGCCTGGGTCACGGCTGTTCGCCTCGCCCGAAACAAGGCGGACAGGGGGCGAGCCTTCCACGTCCGTCGGCGCAGGCAGCCCTCACATCGCGCCGTCGGTCGGTCGGGGGGGGTGGGCGACGAGGCCCGGCGTCGCTGCCTGCGCTGTGGCTGACGGCGGTCTCTTCTGGTCGACCCGGTCCGCGCGCCCCGCTGCAGGGGGGCACCTGGCGCCCCTTGCCCGCGCACTCGACTCTGCGGCTCGGGAATCGCTGCTGCAACAGGCACCAGTTGACGCCGAGGTTCAACGCGTCGCTCATGGCTCTCACGTCGCAGTTGCGGTTGTGGAAGGAGCGCATGAAGCTGACGCATGTTTGCTGATCGCGTCGTCGCGGGTCGAGTGCGCCCGCGCCGTGCTGCCCGGCGAACGCGTGCCAGGCGCCAGTGAACATCGCACCCAGTGTGGCTTGGAGCCGCTTCATCGTCTCGCCCGGGGTCTCCCCGGGGAGATCTCATTGGATGCAGCTGATCTTGGTTCTATACAACTGCTGCCCCGCGTCGGGGTCGGCCCGGGCACCCGGCGCGCGGCGGGCCTCGCTTCCCGAGGCGGGGTGGTCGGCGGCTGGTCCTTGGAGCGGCGGCTGCTGCTACTGCTTCTGATTATGCTGCTGCTGCTGCTGCGTCCGCCGCCTGTCGCTTGCCGCGCGCCGGGCCCGCCGGCGGCGTCGGCGTCGCCAGGGGCCCGGTCTCAACTCAAGGGCGGCAGGGGAACAGGGAAGCCGCCAGTCGCCGGGGCCAAGCCGGGCCTCCACCCGTGGCCAGGCGAACGCGCTGGAGGACCGTTGCGGCCGGGCCGTCGCTGTTCCTCGGTGCTCGAGCGCGCGCGGCCTGCCAGGGAGGGAAGGGCCAGGGTGCTGAGAGCCGGCCATGGGAGAGTGGAAGTGGGTGGTTGCCAGTTCGCGCCCCTGCTCCGATTCCTGCGCTGGCACCGCTTCCGTGCCTGCCCGCGGGCGGCTGCCGCATCCTTCACGCGGGGCTCACCAGGCTCCTGCCCGCCATGCTGCTCTCGCTTGCTACTCTGCGACGGCCCCGCCTGGTTGGGCCCGCCGCCAGAGTCGCCCATGGCTTCGCGCGGCGCGGCGGCTGCCCGGCCGGGAACGCCCGGCGAGGCCATGCGGGTCGGGGCGGGCCGCGCGGTTGGCCTCCAGGCAGGGGCCACGTCGCCTCCGGCGGCTGGGGCAGTGAGGAGCGCTGCTCTGTGGCGCGCGGGGGCAAGCTTTTCTCGATGGCGTTCGCCAACGGACCTGCGCCTGTACTCGCTCGCGGGCGCGCCCCCATCTGCAACCGCAAGGCGGTGGCCAGATGCGGGGATGCCGCGGGTCGCTCCGGGCGCAGGCGCGGGGCGTCCGTCGCCGTCCCCGACGAGGCCCCAGCTTCGAGAGGGAGGCTGCGGTTCGCTATCCGCGCGGGCAGATTCGCTGCCAGGGGAAGGAGGGCGAATGGGCGCGACAGGGTTTCTGTCGACGAGCTGGCGGATGGCCTCATTGTCCTGCCTCTGCAAGGCTGGCCCATTGTTCCCAACGTGCCAAGCTTCTCTAGAAGAGGTCTGCCGGCTCGGGCACTGGGATGCACGGGTGCCTTGTTCGCCAAAGGACGCAGGGAGGCACGGGTGCAAGGGTGCCTCTTCGTCAGAATCGCGAGGAACCTCTCCGCCCCTTTCGGGTCCAACGGGCCCAGCTTTTCCTCGCGGGTCCGAAGTCACCGCAGCTTCGTTCCCAGCTGGCCTAACGGGCCCTGCCCCGAGCTTCTCTTTGCGCGTCCGATGACGCCACCGCTGCGCCCCCTTCTGGCCCAGCCCCTCTTTGAAAGGCCCGCTGGCCGCCAAGGGCGCCCGCGAGACCGCCGGGGCCGGGGCGAGAAGAAGCAAGGGTGCCTTGCTCGCCAAAGGGCACAGGGATGCAGGGGTGCAAGGGAACGCCTTCCAGACTGTCAGAACCGCGAAGAACGCCCGGGCAGGCAAGCGTGCCCTGATCGCCAAAGGACACGGGGATGCAAGGGTGCAAAGGTACCCCTTCCTGACTGTCAACCCCGTTCCCTTCTGGCCTGACGGAACCTGCTTCTCCTTGGGGTCCGCCCCCTTCTGGCCTAACGGGCCCAGTCTCTGCTCGGGAGGTCTGCTGGCCGACAGGGGCGCCCGGTAGAGCGCAAGGACTCGGACGTCGGAGGGCAGGGGCGCCTCGGTCGCCCGCGGGAGAGAGGAGCCAAGGAGAGGGAGGGGGCTCGAGACATCACCACTTCCTCCTGCCCTAACGAGGCCCATTTTACTTTGGAAGACCGATGAGACCGAAAACGCGTTCCCTTCTGGCCTGCCAGGGTTGGCCGCCAGGGTTGGCCTGCCCGGGTCGGCTTGCCCGCGGGGCTCAGCTGGGTCGGCGCAGCTGAGGTTTGGCCCTGTTGGGTCGCGGCTGCCAGCGACGACCACGTCGAGAGAGGCCGGGGGCAAGTCTTCAACATCTGTCGGGGACTGCTGTCCTGCCGCCGCACCGCCGCCCGCTCCAGGGCGTGAGCTTCCGAGGGCAGAGGAGGCCCCATCGGGGAATATTGCGCCTTCCCGCGGCGGCACCCTGCAATCGGCGCCTGGGCCCCTCGCGGGCTCCACGAGCGCCCGCTCCCCGAGCTGCGTCCAGCTGCGGCGACGGGGGAAGCCCCCGAGGGCCGGGCACCGACGCCCCCTGGGCGGTCGCGGGTCACTGCCGCCAGGCGCTGCTGTGATCCGCGCCCTGTCTGGCTGCCAAGGAGAAGGCGGGGGCTCGAGACATCGCGCCTTCCTTCTGCCCTATCGGGGGCTGTTTAAACTTGGAAGACCGACGCAACCGAAACCGCGTCCCCTTTCTGGCCTAACGGGCCCCGCTTCATCTCGTGAATCCGATGGCGCCACCGCGGTTATCCCAGCTGGCCCAACGGGTCCTGCTTCGATTGGAGAGGTCTGCTGGCCGCCAGGGTTGCTCGGTAGGGCATCGGAGCTCGGACATCGGGGGGCGCGAAGGTCAGGGTCGCCAGCGAGATGGTGAGGATGTTTTCTAGTCTGCGGAGGGCTGCCCGCGAAGGCGCCGGGGCCCGGGCGCGGGGAGGCAAGGGTGCCTCGTTCGCCAAAGGACACAAGGCTGCAAGGGTACAAGGGCACATCTTCCAGACTGTCAACCCCGCCCCCTTCTGGCCTAGCGGGCCCGGCATCTCCTCGGGGGCCCGATGACACCGCAGCGCTCCTTTCTGGCCTGGCGGGCCCCGCTTGTCTTTGCGAGGTCTGCTGGCCGCCATGGGGGGCCCGCGAGGGCGTCAGGGCCCGGGCGCGGGGATGCAAGGGCACCTTGTTCGCCAAAAGGACACAGGGCTGCACGGGTGCAAGGGCGCCTCTTTCAGACTGTCAGAATTGCGGGGATGCTGCTGCTGACACCAGGGGGGCGCCACCACGTCATTCTCGTAACCCTCATCCCCCATCACCTCCGCCCCCGAACTCCCCCACCCCCCTCGGGGACGCACCCTCGATGGCATCCTCGACGGCCCCCTCCTCAGCGGTGGGCCCCCCCTTCCTCGTGCGACTCGGGGCTATCTTCGCACTCTGCCCAGTGGAGGCGGCTGACCGTCGTAGAGTCTGCTGGAATCCGAGGCGGCTGGGTGTTTCCAAGGATCGCGTCGCCAGCGGGTTGCGCTGGATTTCCCCGGCGCGCGTGAACGACCATCGCAGAGTCTGTTGGAGTCCGAGGCGGCTGTTCTCTAGAAGAGGTCTGCCGGCTCGGGCACTGGGATGCAAGGGTGCCTTGTTCGCCAAAGGACACGGGGAGGCAAGGGTGCAAGGGTGCCTCCTCGTCAAAATCGCGAGGAACCTCTCCGCCCCCTTCTGGTCTAACGGGCCCAGCTTTTCCTTGTGAGTCCGAAGTCGCGACAGCTTCGTCCCCAGCTGGCCCGGCGGGCCCTGCCCGAGCTCCCCCCCGCGGGCCCGATGACACAACCGCCGCGTCCCCTTTCTGGCCTAACGGGCCCAGCTTCTCTTTGAAAGGTCTGCTGGCCGCCAGGAGTGCCCGCGAAGGCGCGAGGGCCAGGGCGATAGGGAAGCAAGGGCGCATTGTTCGCCGAAGGACACAAGGATGCAAGGGTGCAAGGGAACGTCTTCCAGACCGTCAGAACCGCAAGGAACGCCCGGGGAGGCACGGGTGCCTTGATCGCCAAAGGACACGGGGATGCAAGGCTGCAAGGGCACCTCTTCCTGACTGTCAACCCCGCCCCCTTTTGGCCTGGCGGCCCCTGATCCCCCGTAGGACCCGCCCCCTTCTGGCCCAATGGGCCCAGCCTCTTCTCGAGAGGTCTGCTGGCCGCCAGGCGCGCCGGGTAGGGCGCGAGGACTCGGGCGTCGGAGGGCAGGGGTGCCTCGGTCGCCCGCGGGAGAGAGGGGGGCGCAAGTCGGGGACAGACAGCCAGGGAGAGGGAGGGGGCTCGAGACATCACCACTTCCTTCTGCCCTAACGGGGCCCAGTGTACCTTGGAAGACCGATGAAACCGAAACCGGGTTCCCTTCTGGCCTGCCAGGGTTGGCAGCCAGGGTTTGGCTACCAGGGTTGGCCTGCGCGCGGGGCTCCGCTGGGTCGGCGCAGCCGAGGTTTGGCCCTGTTGGGTCGCGGCTGCCAGCGACGACCACGTCGAGAGAGGCCGGGGGCAGGTCTGCAACATCTGTCGAAAACGGCTGCCCTGCCGTCGCGCCGCTGTCCGCTCCAGGGCGCGAGCTCCCGAGGTCAGCGGAGGCCCCGTCGGGGGAGGTTGCGCCTTTCCTCGGTGGCACCCTCCAATCGGCGCCCGGACCCTTCGCGGGCCCCACGCGCGCCCGCCATCCGAGCTGCCCAGCTGCGGCGACGAGGGGGGCCCCCGAAGGCCGGGCGCTGACGCCCCCTGGGCGGTTGCGGGTCACTGCCGTCGGGCGCCGCTGTGACCCGTGCTCTGACTGGCTGCCAGAAGGCGGGTGCTCGAGACATCACGACTTCCTTCTGCCCCAACGGGCCCTATTTTATCTTGGAATGTCAGGCTGCCAGAATTGCGAGGATGCTGCTGCTGCCGCCGGGGGGCTGTCACCACGTCGTTCTCGTAATCCTCATCCTCCAACACCTCCACCTCCGAACTCCACCTCCTCCACGGAGACGCACCCTCGACGGTGTCCTCGACGCCCCCCCACCCGCGGAGGGCCCCCCTCCCTCCTGCGACTCGCGACTATCTTCACACTCTGCTCAGCGGAGGCGACTGACCGGAGAGTCACACTCCGAGGCGGCCGGGTGTTCCCAAGGGTCGCGTCGCCAGTGGGTTGCGTTGGATTTTTCCAGCGCGCGTGAACGACCATCGCAGAGTCTGTTGGAATCCGAGGCGGCTGGGTGTTCCCAGGGGTCGCTTTGCCAGCGGGTTGTGTTGGACTGTCGGCAAAGTCCTCTCTGTCTTCTCCCTGCCCCCCGCCCTGCGACTCGCGACTATCATCGCATCCTTCCCCGTCGCATCCCGAGGAATCATGGGCAAGGAGGGAAGAGAAAAGTCAGCCCCAAGGGAAACGCTCGAGTCGCTGGCTGGCAGGGGAAGGAGGACGAATAGGAGCGAAAGGGTTCCTCGAAACCAGCTCGAGGATAGCTGCGCTGTCCCGCTCGTCAGGGGAGGGCTGACGCGTGAGCGCGGTAGAACTTCCCAGCGGGTCCCAGTGCCGTCAGGAGGGTGGCTTCACTGTCGGGCTGGCCGTCGGGTTGCCCGTCGGGCTGGCCGCGGGGCTGGCCGTGGGACTCGGCGCCAGGCGACGCCTTAGGTAGAGTGTTGGATAGGGCGTCGGACTGGCCGCGGGGCTGGCAGTCGGGTTGGCCGTGGGGCCGGCGGTCGGGCTGGCCGTGGGACTGGCAGGGGGGCTGGCTGTAGGGCTGGCTGTCGGGCTGGCCGTCCGGCTGGCCGTGGGGCTGGCCGGGCTGGCCGCCGGTCTGGTCGCGGGGATGGCAGTCGGGTTGGCCGTGGGGCTGGCGGTCGGGTTGGCCGTCGGGCTGGCCGCGGGGCTGGCAGTCGGGTTGGCAATGGGGCTGCCCGCGGGGCCAGCAGCCCAGCTGGGCGCCGGACACCGTGTCAACCGCCGCCGCCGCCGCCAGCGGGGAGCCGGCGGCGGCCGCGGCAGCGGCAGCAGCAGCGGCCGCCGCGAGGGCGGCCGAGACGCCGGCCACGGCGCCGCCGCCAGCCGCCGCCGCCGCCGCCGCCGTCGGAGGGGAGCCAGCGGCGGCGGCAGCAGCGGTGGCGGCGGCGGCGGGCAGCAGCGGCGGCGGCCGCGGCGCCGGCGGCCGCGGGGGCGGCGGCGCGGCGTCGGGCACCGCGCCCCCCGCCGCCGCCGCCGCCTCCGGCGGGGTGCCAGCAGCGGCGGCGGCAGCGGCAGCAGCAGCGGCCGCCGCGAAGGCAGCCGCGACGCCGGCCGCGGCGCCGCCGGCCCGTCGCCGCCGGGGGGCGGCGGCGGCGGCAGCTGAGGCGGCGGTGCCGGCGGCAGCAGCGGCGGCGGCCATGGCGCAGGCGGCCGCGGGGGCGGCGGCGGCGCCAGCCACCCGCCGCCGCCGCCGCCGGCAGGGAGCCGCGGGGCAAGCAATGGGGCCGGCCGCGGGGTTGCGGGCTGGCGGCCGGGCAGGCCGCGGGGCTGGCAGTCAGGTTGGCCGCGGGGCTGTCCGTCAGCGCAGGCCGCGAGCTCGGCCGCCCGCACCAGCGACGCCGCGGCCGGCCAGAGGCCGGCAGCGGCCGCGGCGGCGGCGGCGGCGGCCGCAGCGGCGCAGGCAGCGGCTGGGGCGGGGCGCAGCCGCGCGAGGGGCGGCGGCCGCGCCGGCGGCCGCCGCGACGCCCGCGGCGCCGCCAGCGCCGGGGCTCCCGACCGGCGCCGGCTGGAGGCCGGGCGGCAGGGCAGCAGCAATAGGGGCAGCCGCGGCAGGGGCGGCCGAGCCGCCCTGGCGGCGGCGGCGGCGGCGGGGGACGCCGCCAGCTGCCGCCGCCGCTGCCGGCTTCCGGCGCGTTGGCCTCCAGGGTGGAGGCGGCGGCGGCGGCGGCAGCAGCAGCTGCCGCCGCCGCAGGGCGGCGACGGAGGGGCGCGAGGCCATCGCGACGGGGCCGGCCCGGCGCGAACCTGTCCAGGGGCGGGCTCGAGCCGAGACGGCTTGAGCCAGGGGGCTACGGACCTGGTGGGGATACGCGAAGCGTCTAGATTTAGATGTCAATGAAGATTTAAGTGGCAAAATAATGTGGTGGGCAGGAAGGTGTAGACGAAGCTTTAGATGAAGATATAAGTATGTGTCTGTATATAGATGGAGAGAGAGAGAGAGAGCTGGCGGCCGAGGTGACATGTTTGACAAATATTCAAGTGCAGATGTAGATGAAGACTGAGATGATGATTTAGGTGGATCTTCAGGTGACGATGCCAGTGAAACTGTACATGACGAGGCAAGCGAATATGCAGACGAAGATTTAGGTGAAGATTTCAGAACCGATTTAGGCGAAGATTCGAGCGAAGATGCAAGCAAATATTGTGGTGACGATGTAGGTGAAAATCGAAATGAAGATTCAGGAGAACTTAGACAAATGATTTGAAGGAAGATTTAGTAGATCAAGATTCGGATGGTGCTTGAGACGATGATCTATGTAGGGGCTCAAATGCACAGTTGGACGAAGACCTGAGTGAATAGCAAAAAATGAAGCTTCATATGACGTCGCTGGTGGAAACTTGAGTCACGATTGAAGCGAAGATATAGACAAAGATTTACGTGAAGATTGAGGCGAATAGTTAGGTGACGACTTGGGTGGATAGTCACATGAAAAAAAATAGGTGAAGAGTTCGATGATGATGTCGGTGAAATTGTTGGGTGGAAACGTAGGAGCATATTAAGACTCAGATGTGGGTGAATACTTCAGTGAACAATACAGTAGACGAAGAAAGATTCAGGTGAAGACTCAGGTGAAGATTTAGGTGACGATTGCGGTGAAGATTCAAACTCATACTCAAGGAACATCTAAACGCAAAACTAGGTGCAAATCGACGATCGAAGTGAATACGTCGATAAAGAATCTTCAGGCGGAGCGCGACGAGAGCCGGGAGGACGCCCACGCCGACGCCGCGCCTCGCCCCTGCGCCGCCCAGCGCGCGCCGCGGCCCGTCCCGTGGGCAAGGGAAGGAAGAGTGAGAGGGGGGGGGGAGGAGAGGGAGCAGAGAGAGGACTGAGAGGGAGCCCCTCGAGGCGCGAAGCGTCAAGACTCCCACCAGCCCTCAGGTGGTGGTTTCACGATTTCGGGTATGCTACCCCACTTCTTCCCCTTCTGCAAGGGGTTGACGGGTTCACTCCTCCCTCCGCCTCCTCGCCCTGGACCTGGAGGAGGGCTGTTCGCCAAACACTACGCCGCCCCCCGAGAAGACCGCTAGGCCCCAGGCTGCCCCAGGCTCACAAAACCGCGCCACCAACTCGCACCGCATAGCTTACAAAATATAGGGAGACACGAGAAAACCACAAGATCATCCTCGCCCGCTCCCGTAACCCATCATCCTCATCATCCTCATCGCCAGCCGCAGCCATTTGGACGCAGGCAATTGTGAGTTAAGGCTAGAAGCCTCGAAGTACCTGGAACAAGCCGTTTAGAATGGAAACGAACGCAAGTTGTTTAGAAGGATTTCGAGCGAGAGAGCACGAGATGGGGAAGTTTAACGTGGAGATACAGGACCGTGTTTGAACAGCGAGAGCGCGAGGTGAAGAGTTAGGTGACGACTAAGATGAAGATGTCAGCAACGAGAGCACGAGCGAAGATGTAGGTGAAGATTCTGGCGACTCACGAGTTCGGTGACTACTCTAGAGGCGATTTCGGCATCACCTCGCGTGAATATTCAGATGGGCATGGAAACTGTGAGAGCGCGACTGTAGAATTGGGTGCTCCAGGTGAGGAAATTACGCAGTGAGAACGCGGATTCTGTTGAACCTTAAGCAGCGAGACCGCGAATGACGATCTAAGTGAAAGTGAAGCAGTGAGAGCGCGAGCACTAGGTGATTAAAATGAAAATGTATTCAGCGAGAGCGCAGGCGAATATTCAAGCGAAGATCAGGTGGGGATTTGAGATGCGACAGCGCGAGTATTAGGTGAATATTCAAGCAGTGAAAGCACGGTGTAAGCACGAATTGAAATTTAGGTGAAATGTGTGTGAAAACTTAACCTGGGAAGGCGCGAGTGAAGACCTAGATGATGATATAGGTGACGATCTAGAGGAGAAAAATTAGCTGAATATTGAGTTGAAGAGCTAAGCAGACAGAGCGCGAGTGAACATCTAGCACCAGCACAGCCAACAGCGCAACCACCACCAGCACAACCGCCCGCACAACGGCCAGCACAAGCACCCGCAGAACCACCCGCAGAACCATCAGCACAACCACCAGCACAACCACCAGCACAAAGTCATAGGCATTGCCACGTTTTCAACTAGGTTTGGGCGTGGATCTAGTCAAGAAAATTACATAGCATGGTTTTGACGTAGGTCAACGAGGCTGAGGCTGGGCATGCCGTCCTAGATCGTTTGAACTTCCTGTGAGGGGATGGATAAAAAAAGTCGATCGCCAAGGAGAGCGCGAACCCCTGGACAGCAGGCAGAAATGGCGCTCGAGAGACCAGGACTTTCGGGGCGGACGACAATGGGGGGGATAGCACAGGGGGGGTAGCGAATCAGCTCAGGTATTTAGCTGGTTTTGCCACCGCCTCCCTGCACTGGAGGCGCCAATGTCTCCAGGAAAGCGCCCGGCGGCGGGGCCGAGACCTTCTGCACGCAGCAGATGTCGTACCACCCCTTTCGTCCGACCCGAGACTGAGGCACGCCGCGAGAGAAGCGACTGAGAACGCTTTCCCCGGCACTGTCGACCAACGGCCCCGCGCCGCGGCTCCATCAACGTGCGTCGGACAGGAGCAAGCGGCCGATGGAGGGAAGCGCATTCGGTCACATTACGGCGCATTACCAGCACGCCCAGCGTCGCCCGGCCGTTTGAGAAAGACCATGTCAGGACCACGAAATGCACTATGTGCTGATGATATCCCCTCAGCAAAAATTCTGAGGGTCTTGGGCATTCGGCAACCAAAGCGGCTCGATACGCAATGATTGTGGCTGGAAGCACGAAGACGCAGAGACCCTGGAGCACTCTGAAGACCATGGGCGTTTCTCTAAAGTTTCCGAACCGACCCAACAACTCTACAAGTGGGGCCCAAGGCGACCTACGGCGGGCTCAGGATTGCCTGACAGCTGCAACAGTCCTTGCCCCTGGAGCCCCAAAGACCGTCCCAGGGCCCTCCGCAAGGGTGAGATGGATCAGGAGGCAGATTGAGGGCAACAAGGGCAAGGAAAGGCGGCGACAACAACAGGAGGACCGCAATGCACGGATACCGCACTAGGCCCAGAACGCTGAACGATTAGCCATTCGAGGCAGGCCCGTCTCGGCACCTGTGAATGTCGTCGTCAACATACCACCTGACACGAAGCCTTGAAACCAGCCCGTCCCCCCTGGCCTTCGCTTCGGACTAATGATGGGGGGTAGAAAGTTCGCGAATCAGCTTACGTAGCTGGTTTTCCTGGCCACCTCCTTGGCGCCGGAGGCGCCCACTGTCTCCAGGAAAGCGCCCAGCTGCACGCAGCAGATTCCGCAACCCCACCTTGAACCCCACTGTCGTCCGCCCTGATCCAGAGCCCAATCTCACTCATGAAACATCCAGCCGCGGCCGGCACTACATGGAGGCTCCGAATTGACCCGGAATCGACGCTACATCGCCGACACATCGGCGATAGACTCCCGGAGGGGGGAGACCCGACGTGCCCGGGCAGGACGGGGCACCCAGGTCACGATCGGCGATCCTCCCGCGCGCGCCCCTCCAGCTGGCAACAAGGACAACGAGGACGAGGAGAAGAAGGAGGCGAGCATTCGGACATGGAGTCAGCAATTGCACCCCTTGGCAGCGACTCAGCACCCCTGAAAAGGTGCAGTGCGCCCAAGGAGCCCTAAAGGGATCCTTAAGTGCTCATTTCCCCTCCCACGTCTATGGCCCCCCTCCATTACCCACCGCCTAAGAGGGGAGGGGGGAGATGGGCCGGGCCGCTTCTCGCGCGCCCGCCGCACGATCCCGCCGAAAGCCGGGCGGCGTGTGCTGCACAAGCGGCTCCGGGGGGGCGTAGAAAAGGGGTCGGGGCCAGAGGTGCGGTCAGAAGGAAAACTGTTCTGGGCGGCCCCTGGAGGCGGGAGAGAGCGAGGGAGGGAGGCGGGAGGGGAAAGGCGGGAGGCAGAAGGCTGGAGGGAGGAGAAAGGCGTGAGTGAGGGAAGGAGGCGGGGGGTGGGGAGGAGCGATGAGCGGGGTTAGAGAGAAATCGTTCTGAATGCCCTCGGAGGGGGCTGTCGGCCTCGAGCTGGGTTCAACCCCCATCCCAGCCTTGGCCCAGACCTCCCTCTACGCACCTCCGGCTCAGGGCTGTGCGCTATGCTGTCCAGCGAAGGAGCGAGGGATAGGGGAGCAAGATCGAGGAGCGTCAACTGATAAGACCACCGTACTAGTCCTGGCCGGGCCCATCCTCAGCCCAGGATCAGCCTGGCCAGGATCGGTGCACGGCAGGTTCCTGTCGTGGCGACTGGTGCGTTGGCTTCTGACACCGCGTGGATCGCTCAACCATGAACGATCGCGGCTCTCCGATAGCGCAGATCGCTCGACGTCAGCCAACTCTAAGCTACCAGCGGCGCTCAACCTCGAGTGCGCAATGGTAACCTTGGAAGTTGCTCATCCTTACTATGCGGATTGACTGTAGCTGACACTATCCGCTGGGAGGGCGACGATGTGGTGAGGGGCAACGCTAGGGGGGGCAACTCAGTGGAGAGAGACATCGACCTGGAATCGGCGATACATCGCCGATAGATCGGCGATTGGCCCCCGATAGCGAAACCGCAGGATCGGCGACGAATGGCGGATTGGGGGTCGGGGCATCCCCCCCCTCTGAGAATCTCCCCCCTGATGTTGCCCTTGATATGGGAAGGAGGCCGTGCAACGGCGGGGCACCCGCTGGCGTCGCGCCGCCGGGCAGTGCGGAGGTCTGGCCCTGTGGCAGCCAGCCCCTCGAGGAGCTTGGGCCAAGGCTCTTACGCTTCTGATTTTTACAGCGGGAGGCCGCGAGCCGCGTCCTGCTGGGAGGGGATGGAGGGAAGAGGGGGGAACGGGAGACGGGGTAAGAGGAGGGAGGCGGGGAGGGAGGAGGCAAGCAGGAGGAAGAGGGGGAAGGGGGCTGGAGGGAGGAGGGAGGCGGGAGGCAGACGGAGCAAGCATTAAGCAGGAGGGAAAGGGAAGGCGGGAGGACGGAGGAGGCGGGAGGCGGGAGGGAGGAACGATGAGGGGCGAGGCAAAAGGGAGGAGGAGAAAAAAAAGACGAGGAATGAGCAGGAGGGAGGGGCTGTCTTGAGGGCATTGATCCAAAAATGGCAGCCGCAGGATTTGACCCATCGTCCCTTGTTCAATCGGCGAGAGATATTTTGTTACACTCTTGAGGGGGAAGGGAGGAGGTGGAAGAGGAGGAGGACGACGAACTGCAGCAGCAGCAGCAGCCATGGCACTCGGAGGACGATGGAGGAGTGGGCGGCAAATGCGAAAGCGTGATCGGATCATGAAGCAGAAACAAGGAAGGATGATGGATGGTGTCTCCTCCCTCCCTGCCTGCCTCCGAAGGAGCAGTTCCGAAGGAGGAAAAAAGAGGATGGCGGGAGGCGAAAGTAGGGACTGAGGCATGGCGAAAAGACCGGAACGCAGGATGCCGGAGGGCGGAGGGCGGAGGGAAAAATAAGGACGGAAATGGAACTCGAATTCAGAACTCAGAACCCGATACCGGTTCATCGTCATCCGGCGATGGAGGTGGAAGGCGCCGGGGAGGGAGGCAGGGTTTGCTGATAAATCGTCGACGCGTGCTCAAACCCCTCTTCAAGGGACCAACTCCTCCAACCCTTTCCTAAGAAGTCAAAAGAGAAGGGAAAAGTTTTACATATGTCTCACTTTTCGTTAGGCTGTGAACGCCTTGCCTGGCTTCCAGATTGTTCGGCATGCGCCGACAGGGGCAGGCACGCAATGCGGGAACGCCACATCCACGGCATATGCAGCATGAATGAGCCGTCGGGACAATCGACGACAGTGGTCCGGTGACCGTGTCACTCCAAAACTGCAAGGCACCGACGCGGAGGGGCCACACAGCGGCCAGGCCCAGGACGGAAAACACCGCGACGGCCCCAAGGACAAACACCGCACTGCCCACACTCGCCGATCCAAGCCAACTGGTGGGCCTCGAAATCAGAAGCCCGTTCCTTGTTGGCAGGCCCTAAGAAGTTCCACATCTACAAAATCGAGTTTGGGCCATCTCGGGGGCAATCTAGCCCCCGCTCTGATGACAGCTATTGAGATTCGGATCGGTCGCTCAGCATGCCCAGGGCGCCCGCGGGTGCAACATCGTTCCTGCCGTCGCAACGTGGCCCGCGAGATCACTGCACTTTCGCCCCCAACACTCGCGCGCTGAAGTAATCCCCCCCGAGAACCCTCGCGAGCAACAACTTTGACAAGGCCTTCGAGCTCGGCCCCCGCCCCGGGGTAGGCCCCCAGGATGGGCCCCGCGCGGGCCCCGTTCCCACTGGGCCGTTCGGGGCCCTCGGAGCCCGGGGAAACGCCAGAGGCGCAATCGGAATAGAGAGCGGCCGAGCCGTCGAGGCTAACCCCCGCGGCAGCGAGGCAGGAGGACTCGCCCGACTGGGCCGCTTGGGCGAGGCGGGCCATCGCAGGCCAGTAGACCCTCGCAAGCGAACGCCCCTGGTCGGAGACAACGACACGGCCCCAGCCTACACTCGAGAGCTCCATTGCACTCGAAACGAAACAGCTACCATCAAGAAACACACTGCCTTCCAATAAAACTTACTCGGGCCCGGGCAACTCCAGACCCAAAGCTTCGAACCCCCTGGAACAATTCTACCTGGGCGCCCCTCGCGCCTTGATGCGCAAAGAGGGGGGGGCCGCATCTCCAGGATGTTCTACGGCGCCAGCGACAAATGACGAGCTCTGCCCGCTTAGCCCACTCAACAACCTCTGCGCCCACCAGCTCGAGCCTCTCGCCCGGGCAGGCCCCCGCCCCCACGAGCCGCGACAAATGCAGTCGACCGCAATAAGCACGGACAGCTCAGCGGGCAGCCGCGCCCCCAGGCGTCGGCGCCGGCCCAGATCGGGCGAAAAACGAAGGCCCGCAAACACCCAATCTCCACGGCCGAGAGTTGTCGAGCGGAGGCCAGCCATGACCGCGTCGAAACCCGCCCGATCCAGGAAGAGCGGGGGGCGACCGAACGGTCTCAGACTCACCTGCAGGCACTGAGGCAGCTGAGCGGGCAGCACTGGCCAGGAGCGCGGACTCCAAAGGAAGCGCGCCGCAGTGAAAGATCCTGAGCACCCATCTCGCCAGCTGGCACAAGACCGCCAGCCTCGAAAACAATTTCACAGCGGCTGGAGGGCGCAGGGTGCCCGATACCACTCTGCCCAGGTCGCCGGTGGAAAAAAAGCTGCCACTCATGTCCCCGCCCAACCTCTCGAGGCCGAGGTACCTGGCGCCCGCGCGACCCGAGACGCCCCGCCAGACCCACCCGGACCGAGGATCCACACGCAAGCCCCGTCTCCCATGACGCCCCGACCGCGGCACAATCCAGAGCGCCAGAAAAGCTACGCGCGCGCAGCAGCAAGGCCCGACATTATATCTGACGACGGGGGCCACCGCGCCGTACCACGGGGACAACCTCCAGCAAAACAAATATTTTGGCAGCGCCCAGTGCGATCGCAGTGTCACCAGACCCCATGGGCACGCGCAGTTCCCCGTCCGAAATGCCATGCGCATCGCCAGAATGCACCCAGGCATCGGCTCCGAAGTGAAGACACGAATCGCGCCCTTCCCACAATGCCCGCGGAAACACGTTGAACTCTTGACCTTCCTCCACATCGTCTTCTTTCTCTGGCCCCATTTCTCCATCCTTCCATGGCCCGACCTGAGCGCGGCGCTGCGTCGTCGCAGCCGGGGTTGCCAGCCGCGCCCCGTAGCCTGCCGCGCCCCCCAAGGTCGGCCTCCAGCCGTTTGCCGATGTTCTGGCACGAGCAAGCAAGGGCCATCTTCTCCAGCACCACGACCCCCCCAGAATCTAGCGAGCGGCCGCAAGGAGCACGGAGGCCACGTTGAAGATCGCGTGAAAAAAAACGAAGGGGGACCATTACCGATTGCCACGTGTCGTCGGCATAAGCACCGAAGGAAGAAACCGCAACATAGGGCTGGCAGTACGTAGGCTGGCTGATCGGGAAAAAGCATCCAAAGCCCCCAAAACACACGCTGTTCGGATCAACGCAGCGGCCCGGCTGCAGCCCGCGACGAGCATATCGACGGCCAGCTGAGGCGCCACCACCATGCCTGAGAGACACGCGAGTCTGGAGGGCCCGCAGGCGGCCAGGCATACGTTCAGGACACCCCAGGGAAGCCAAGCTTGAAGCCTCTAACCTCATGGGCATCTAACTCCAGCAGCACATCGCATTTACAGATGCCCCACAAGACTGAAGCGGAAACCCGCCCCTCCCGGACCACCGCCTCGGAGCCAAACGCGCCCCAAAGCTTCTCGGCGCCTGCCCGCGCCCCAACAGCCCCTGGAATGTCTCACCCCCCAAGACTCCCGCCAGCGAGCGCCTGCCCCGCCCCCCGTGACAATGCGCGTCCCTGACATCTCCGACAGAGAGCAAACACTACAGGGGACCGCGGGACAGGCATCGTAAACGCGCTGGCAGCGCCTGAGGTGGGAGCCATCGTAAGAGCCCGCGATCCCATCAAGGCACCCCCTGCTCCACGTCCTCCTGGTTTCGACGGAAGAGTCCAAAGGGCTTGCGCGGGGCGAGTCCTGGACGCGTGGCGGGGTCAGCCAAACCTGCTGAGGGTTGGAACAGCTCTGGACGTCAGCATCCACCAAATTCCTGGGATCCGAAATCAGCCCCCCCTCAGCCGAGAGCGCCGCGCAGGGGCGCCACGCCATCGGACCCCCGATGGAAGAGTGATAATTTCGGGCACTCTGACAAAGCTTCTCGGTGGGCCGCGCACGCCATCTCTTGCGCGGCTGCGACTACTGCATGCCTCGACCGCCGAGCCCCCGCCCAGCACGCAGCACAAGGATAATGAACTGCCCGAGACCTGACGATGACTCCGCAGCAGCTCCAGACCCACCAGACCACACGCACCGCCTGGCTGTCTCTGCACTATCCCGAGCGCCAACAACCCCCTGAGCGCCGCCAGACCCGCCAGACCACTCGCACCGCCCGGCTGTCTCTACACTTCCATCCAAAACGCCCCCAGGCCCCTGCGCGCCGTCAAACTCGCCAGACAGAGAGCACTCCGCACGGCAGCATGGAGATTGCCTGTTGCGCCCACCTCAAGATCAATGGCTCGCGCTAAAATCCACGGCGCACATCCTTCGACGACGGCGCTCCGCCACCATCGACACCGCGCCCAGGGAGGGCGGTCAAACGCGGGACACCAGCGGCCCCCCGGGACATTGCCGAAACCGCCCCCGCCCGAAGACTGCCAAGCGCAACAGACGGGCCCAGGTCATTATATTGGCCCGCTGAACAGGGGGCCGCGGCGGTGGGACATGAGAGGGCCGGCGCAGCACTTGCCCTGGCGCGCCAGCTGGGCGCAGCAGGCCCTTCGCGTGGCCCCCGAACGAAACTCCCGGTGCCTTCCCGGGGCGACAGCGACCCCATCCAATGATATCCCGCTGCGTTTCCAGCGCCGCGCGGGGGCGGGGGAGAGGGCGCGTCGCCAATGGGCAGGCCTCGCATACCCCGAAACAACTGATGGCTATCCGGATGGTGAAAATGCTTCGGGGCCCACTCGGAATCGACGACGGCGCCGGCCAAGGCGGCGGCCGCGCACCCCCCCACCACCCTGGTCGGCGAGCCCGCCGTCGACAAGCCCCCGCAGCCGCAGGGCGACGGCCGTGGACGCGGCACAGAAACAACGCACGGCTCGGAGCTCGCATGCAGGGCCACCACACCTGCCCGAAGGGTAAGTTTCCAGATCACAGGGGGGGGGCCCTGCCCCATCGGTTCTTTGCATGGCGGCGCCCCCCCGTCCTAGGCGCGATTTCGAACTCCGAACAACTCGCCCACCCCAGGAGGGCCTCGCCCGCGGGCCAGGAAGCCTCGCTGGCATTCCTGGAGGTCAAGGCTGCCCCCCAAGCTCCAAAAACGCATCGGATCGGCAGCGACCCCCATAGCGGGGGCGCCCCTGGCTGGACGTCGGAAGTGGCCCGCTGGAACCCGAAGCCCGCAGGCGACAAGGAAAAGGGCGGCAAGTCTCGGGCCGCGACAGAGCGGGGCGAAAACTCGGTCTCGCAGCACACCCCGCGCGCTTCAGCCCGCTGGACGCGCGAGAAAAAACGGCCGCGATTTCGCGCGCCCGAAACGCGCGAGGGCGGACCCACGCACGACCTCGCCGCTACACCGCTGCAGGAACCCCGCGCCCCCCCCCCAACCGACGGCCCCGGATATAAGCAGGCCCGAAGGACAAACGCCAGACCTTCCGAGGTCAAGTCAAGCACGCCCCAAAGCATCTGAAGACCTCCAGCTGCCTGAGAACCACCCCGCCCGCGTCGAGGCAATAGCCGGAGACCGACGAGAAAAAGTGCCCCACCTGGCAGGCGGGCACCCCAACCTCGCACCGCCCCTGTAACAATCGGGCGAGAGGAGCGCAGGCCGATGAAGTCTCGCTAAGACGGCAACTCCCTCCGAGCCCCCCCCCCCGACGTTCGCAGCGCTGGCTCTCACGGGGCCCCCGCCCCGGCCCCCAGCACGATCTGGGCGCCCTGTCGAGCTCGCCCGGTTCAACCAGGCGACGCCCCAGCACCTAGAACATGCTGCGCAAATTCCACCGAAAGCATTTTGTCGCGCGGCGACCCCCAACAATTGCAGTCTGCGGCGCATAGCTCGAGCTCAACCTTGCGCGCCGCTGGCCCTGGACCTGGGCCGCCCCCCCCCCCCCCCCCTCAAACTGCAAAAGCTAACGCGGCCTCCCCTGGCAGGACCTCCTCCCGAACCAAACTTGCAAGACAAACGCCCCCCTGGCAAGGGGGAGAGGCGGCCCCCCGAAACACCCGAGTGGGGGGCCAGAGCGGCCAAAGTCTCCACGGCGATGCCCACCCCGACCCCCCCCCGCCCACCCACCTGCCCTCGGACGGACTCGTCGCGCTGAGGCTGGCGGGGAGGTTGATTGCCTTCGGCCCTGCCGAAGGCCTGCTGCAGCCGCCCCCGCGACCCCGGGCTGGCCCCCGGGGCCGGGGCCTGCGAGGCGCTGGCAGCAGCAACAGATGACGCAAGACCGCCTGGCGCTGCGCTCGACGCCGCTACGGCTCCAACTCCAGCCTGAGTGGAGGCCCCACCCTGACCACCATCTCCCAGAACTGGAGGTGAAGCAGCATCGCATCCTGGAACATGTACCGCACCCATCCCAGTGTTACGCAACTTGTTGCTGAACCTCGCGAGCGAGATGACCCGTGCGACGCGCCTGGCATTGATCAAGGCCTCGATCGCGCCACCAGCTAACGGCATGGTTGCCTCATGGAAGTAATCATGGAACAGTTTCTTGCGGCCGCCGAAAATATGCTGATCCTCGGGAGAAGTCCCGAAATCATCCGAAGGTCGTCGAAGACGTCGATGGTATCGGAAAACCCCGCCCAGGCGCGAAAGGACAACTTGACCACTACTGGTTTAGGGTTGAGGGCGACACCCTCTGGCGCTACCTCCGCTCGAATCTGGATCACCAGCTCCTTGTAAGTGTTATCATGACACTGCAGCTACTCCCTGAAAGGTCTAAGGGCCAGCTCGAGTCTCTGTCTCAGCACGCCACCTGTCGAGCTTCTCCAGGTATTTCCACAAACGCCCCTCACAATGTCACAATGTTCGATATTAGACTGAGCCTGGATCGCCTTGTGAGCAGCGAAATCGGAGGTCCCGCCCGCGGTCTCTCGCGTGCAAGCTGGACATATCGTTCACGCTCCTACCTCTTGAGTAGCACCAGCTTGCCCTGCTTCTTGACCAGTGCGCACACTCCTTCCCGCCCCGCACGGGCGAGGCCCTCTGCGGCAATGGCAACCGACTTGGCAGGGAGGGACGGCCGCGAGTTCTATCCATCCCAAACAGGCCCAAGACGCAGAGGAGCTGAAGGGACATCACCACTTGAAACATCATTCCAGTGAGCGAACGCCTGCTTGTCGTTCTATTGCACTGGTGCCGAACTCGATTTCCAGTGATGCGCACACCGCTAGCAGTACAACCATGATGAGAGAATCCCTCCCGTTGCCCCACCACCCGCATGCCCACGTCGCCACCCTGCGCCCCGGAAGGCGCACGGACCTCCAAGGCGCAGCTGAGGCCATCGCACCTGCTGGGAGAAAATCGCAAAGACTGGAGCGTCAATGGCTCGCGACGGCAATGCCTTTTTGAAGCTCGCTGCCGGCGAGCCCATAACCTTCGGAGCCAGAAATGGTAGGAAGGAGGCAGGAGAGCGGAGGGAAGAAGGAAGGAGGGAGGATTGAGGACGGGGGGTGGGATCAAACGCGGCGTTGCTTATCGATGTCGCGGGGCTGCGTAGGAAATCACACCAGCCCTCTGGGCGCAGGTCGTCCAACGGCATCGGCTGCAATTACCATCGCTGCCAGAAACCAGCGGCGACACCTGCGAGAGCCCGGCCTCCGCAAGGCAAAAACACGCAGAAGGGGCTACGTTACAAGCTCGACATCATCACAGCCTCGAACGACGCGGCCGACCTCAAACAGGAAAGAACATCATCATCATCATCATCATCAAGATCCGCGAGGCCAGAGCTCATTCTACGACAGGCAACACCAACGAATTTCGAGGGAGCTTCGAGCTCATTTGGTACTACTGGGCGGGTACTTTTCCAGCATATGCCAAACAGCTGCATTACCAGCGCGGCCTCAGCGCCTTCCTCTGGCGGAGTGCCAATGATATCGCCTGCAGAGGTAAACGCATAAAGCTCAGCGACCGTCGTGCTCGTTCGGTCATATATCCAAACTATCATGAGCATTGGATTCCAGCACGACGCGGAGCAGTTACAACCTTAAATCAACATGTCAAGATCAATATATCTCGTTGTATCGACATGATGCATGTTCCACTGCCCACAATCATGGGACCTGGCAAGGCAATGCACTGGGGCCTTGGACCACCCTTCGACGCCATCACGCACAAGATCATCGAGATGATTACACGCAGAGGTATTGCAGCATTACCCGCGGATCAATGGATCAAGGCTCAAGATCGCCCTCATGAGAATGCATGCCTGCTACGCAGATACACCACAATTTCATCCAGCTGGCGTTGCAAGTCATGCATGGGGCTACGATACGGAACCTCAACGCAAAGCCCATATCTCTGGCAGGCCAACCGTTTCCGTTTCGTGTTCCTCTGATCAAACCAGCCACCGACAAGCAGGGACACACGCAGGCTACGGAGATGCGATCTGCCTTCCGCATGCGCCCGGAGCAGTCCGTGCAGTACCAACGCGTATACAACCTCAACGGTCTACAGCAACAAGCTCTGGGTAATGCTACAATGGCACCATGGATGAATCAGACCATGCGTGCTATGAAATCTGAGGCCGACGTCGTTCCCACCACCCTGCCGGCGTCAACACCCGCGCCCAGCCCCCCCCCTGGCAAACCAGTGCTCCGCGCCCATCTCCCAGAGAAAACGAGGTCAACGATGCCAGAGGGGAATGCTCCGGCGTACACACAGGCCGAACCTACGGCCTACGGCAGTGATTGGGACGGCAAAGCCATTCCAACGGCTTCAGAATGGGCACACTGCTATTCCTACACGAAGAAATTCCCCAAGCTGAGTTCACTGATTGATACGTTTCCACAAATTTAGAGCTCATGGGAATCGCCTATGCGCATATACTTGAAGACGACGATTAAAATGTCTCATCAGCACCGACACGCTGCGATGCGGCGTGTACTCCAGAAGTTCATTGACAAGATAAGGCCTCATTCAGAAGTCCGCGCAATCGCTGAGAAGGGCAAGCCCATCGAATCATACGCCTGCAACGACGTGTACATCACCTATTTGCAGGCATGGTTTCGGCAGAAAGCGGAGCAAAACGAAGACGATCCACCGTCTCATCCCACTACCACGGGCACGCAGCTGTCGGCGGACCCACTGCTCTGCGCCGGCACCGCCGCCTCCGCCCAGGCACCACCTCCGCCGGTGGATGCACCCGCGACCGCACCCTTTCAGCCGCAGCCTCCGCCCAAGCCCCCATCTACGCCCAAGGCGCCGCCGGCGCCTCCGCTGGCGCCGCCAGCCACGCCGACGGTGATCGCCGCTACGCCGGTGGCACCACCTGCTGACGCCACCCCTTCGGCGGCCTCAGCAGCCTCCAACCAGCTACAGGGGTTGGCCGCGCGCGATTGCTGCGACCGATCACAATGCGAATCTGGGACAGAAGCTAAGGGCAAATATGAGGTCTACTGCACGCCGCGTGAATACTGCACTCGCACAAACAAGAACGACCCATACCCGTGGGCACCTTCTGGCCTACGCGGTCAGAGACATTATGCTTTGTGCGTCGTCGATCCTGACTACGTCGAACGCTTGCAGCATGACGAGTACGTGATCGCACATGCCCCCGACTTCGGCCTTGCGCCATGATCGTGGTACGCAACGTGTACTTGACCAATTCTTGGATCGCCACGTCAACATTGGCCAGAGTCGAACGACATAGGAAGATGGGCAGCGTTCAGTGTCGCATCCTCTTCCGACCAGATCCTGAAAAATGTCCACCGCAACAACAATCAGACCCTCAAGACTTTCCTGATGAAAAAGGGTGCGAGCCCCGGTGGGAGCACTTCAATCGAAAAACAATGAGCACGGGGGGAGATCAAGAACCCTTCTTCTTCTTCTTCAGAACTGTAAGTTCAACAACAACAACAACAACAACAACAATCATTTTACCCGAACGCGTGGTGTTCTCCCCAGTGCCAGGGTTTTCATACGACACCAGGCAATACCCCCACTTCGTGGGGGGGCATTACAAGCTCTACCAAATATCCAAACGACTCTTCGCGACCACCCAAACCCAGCTTCCCGCCCTATGACGTTGGGACACTTCACTTCGTGGCGTGCGGACGACCGTGGCTACTACACTGGCGTGGGGTACACACCCACAGAACTTGGTCACTTATTCGGGGCGGTGTATGCCCGCGAAAAAAAACGAATCTGTCCCGCATGGTATTATTTGACAGGGATGATGGCCCTGGCAGGTGCGCAACCGTTGTCGCAGAAGTTCGAAAAAGTTGCTCGCAAAAGCCCGTTTGACAGAAATGTTTAAAAAGTGTTGGGTTTCCTACGAATCCGCAAGAGCGCGCGGGATGAGATTTTGACATTTTTTTGTTGAAAAACCATTGGTTTTTTGATGTTTTTATGTTAAAATCGCTCCGAACACTAAGCTTTTGGAAGGATTTCGTCTTGCGCGCGCGAATGTCCACTTTACCTTATTTTTTGCAAGGGATTCTTGAAATTTGATTATATTAGAACAAGAAATGTCATTTTATAGTGTTTTTTGCAAGGGAAAACGGATTACAACAAAACAACCGGATCTTGATCAACTCGAATTACCTGAGGCTTCCTCACGAAAATGATGAAAACGTGGCTGCGGCCTAGGCGCGGCGGGGGGGGCGCGCACCAGGGGGCCCAACAATAATTATTCTTTAGAATAAATAATGTTCAACAACAACAACAATTTTAAGACCGTTCGCCCATAGATGCTCGAGTGCCCAGAAACGCGTACCGCGGACCGTCGGCCTGGCCAGCGGCAGCGCTGATCGGCGGGGCGGCCGCGGACCGTCGACTCGACCCCAAGAGGGACGGACAGGGGACCGACCACGACGACGACGACGACGTCGAAGACGACGGCGACGACGACGACGACGGCGACGACGAGCGAAAGCGAGAGCGAGAGAGAACGACAGCAGGGCCACGAAGGGCACGAAGTAGGCCACGAAGGGCGACAGCGGGGACACGAAGGGGATGCGCATGGGGCCACGAAGAGCGCGAACGAGCGGGGGCCACGAACTGCAGATAAAGCGGAGCCACAGAAGGCGACTATGGGGCCACTGAGGGTAGCAATTGGGCCACGTAGGACAGTGAAGGGGACACAAATGGCGACAGCGGGGCCGCGAAGGCCATGCACATGGGGCCACAACGGGCGCAACTCCTGGGTGCCTGGGTGTCGGAAGCGCGGCGCTTGGGCAAATTGCAAGAAATTCCAACGCAAGGCCATTCTTCAGTAAGTTGCAAGCAAGTCTCCAGCGAGAGGCGACCCCAGAGCGCCGGTAGAGCGATTCCTGAAAAAATGAAGGAGCGTGACCCACCGCCGCTTTACTGATGGAAAATTGCAGCACTTTTCCTCCGGAACCCAGGGGTCTCCCCCCCCCCTCCGAAAATCCCCCCCCCCCCCTGCTGGAACCCTTCCCCCCCCCCTCCCTCCTCCCCCGGCAAACCCCCCCCCCCCCCTAACCCCCCCCCCCCCCTCACTCCCGCCGAACCGTCCCCACTGGTCCCCACCACTGTTGTCTGTCCCCACCACTGTTCCCACCAGGGTTCCACTCTCCCTACTTTCTCCACGGCCCCAGTCCACTGCCAGACTATCCCCACTGTCCCCGCTGTCCCACTGAGCCACTGCCAGACTATCCCCACTGTCCCCGCTGTCCCACTGACTCCTCCGCTGTCCCACTAAGCTGTCCCACTGTTCCCACCACTGTCCCCACTGTTCGCACCACTGTCCCCACTGTACCTCTGTCCCATTGTCCCACCGCCGTCCTCGCCACCGCCTTCACTGTCCCCACCACTGTACCCTCAACTGTCCCACTGTATCCACCACATTCCCACTGTCCCCACACCACTGTCCCCACCACCACCGTCCTCACCACTGTCCACTGTCTCTACTGCTCCCACCATTGTCCTCACCACTGTCCCCACCACTACCGTCCCCACCGCTGTCCCACTGTCCCCACCACTGTCCCGCTGTCCCCTCGCCACTGTCCCCATCACCACCGTCCCCACCACTGTCCGCACCCCCCCCCCTCGGTTTTCGAGGGGGGGGGCGGTCTCGAACCAGTAGTGACCCCCCCCCGTTTTCGAGGGGGAGGGGTGGGGGTTCGAACCGGTAGTGACCCCCCCCCCCTTTCATGATGAAGGGGGGGGGGGGGGGGGAAGGGGTTCGAACCGGTAGTGACCGCCCCCTGTTTTCCGGAGGGGGGGGGGGAGGGGTTCGAACCGGTAGTGCCCCCCCCGGTTTTCCGCCAGCAGCGGTAGAACACGCTCTTTCGAATAAATTGTAAGGTCGGTCCCAGCGAGAGCGCGATTCCTGAATAAAATGCAAGGAAATCTCGGGCGGGAGCGGGGGTCCTGGCTAAATTGTAAGGAAGTCCGAAGCGGGAGCCGTTGTTGTTGTAACCCGGGGGCCAGGGGCCCATTTTGAGCAGGAAGACTTTCCCTGTCGAAAAACAAGGTGCGAGCGTCGAGGGGCACACTTTGATTGAGAAAAAACAATATGCACCGGTGGATGGGGATCAATAGTAATTATTCTTCAGAAGTGAGAATTCAACAGCAACAACAACAACAACAATCATTTAAGACTGGGGACACTCCGTTCTCACCAGTGCCAGCGTTTTCATAGGAGGCGGGCAATACCCCCACTTTGTGGGGGGGCCGGTTCAAGCTCTACCAAGTTTCCAAACGACTCTTCGCCACCACCCACACCCAGCTTCCCGCCCTATGACGTTCGGACACTTCACTTCGTGGCATGCGGACGACCGTGGCTACTATTCAGGGCCCCGCGGCCGACGACGACGGCGTGCGCGCGCGAAGAAAAAACGAATGTGTCCAATATGGTATTATTTGACAGGGATGATGGCCCTGGCATGCGCGCAACCGTTGTTGCAGAAGTTCGAAGCACGTGAAAAAGTTGCTCGCAAGAGCCCGTTTGACAGAAATGTTGAAAAAATATTGGGTTTCCTCAGAAATCCGCAAGAGCGCGCAAGATGATTTTTTGAAACTTTTGTTTGAAAAACCATTGGTTTTTCATGTTTTTATGTTAAAATCGCTACGAAAACTAAGGTTTTGGAAGGATTTCATCTTGCGCGCGCGAGTGTGCACTTCGTGTCATTTTTTCAGAAGGATTCTTGAAGTTTGGTTATGTTAGAACAAGAGATTTCATTTTGTAGTGTTTTTTGCAAGGGAAAGCGGGCGTCAACAAAACAACCGGATCTGGATGACATCGTTTTACCTGAGACTTCCTCACGAAAATGATGAAAATGCGGCTGCGGCCTAGGCGCGGGGGGGGGGGGGCGTGCACCAGGGGGCCCAACAATAATTAGTGACCGATCCTCTTACACGGGGCCAGGGGGCAGCTTTTTCTCAGGAGGAGGTGAGGCAGCCGGGCTCTTGCGAGGCAGAGGCGGAGCTAAGGGTGCCGAGCCTCCTGTGCCCCTGAGGGTAGAGAAAAAAGAAAAGAAGGCGAAAGCGGGGTGGGTTCGCAGCAGGGTGGGAGCTTGAGCCGCAGTGTCATGCGGCCCCGCTCACCCCTCTCCCACTTACTGTATTTAATTCAGACAGTGACCGATCCTCTCACACGGGGCCAGGGGGCAGCTTTTTCTCAGGAGGAGGTGAGGCAGCCGGGCTCTTGCGAGGCAGAGGCGGAGCTAAGGGTGCCGAGCCTCCAGTACCCGAACCCGACTGGTCAACTGGCCGTAGGCCGCACACCATATATTTCATTCATTCTGATCTGTTTGTTGTTGTTTATCACATCCATAAGGTATCGCCCCATCGTATTGCAAAATTGTGTAGGGTAGGCGGCAGCGATAGCAGTCCAATGGATACCTTCTGGCGTCTTCCCTGTCAGTTCGATGTGCGGCTTGTGGGACCTTGAACATATATTCCCACGAGGACAGCAAAGGCGCTCGATAGCTGTACATCTGCCGGCATTCCACAGCGCAATCCGTGTGCGCTTTTTCCACCTAGCACTGAACTGGCACATGTCACAGACGTGGGCCACACAAGATTCGTCGCGTAGTAGTCTACACAGGTGTGGTGCACGCCACATCATAGATGTACTTGGGTTTTCCAAAGCTATCGGTGTATTATGACGATTTGCAAGGCGTATGATCTGGGTAGAGAAGAGGAAGGTGTCGTTACCAATATTTAGCTTAGCCTGGTTAGCAGCACTGAGCCCAGGAAGTCCGAAAATGTGTTCTGAGTCCCGAATAGCAGGCCGTCTAGCAATAGACCAGGTAGTACACGGGGTCCCTAACCAGATGCCAACGATGACGTTCCCGCGGATCCAACCTTTGATAACGGCCTGGAAGGCCGGGCACAGATGGTCCTGGAAAGCGTGGTTTTTGACATCCAGGCTGAGAACGGCGAACCCCTGGGACTTCAAAAACTTGCCGATACCCCCGTTGCCCGCGAAAAGCTCCAGGAAGATAACCCTCCGGTTGGTGGTGGCCTTCCTCAGCGCCCGAGTCAGGAGGTGCTGGAGGTACCGTTTCACCCGTTGGGAGTGGCTCATCTTGGGGCCACCGCAGGAATCTGAGATACTAGCCGTGCTGGAAGTCTGCTCACTGCTCGCTTGACACTGGATTCGAGGACTGCAGGCACTCGCAGCTGGGAGGGCCGATTGCCGACCCCGAACTTGATGGCCTCGGCGAAGCTCTGGTGCACCGCGCTGCCGAAGTTGAAGACGGAGGGACAGATTTGGTTGATCACGCGCAACAGCTTGGTCTCTTTCCCGTACCTCTTCAAAGAGGCGACTGTCGTCCAGCGACCCCGGCGCATGACTTGTTCTGGCGTTCGCTTTCTGGCTGCCAGGTCCTCCGACGCCCCTCCGTGCCGTAGCTGATACGGATGTGGGTCGAAGGGTCCCAGCCCCAGACCCTCGGCCACTGCGATGAACACGTCCCTGTAGAGCTCGCTGCTGAACCCCCACAGGCTCCCGTCTGGCAGGCTGGCCTGCTTCAGGCCGAGAAGGGGCTCCCACAACCACTGCTCGTCGATCGTCACAGCGTCGTCGAAGGCCCCCGTCTTGCCGGGGATGCCGAGGGAGGTCTCGTGCAGCACTAGGCCCATCATGGTGTAGCCAGCACCTGCCACTGGGACCGCGGCGACGATGCTCTTGCCGAGGAGCGCCATCGCCTCGATGGGCCGTAGGTAGCAGACGTGCGATACCGCAACCATGATCGCCATCCGCGGGAGCCCGAGCATGATCATGCCTCCCGCGATCGCCAACGCCGCCAGGCGCGGCAGGGGGAGCCGGGACTGCGCTGGCGTCCGCCGACACCAGCTGACAGCGCACCGGGTCGCCCTCGGCAGCAGGGCCCGCGTCTTCTTGTACAACTCGGGGAAGACGTAGCCCAGCGCTGCCAAGAGCCGGCTCGCCTCGTCGGCCCCGTGGCCCTCCATGTACATGGAGTTCAGATACTCCACCACTACGTCGTCCAGCCCGGGCGCGTCCACCCAGCTCACCTTCGCCACGCGACAGAAGTCGAGGAAGAGGCGGAGGGTCCGCTGGTACAACAGCACGGTCCCCGGCCTCACGGCAATCTTCTCCAACACGCTCATCCAAGGGAAGCGGTCGCAGGCGTCCACCTTCGAAGCCGCCTCCCGAGCCCGGGACGCTCGTTCCTTCTTGAGCTTTCCGGCCTTCTTGCTGAGCTGCTGCTGGCGCGTGCCGCGGGCCACGGACTTGCCCATCACCGGGTCCCCGCCCTACAGGCACGGTCCCGCCCCCTATGTCGGTGTGGCAGGGGTGTGCCTGTGGGGGGCCCTCGCGGTCTCTGGCTTCGGCAGGTGCACGCGGAGGCTGGTGTGGAAGCGGTGGTGCAGGGGTCGGAGCCTGTCGTTGGACCTCGAGCCAGGAGGGACCTGCGAAGAAGCCACACTGCCCGCGGGACCCCTTGTCGGCCGGATTCCTCTCGGACGGGACCCACCGAACGTAGAGGCGACTCCCCGTTGCGAGTGAAAGGGCAGCGACACGTCGGAGAGGTCGGAGGAGATAGGAGGACCGAGCGCGGCCTTTGACCGCCCCAAGACAGAGCGGTAGGTTGTCGACCAACGCCAGAACCCGTGAACCTCGGGCAGCCCCAGATCGGAGGATATGTCGGTATCCCAGGACCAAGGCGTCGCCCTCGAGTTCGAGAATGTTAGACCTATGCCTTACTCTGGTAGCTATAACAGTATTCCAATGTTTGTCGTCCATAAAATCTTTGCTAATCTCGTCGAAACTTACAGCGAGGTCCTCAATGTTAGTCACCCTTGTTGTATCGGCCCGGCTAGAACTGAAACCGCTCCCAGAACCAGCCTCCAGAGGTGTCGTGGATCCCATCCCAGAAGAACTGAACACAGGCCCACCAACCACGTCACAAGCCGCAGCCCCAGTCCCAATCCCAGAAGTACTGATCGTAGCCCCAACCTCCCTGTCACACTTCATACCTCCCCCTTCGGGTCCCAGTACAGTAGGAGCAGGGTGTCGGTCAGGGGCGAAGCTGGAGTCGGAGAGGGCGTGATTCCTAGCGTCGATGCACTGCTCAACCTTGAAGCGCCATTTTTCGGATACTCGGCCAATGGCACCGATCTCGGCTGGGTCAGCCCGCCGTGTACACACGCCCAGCCCGAATGGCGAGGCGTCCGTGGCGAGCACAGTGGGATGCCAGGGCGCCGTCCAGCGCACACACAGGAGTGGCAGAAGACACCTGATGGTCCAAAGTTCCCGGCGTACCGCAGGCCAGAGCTCCGCGACCCCCGGGCCGTTTTTGGTGACATACGCATAGCTGCACTGTAAAATACTGTAAACTTCACGTCTGATCAGGCCCGCCCAGGTGATGTGTCCCAAGAGAGCCCTGAGTAGGTGCCCGCTGCAACGCCTCCGTCGCAGCAGCGCCTCGATTGCAAACCTTAGACGCCACAGATTACGATGCTTTATTGAAAGTCGGTCCCCGCCTGACAGTTGGAGACCAAGAAAAACAGCGTCCTGGGCCCCGGACTCCACCTCATGCAAAATGAGCCCCTTCTCCTCCAGAGACCTCCTGATGTCTCCCAAAACCACCTCGGTAGTCGATTTGTCCCTCCCAACCGTCAGCACATTATCAACATACCCCGCAACGGCAACATCCCCCCCTTTCACTTCCACAGCCGGTAGACCGTCCAGGATGACCAGGGAAGTAGGAACCTTAGACGACGAAATAGTGTGACGAACGACGCTCTGACATAGTAAGAGTGACCAAGACCAGCCCATGGGGAGAACACAGAGCCTGGGGGCGATGACTGTATCTGGGTGGAGTCGTTGCCCGTTCAAAAACTTCAATCCCAGGTGTCGGGCGGCCGTGTATGGCAGCCGAAAGTAGCGCCTGAGAAACGATGGCAAGCCCATCCTGTAAAAAGCTGCGTTGATATCGCCCGCTGCAACGAAGACCGGGCCGTCGGTCTCGACCTGGCTGAGAGAAGATGCAGTAGGTAGTCGAGTGGAGAGTGGGTCCTTGAACGAGTAGTTACACACCCTGGCATCGAATATAACCCGAATTTTACCGTCTTTTTTGGCCGCGAAAAACACGCCGATAGTGTGGGTATCCTTTGGGGCCAGGGTCCATTCGAGCATCCCGCGGTCGCACAAGAGGTGGAGGAAGTCGGAGTAGGCGGTGGGGTTGTTCCTCAAGAAGGGGTCCACGTAGGGTTCCGCGGGACCCAGTTCCTGATGAAGGGAGGTGGCCTCATTAGCGTCCCTGAGCAAATTCACCTGATAGTTGCACAACCAGTCCGAGTCCCCGGCCGACAGCATATTTGTCACACATGTGGCATCTATCTGGTCGGGAAGAGCAAGTAAGCTCCGATTGTACGGCCTCCTGGTGGACCCTACCCCGTCGTCATAGAGTCCTGAGGCTGTGCAGATCTCACGTAAAGATCCCGCACCTGGAGCCGGATCTGGTGGAGGCGCAGAGATGGCAGCGTAGCATTCGCGAATATGTCGGAGGGCGTCGTTCTGACCAGCATTAGTAACGGTGACCTGGCCCTCCGTAGGGGCCTCCCCAGACATCTGATTCAGACAAGCAACCCCGTCGTTGGCCCAATCCCTGTAATACTGAACCCGACGCCTCCGACGCTCCGCATTCCGACAAGGCTGCGCTGCCCCCTGGCACTGCCTCACCTCCTGTGGCAAAAAAGGCAAAGGGAAAATGTCACGCTCGCGAGCATCCCTGGTCGCTGGACCGGGCTCGTGCCTAGGGCCAGGCGTCGGGGGGGCAAGAGAGCTCTGGCAAGCGGCGGCGCCGTGGTCCAGGACCGAGGGTGGCGCCAGCCCAGGGGGGGGAGAGATATGTACACGAGTGAGGCCGGGCGGCACAGAGCGTGGCCCGACTTCGAAGGCCTCTGAAAGATGGGCGAGCGGGCGGCCTGGTCCCGCCGCCCGTGGATGATCAGCCATCATCCTTGCTGTCCTTCTTGGGGTTCTTCTTGTTATGCTTCGCGCTCTGTCTCTCCTCCCGAGCCTTCCGCCTCTCCTTCATGACCGAGACCTCCTTCTGCAGCTCGCTCGACACCCAGCTCTGGAGGGATGGGCAGACCGCGACGTTGCCGCGGACGTGGTCGAGGCCCATATACAAGAAGGCGTCCTGCACGCCGTCCGAGCCTCCTCCAGCTATGCTAGGCATCCTGTCACGATGCCTCTCCTCGGACAGCTGGATCGTCCGAGACATGATCTCGGCCGCCGCGATGTCGGGGCGGTTTAACTGGTCGTAGGTGGCCATACTCTCCAACATCTGGCAGCACATGAGGTGCTGCTCGACTCCGCCGTCGTTCACCTGCAGCTTGGCGTCGGCCTTCCATCGAGCATGGCGCCCGAGGGGCGTCTGGCCGTTGGCCACCATGAACCGACAGAGCCACAACGTAGTGCGGGGCCCCCGCACTGGAAAATCATTCACGGGTGTCTCGACCATGCCCTCCACGGCGAGCCTGAATTCCCTGAAGCGGGCCCCGCTCACGTCCTGCTGGATCGGCTGCACACGGATGTCAACCGTCGGGAACGCGGCGACCGTGGGGGCGGCGGCACCAGGGGCCATGGCGGCGGGCACCAGCACACCGCCTGCGCCGATGGCGGGGGGCGGTGCGACGGCCGCTGCGGCGGCACCCGGCGCGGCCGCTCCCGGCACTGCGCCCGCGGCGGCGCCCAGGGCCGCGCCTGCGCCAGCCACGGCACCACCAGGTCCGCCGCCAGGAGCGGGACCAAGAGCAGCTGCCAAGGCGCCAGCACCTCCACCCAAGGCCGGCACGACGGCCTCCGCGGCGGCGGCGGCCCCGGCGGGGGCGGCTCCGACCGCGCGCCCGACCAGGTTGGGCTGCTTGCCGTCGAGCGGCACCGCCACCCCCCGCCGGGCAGCCGCTCGGGCACGGGCGGCATTGAACACCGCGGGTGTGGGTACATTCTGAAACCGATAAACAGGCAATACAGCGCCACCAGGTCCAGCAGGAGGATCACCTCCACAGGCCCCTAAGGCCATCAATCCGAACGACACTACATCTGCACCATGAAGCCAATCCTCGTCGTACTCATCTCCATCTGGGGTGAGCACGCTCACGGTCGAACCAGCACCAGGCTCGATGAGCACGAGCCGCTCGTGAAAGATGGGCGGACCTGGCACGTTATACTGGATAGCTCCGAAATCACCAGCCTCGATGCCGAGGCTCTGCACTGGAATAGGGGCCGCCATCACGCCGAATTCTTGCGCCGCTGCCTAAGAAGATTCAGCTGCTGGAGCGCAACCTTCTCTACGTCGTCGGTGAGCGGAGCAAACCAGCAGCGGCGGCGGTCGATATGGTCGGCGTGGTCCGAGCCCCGATCACAAAGTACTGCACCACCAACACTCCGAGCGCTCCGACGATCGTGCCAACGAAGAAGAGGGTCGGCCCGCTCGGGCTCGCTGGGGTCGTGTACTCCTGAGGCAGAGAACCTTCCGCACAGGCCAGCGTCGGTGAGCACTGACAAACGCAATCAGGGCAGCCGACTGTGGATGCGCGGACTGCGAAGGAGGTAGAGAGTCCCCGCGCAATCTCAAGGACCAGCTCGTTCATGGGAGCCTGGGCCCCCAAATCGCTTGAGCCGCAGTGTCATGCGGCCCCGCTCACCCCTCTCCCACTTACTGTATTTAATTCAGACATTCTTTAGAATTAATAATGTTCAACAACAACAACAGCAACAGCAACAGCAACAGCAACAGCAACAGCAACAGCAACAGAAAACAGCAACAGCAACAGCAACAGCAACAGCAACAGCAACAGCAACAGCAACAGCAACAGCAACAGCAACAGCAACAGCAACAGCAGCAACAACAACAACAACAACAACAACAGCAACAACAGCAACAACAGCAACAGCAACAGCAACAGCAACAACAACAACAACAACAACAACAACAGCAACAACAACAACAGCAAACATTTTAAGACCGATCGCCCTTATATGCTCGAGTGTCCAATAACGCGTATTTCCCAAACCCTCGATACCCGCCCTTTTCGTCTTCGATCGAGCCCTTTTTGGGGGATATACCTTCCTTCCCTGCAGGCCGGGCCCCTGCAAGCGGCGGGGCGGCCGCGCACCGTCGGCTTGGCCAGCGGCAGCGCTGATCGGCGGGGCGGCCGCGGACCGTCGACCCGGCCCCAAGAGGGACGGACAGGGGACCGACCACGACGACGACGACGACGACGACGACGACGACGTCGAAGACGACGGCGACGACGACGACGACGGCGACGACGAGCGAAAGCGAGAGCGAGAGAGAACGACAGCAGGGCCACGAAGGGCACGAAGTAGGCCACGAAGGGCGACAGCGGGGACACGAAGGGAATGCGTATGGGGCCACGAAGAGCGCGAACGAGCGGGGGCCACGAAGTGCAGATAACGCGGGGCCACAGAAGGCAACTATGGGGCCACTGAGGGTAGCAACTGTGCCACGTAGGACAGTGAGGGGGACACAAATGGCGACAGCGGGGCCACGAAGGGAACGCACATGGGGCCACAACGGGCGCGACTCCTGGGTGCCTGGGTGTCGGGAGCGCGGTGCTTGGGCAAACTGCAAGAAATCCCAACGCAAGGCCATTCTTCAGTAAGTTGCAAGCGAGTCTCCAGCGAGAGCGCGACTCCAGAGCGCCCGGAAAGCGATTCCTGAATAAATTGTAAGGTCGGTCCCAGCGAGAGCGCGATTCCTGCATAAAATGCGAGGAAGTCTCGGGCGGGAGCGGGGGTCCTGGCTAAATTGCAAGGAAGTCTGAAGCGGGAGCCGTTGTTGTTGTAACCCGGGGGCCAGGGGCCCAGTTTAAGCAGGATGACTTTCCCTGTCAAAAAACAAGGTGCGAGCGTCGAGGGGCACACTTTGATTGAGAAAAACAATATGCACCGGTGGGGGGGATCAACAATAATTATTCTTCAGAAGTGAGAATTCAACAACAACAACAACAACAACAACAACAACCACAACAACAACAACAACAACACCAGCACCAACACCAACACCAGCACCAACACCAACAACAACAACAACAACAACAACAACAACAACAACAACAATTACTAGCACGTGGGGACACTCCGTTCTCACCAGTGCCAGGGTTTTCATACGACGCCCGCCAATACCCCCACTTTGTGGGGGGGCCGGTTCAAGCTCTACCACATTTCCAAACGACTCTTCGCCACCACCCACACCCAGCTTCCCGCCCTATGACGTTCGGACACTTCACTTCGTGGCCTGCGGACGACCGTGGCTACTACACTGGCGCATGGGTACAGTGACTTGTTGTAACATAACATTTAGGACGCTAGTTTTTTAGGATTCGGACAGCGCGCGCGGGTAGAAATTTTGAAAATTCGTACAGATGTTTTTCGAGGACCTACGGTGCGATTCGTATGATTTTATGTTGCGCGGTGCTAAAATTCCTAAGAAACCCAATGGTTTTTGAAGATTTCGGCGTGCGCGCGCGAAGAAAAAACGAATGTGTCCCGCATGGTATTATTTGACAGGGATGATGGCCCTGGCAGGTGCGCAACCGTTGTTGGAGAAGTTCGAAGCACGTGAAAAAGTTGCTCGCAAAAGCCCGTTTGACAGAAATGTTTAAAAAGTGTTGGGTTTCCTACAAATCCGCAAGAGCGCGCGGGATGAAATTTTGACATTTTTTTTTTGAAAAACCATTGGTTTTTTGATGTTTTTATGTTAAAATCGCTACGAAAACTAAGGTTTTGGAAGGATTTCGTCTTGCGCGCGCGAATGTCCACTTTACCTTATTTTTTGCAAGGGATTCTTGAAGTTTGGTTATGTTAGAACAAGAAATGTCCACTTTAGCTTATTTTTTGCAAGGGAAAACCGATCGTAACAACACAACCGGATCCGGACTCCCCCGTTTTGCCTGAGACTTCCTCACGAAAATGATGAAAATGAGGCTGCGGCCTAGGCGCGGCGGGGGGGTCGTGCACCAGGGGTCCCAACAATAATTATTCTTTAGAAGTAATAATGTTCAACAACAACAACAACAACCAACAACAACCAACAACAACAACAACAACAACAACAACAACAACAACAACAACAACAACAACAGCAGCAGCAGCAGCAACAGCAGCAGCAGCAGCAGCAACAACAACAACAACAACAACAACACCAACAACCACAACAACAACAACAACAACAACGACAACGACAACGACGACAACGACGACAACGACGACAACGACAACGACAACAACGACAAACAGTTCAGGACTGTTCGCTCCCCAAAAACGTATACCCCGAACCCTCGGTACCCGCTCTCGTCGTCTTCGATCGTACGCCCTTGGGGGTATGTCTCCCTTGCCTGCCACGCGTGTTTAGCGCAGCCCCTAAAACAAGGGACGAGAGGACGGATGGAAGGGGGGAGAAGGATGGAGCAGGAGAGAGATTAGCAGGAGGGTGGCTAGGAGCAGAAAACACGTGGCAGAACCAGACGGGCAGATCGGGCGGGTAGACCCTAGCGGGCGGGTCGGGAAGGCGGACCCAGGCGGCCAGGTCGAGCAGGCGGGCTGCTGAAGCGTAAACCCTGCATGAATCGCGAGGATGTCTCGAGCAATAGCGCGCTTCCCAAGTAACTCGTGAGTGTCGAGGGCGCGGCTTCTGAATCCGCCGAATCGGCGTGTGAGCTTTTGAGAGCGTGGCCTTGAGCTCGCTCAAGCTTCGCTCTGCAAGGACGCGGGGGGGTGGACGCCATTCCCGACGCCATTCAGTGCTCGGAAGCCCGGGCGGGGTCGCTCTGCAGGGGGAGGGGACGCCATTCCAGACGCCTTTCAGTGCTCGGGAGCCGGGGGGGTGTTCGCGCTGCAGGGGGGGGGGGATGCCATTCCCGACGCCATTCAGTGCTCGGGAGCCCGGGGGAGGGGTTCGCTCTGATGGAGGGGGGAAAGGAGACGCCATTCCCGACGCCATTCAGTGCTCGGGAGCCAGGGGGGATTCGCTCTGCAAGGGGGAGAGGGGGGGGACGCCATTCCCGACGACATTCAGTGCTCGGGAGCCGGGAGGGGGGGGTCGCTCTGCAAGGGGGGGGGGGGATGCCATTCCCGACGCCATCCCCGACGCCATTCAGTGCTCGGGAGCCCAGGGAGGGGTTCGCTCTGAAGGGGGGGGGGGGGGCGCCATTCCCGACGCCATTCCCGACGCCATTCAGTGCTTGGGAGCGGGGCGGGCGATCTCGCCCTGCAAGGGGGCGGGGGGGGATGGGACGCCATTCTCGACGCCATTCAGTGCTCGGGAACGGGAGGGGGTTCGCTCTGCAAGGGGGGGGGGAAGGGATGGCGGACGCCATTCCCGACGACATTTAGTGCTCGGGAACGGGGGACGGGTTCGCTCGGCAGGGAGCAGGGGGGGGAGGACGCCATTCCCGACGCCATTCAGTGCTCGGCAACGGGAAGGAGCTTTTCTCTGCAGGGGGAAGAGGGGGGGGTCGCCATTCCCAACGCCATTCATTGCTCAGGAACGGGAGGAGGGAGGGGGGATCGCTCTGCAGGGAGAGGGGAGGGGGGAGGATGCCATTCCCGGCGCCATACAGTGCTCGGGGGCGGGGGGTCTGCGCTTCCGACGGTCCCACAAACTCCCAGGACCGCGTCAAGACGGCTCAAGAGGATCCCAAGACGACCCCAAAACGGCCCAAGAGGGCGCCAAGACGGCCCAAGAAGCGCCCAAGCCGGCCCAAGAAGGCTCCACCAGGGCCCCCGGAGAGGCCCAAGAGGGCGAGCCCGAACCGAAAATCCGCCGGTCCCGCGTGTGAGTTTCTGAGAGCGCGGACTTGAGCTCGCTCAAGCTTCGCTCTGCAGGGAGGTGGGGAAGGGGGACGCTATTCCCGACGCCACTCCCGACGCAATTAGTGCTCGGGAGCGGGGGGGCCCACACCATGAAGGGGGGAGGGGGGGGGCGCCATTCCCGACGCCATTCCCGACGCATTTACTGCTCGGGGGCGGGGGGCCCACACCATTAGTAAGGGGGAGGGGGGGACGCCATTCCCGACGCCATTCCCGACGCATTCAGTGCTCGGCTCGGGGGCGGGGGGGCCCACACCATTCCCAGCGCCGTTCCGACGCTCTGACCCTGGAGGGGGAGGGGGCCGACGCCTTCTAAACGCCATTCCCGACGCATGTCGTGCTCGCAAGACGCCTCCAAGACGCCCCAATAGGTATCTAACCACCTGGGAAGAGAGACCCACGAAACAAAATCATCAAATTCCGATAGGGAAGCGTACATGTTTATTTTCACAACATTTCGGTCTTCACGACGTTGCCGACGGACCAAGAGGCCCCCGAGACCGCGTCAAGACGGCTCAAGAGGCTCCCAAGACGACCCCAAAACGGCCCAAGAGGGCGCCAAGACGGCCCAAGAAGCGCCCAAGCCGGCCCAAGAGGGCTCCAAGGCGGCGCCAGGAGAGGCCCAAGAGGGGTAGCCCGAACCGAAAATCCCAGCCTTCCCCTCACGAGGTTCTCAAGAGGCTCCAAGAAGCCCCCAAAAGGCCCCAACAGGCCCCCAAGAGGCCCCAAAACGACCCCCAAGAGGCTTCCCCAGGTCCCTTGCTCAATCCCCTGAGCCTCAGTCCTCAAGCCTGAGGATTCTTGATAGGCCCTGACCCCAAGCTCTCAAATCTCTTGGGGCTCCCCGCGCGCCCTCTGGGGCCCCCAGCATGTTCCCGCATGACTTTTTCGAGCCCAAGAGAGGCCCAAGACGGGCCAACAGGGCCCCAAGAGGCCCTCAAGACGGCCCAAGAAAGCCCAGATCACCGAACGCTCGGTCCAAGACGCCTAAGATGGCCCCATGGCCATGACCATGATAAACATAATCCTAAGCATCATCATCAGCATCCTCATCATCCTCATCATCCTCATCCTCATCATCCTCATCATCCTCATCATCCTCATCATCCTCATCATCATCATCATCATCATCATCATCATCATCATCATCATCATCAGCAGCATAATCATCATGATTGTCATCAGCATCAGCATCAACATCAGCATCAGCATCATTATAATTATCCGGAGCGCCCCGGATCGGCGGCACTGGCCGGAGGCCAGTACAATAAATTGTGAGGAAGTCCCACGCGAGAACGCGATTCATGCACATAAATTGCAAGAGGAGGTCCCGCGCGAGAGCACGATTTGAGAAAAATGCAAGGAAGTATCAAGCGGGAGCCGGTGTTGTTGTAGCCGAGGGGCCAGGGGCACAGTTTGAGCAGGAAGACTTTCCGTGGTAAAATCAAAGTGCAAGCGCCGAGGGGGCACTTCAACTGAAAAATACAATGATCACCGATAGGAGGGATCAACAATAACTCTTCAACAATCATTTTAAGACTGTTCGCTCCTATCTGCTCACGTGCCAATCAATACGTATATCCCAAAGCCCTCGGTACCCACCCTCGTCATCTTCGATCGCACCCCCTTGGGTGTATATCTGCCTTACCTGCCATGTGCATTTAGTGCAGCCCCTAAAACAAGGGAAGAGAAGACGGGTGAACAGGGGAGGGAGAAGAATGGAGTACGAGAGAGAGTAGCAGAAGGGGGGCAAGGAGCAGAAAACAAGTGGTAGCACCAGACGGGCAGATCGGGTGGGCAGACCCATAGCGGGCAGGTCGGGAAGGCGGGCCCAGGCGACGAGGTCGAGCAGGCGGGTTGCTGAAGCGTGGGTCCCGCATGAATCGTGAGGAAGTCTCGAGCGATAGCGCGATTCCCAAGTAAATCGTGAGTGAAGCCAAAGTGAGAGCGTGATTCCTGAGCGCCGAAGACGCATCGTCTGAATAAACTGTGGAAGTCCCACGCGAGAGCAAGATTCGTATACAAATTGTGAGGAAGTCCCGCGCCATAGCGCAATTTGGGAATACATTGTGAAGAAATATCCAGCGGGAACCACTGCTGTTGCAAAAAAGGGCCAACAACACAGTTTGAGTCCCGTGACCTTCCCTAAAAAAACAAGTGCGAGCCCCGGGGGAAATATCAATTGAAAAATAAAATGGTCATCAGAGGGGGGATCCACAATTATTCTTCAGTATCGAGAATTCAACAACAACGTTAACGACGACGACGACGACACTACGACGAGGACGACGACGAAATAACAACGACAAAAACAACAACGATCATAATAACAACAACAACAACAACAACAACAACAACCACAGCAGCAGCAGCAACCATCATTTTAAGAGTGTTTGCTCCTATCTGCCCGCGTGCCATTCAACGCGTATGGTATAAACCTCCTTGGGGCTATATCTTCGTTACCTGCCACGTGCATTCAGTGCAGCCCGTAAAACAAGGGAAGAGAGGACGGATGAAGGGGGAGGGGATGGAGCACGTAAAAAATAAGGGGGGGCTAAATGAAGAAAAACGCGTGGTAGAACGAGACGGGCAGATCGGGTGGGCAGACCCATAGCGGCCAGGTCGGAAAGGCGGACCCAGGCGGCCAGGTCGAGCAGGCGGGTTGCTGAAGCGTGAATCTTGCATGAAGCGCGAAGAAATCCCGAGCGATAGGTAGAGCGCTGTTCAAGTAAACCGCGAGAAAAGCCAAAAAGAGATGGCGATTCCTGACTGTCGAGGGCGCGGCTTCTGAATAAAGTGCGATGAGTTCCCACGCGGGAGCGCGACTCCTACAAAAATTGTAAAGAGGTTCCGCGCGAGGTCACGATCTTGCAGACATGCAATAAGTATCAAGCGGTAGCCGCTGTTGTTGTAGTCGGGGGCCAGGGGCACAATTTGAGCATGAAGGTGTTCCCTGATAAAAGACCGGGTGCGAGCTCTGAGTGAGCAATTCACTTCGAAAAACACAATGTGCACCAGTGACGGGGATCAACAATAGTTGTTAAAGGATGAAAAATCCTCATCAACAACAACAACGACGACGACGACGGCAGCGGCGGCGACGGCGACGGCGACGGCGACGACGACGGTGTCACCGCCGCCGCCGCCGACGACGACGAAGACGACAACGACGACAACGACAACGACAACCACAACCACGGCATCAACTACAACAACTATCACAACAACATCAAAAACATCAACAACAACAGCGGCAACAGCTGTCATTATCGTCATCCGAATCATCAACAGCAGCATCATCGCCAGCAGCACCGTCATCAACACCATCATCACAACTATCATCATCAGCAACAGCATAATTGACATCATGGTCATCATCACCATTATCACCAACAGGAACAATTCGATCGTCATCATACTCAACAACATCATCATTAAACATCATAACCATCAGCAACATCACCATCACGGTTATCGCATCGTCATCACCATCATCATCACCGCCACCACAATTACCATCACCACCACCAACTACAACAACAACTTCATCATCATCCTCATCAGCAACATCATCATCATCATCAGCAGCAGCATCAGCATCATCATCATGATCTTCATAATCGAGACACTGGGGATATGTTTTGATTGCGGCCGCGAGGCAACGGTCAGGCGGCAACAGCAGTGTCCGGGGCAACGGCACAATGCGAATTGGCGAACGCAGCAGCCAGGATGACAAGCTGAGACGCGCCTGCAAGCAGGAAGCATATGCACATGCACAGTACAAAATGAATTAATTCAAAGCTACGGAGCGAGTCGCCGGATCGGCGCCAAAATCCGAGCCAAGCTCACGCCTACCGGCGGGCTGGAAACGGGCAAAGCGTGAAAACAAAGCAGGCGGCCCTCGGACGGCTGAACCGACCGAGGCGCTGACCTCGTCGTCCGTGCCCAACCGCAGTAGCCCGCGATGGCCCGGAGCACACCCAACCAGGCGACCGGCGGGGGGTACCCCAGCAAGACCGGAAAACCGGCCACTCAGAGTCGCTCAGGTCACGAAGTGTGCGGAAAACTGCTACCGACGACCCGGAACGCGGCTGTCGCTGAACCTAGCTGCGCATTCCGACGGCAAGCACCACTGCCAACCTCGGGGGCCAGCGCTGTGTGCTGGCGTCCTGCGAAGCTCCTGCCGGGAGTGAGGGGTGCAGCTGACCGCCGCGAAAGCCGAATAACACCACACGCTCACCAAGCCGAAATCACCCGCGATGTGAGGGAACCGCTGACTGCCGCGGAGCACCGCTGCTGTGAGCAGACTGCACCAGCAACTCCAGGTTTTTCGAGGCGCAACTCCCGTGCCGGCGAAGTCCGCGACGTCCAGGCGTGACCGTGGGGATATGCGAAGCGTAAAGAATTCTTGTAGCAGCGGGCGTTGGCACGCGGGGCTTCGACTAGCAGCGTAGGTCGCATCCACCAAGCCGCGCTCGTGCCGCGCAGGTCGGCCAACTTCGGATTTGCACTCACACGCCTGGCCTCTGTGGCTACTCGTTCATGCGGGATGAGTGCCAAGGCCGAGGAGAGAGATGAGCGAGGAAGGTCGAGGGAGGAAGGACCAGGAAAGGAGGGGGGGAGAAAGGAGGCACGAAGCACGAGGCACGAGGCAAGAGGAAGGAGAAAAAATGAGAAGGATCTGGCACAACACGGATGTCTGGACCAGCGGCCTCCCATACACACACACACCAAGCCAGCATGGCCCAGCCCTAGATAATCGTGCGACAACGAGCGGGGCGGACAACCCACACACCCACACCAGGTGGCCCAATGGCCTCTTCCTCCATCTTCCACCTTCCCTCCCATCGCTCTCCCCTTCCCTCTCGTTCTCTCGTCGCCTCCCCGTGTACCCAGGGTTCGGGAAAGAAAGATCGGCTCCCTCTTTGGGAGAACCGCGCTTCCAACCCATACCAAATTGGCCCCCACGTGGAGCCGCCACGTGGAGAGTACAGAGGCGAGCGGGTATTCGGTACGAATCGATCTGATTTGCAATCGAGGACGATCGTTGAATTGTAGCCTCCGTCTGCCGCCTGTCCGAGGAGATCCCCAGTGCACTCGCCAGTCCAACTCCTCCTTCCTCTACCCTCGGCACTTCAAGAATGTGGCCCTGAGAAACGGGGCCCTAAAGCGAGGAGACCTCGGACAATGCAAATTCGACCTGGACGCCCTTTCCGATCCTCAGGGCCCCATCCCTCAAGGCCCCATCTTCGAACCACCGATCCCAACTCACCCCTTCCCATGCCCCTCCGCGGGAGAGCAAGGGACTCAAAGAGGTCAATGGCTGACTGCGCCCCAGGGGACGCCGCCCACAAAGAGGGGGGAGATGGGCGACGACGACCGTGGCGAGAACGCGAAAGTCAATAACTCAAGAAAGCCAGTGCGTCTTGCTTCTGAAGGCCGTCTTGGGGGTCCCGTCGGGGAACGGCCGAGAGGCCACCACGGAGACCGAGCGCGTGCCCAGGGCTCCGAGCGAGGGCGCAGGGGAGTCGGGGAGGGGCGGACCACGGTGCTGCCGGTGGGCGCCAGCTGTGCACCTGCACCAGACCTGGCCTTCCGCGATGGCAGTTGGGGATAGATGGCCCAGGGGGCAGGCACGACACGTAGTCGCAGGGAAGCCTCGTCGAAGACTTGGGCGATCGGAGCCCCTGGATGCATGCGATGGTCCCCCGTGGCCTATCCACCGCTGTTGCAGCCCCCAGGGCCCATCTTGGGCCCAGGATCGGTGCGCACGCCCTCGCCGCTAAGCCAGGAGGGCGTGCACACCGACCCCTGGCCCCAGCATGGTTGGCGTCATCCGACACTCTGGAGGAGGGGAGCTGCGGCGGAGGACAGGGCAGCGTCTGGTTGCTGGGCTCTGCGGGGATCTCTTGGCCTCCGTGGGAAGAAGAGAAACTGCATGATCATAAACTGTCGGAGGTCCGTACCGATTTCTTGGATCGGCGCTGGACGCCCCTGGTGGCGCTTCTGGCACCGCCCCTGGCGCACTTCGCACGCCAGGGAGGGGGGGGTGGCACCCATCCAGGAAACCCGAGTGGACATCCGAAAACTTGTGTGTATGAAATGTTGTTAACATTCGATCCGTCCAGGGGTCCTGCGCCGTAGCGCCGTACCAGGGAATCCGCACAGACATCCGAGAGTTATGTTCATGGAGTTATGTATCATTCGATCCATCCCCACCCCCAACTTGATAGAGCTGGCAGCCCGCAGCGCTCATGCGCGTGGGAACAGCACGCACCCGCAGAACAGCGGCGGCGAGCGCGAGGGCAATCATGCGTTGATTCGCCACCCCCACTGCCCCTCCTCCTCCTCCACCTCCTGCTCCTCCTCCTCCTCCTCCTCCTCCTCCTCCTCCTCCTCCTCCTTTCTCCTCCTGTTCCTGCTCCTGCTGCTGCTCCTGCTCCTGATGCTGCGCCTGCTGCTGCTCCTGCTGCTGCTCCTGCTCCTGCTCCTGCTCCTGCTCCTGATGCTGCTCCTGTTGCTGCTCCTGCTCCTGTTCCTGCTCCTGGGCCTGCGCCTGCGTCTGCGCCAGCGCCTGCGCCTGCTCCTGCTGCTGCTGCTGCTGCTGGTGTTGCTGCTGCTGCTCCTGCTCCTGATCTGCCTCCTCCTCCTCCTCATCTCCCTTATATTCCTTATACGGTTCCTTCTCCTTCTCCTTACCCTTATCCTGTCTCTGCTGCGTCTCCTCCTCCTCCTCCTCCTCCGCCTCCTCCTCCTCCTCCTCCTCCACCCCTCCCCCTATTAGTATGCACAATATGCTTACTACTCTCAGTATGGTTCGCACGCTGGTTATTACTATTCGCAGTTGTCGGTGACGATTATTCGTATTCCTCTTAGTCATATCAGTATGAGTAGTGGCATTAGTATGATTAGTATTATCAGTGGCAGTCGTAGTACCTTTCTATTTTTAAACGATACTGAAGCAGGAAGATCCAACAGCGAAATCCACGGCGCGCAAATCTGGAAAACAAGTCCCTGGTCCAACCGCCAACGCGTGCCTGCGTTGCCCTGGAAGTACGACGTGGAAGGGTACCACTCAGAGCGCGCTCCCAAAATTATGGATCCCAAGGCGCTGTCATTCAATGCCGTGGCAACGATATATAAGAAAGTTCAGCCTGGCCGCCCGACCCCGACATGTATCGGATTGTCGGGCAGATCTCGACGCCGTCGAGGAGCAGCTCAGATGCCCAGGTACATCTTGGCGCGGTCGTAGAAGACCAGCACCAGGGCGCCGTCGACGCTGCGCATGACGTTGGCCAGGAACCCCTTGTAGAGGCCCTTGGCCAAGCCCTCCTCGGACGCGATTTTCTTGAAGCAGTCCATCGTCCCCTTGTAGAGGTGCTCCTCCACGGGCTTCTCGGACTGCATTCGAAGGCGGCGGCGGACGGTGTCGAAGGGGTACGCAGTCGTAGTACCTTTCTTCTTCGTAGTAGTATGGTTCGTATTCTTAGTAGTATTAGTAGTCTGAATGTTAGCAGTCGTATGTTTAATATGCATACGGTTACTCTGAGTAGTATTGTTCCTCCACCTCCTCCTCTTAGTATTAGTCCCCTCATACTTATCATTATCCTTCTCATTGTCATATTCATGTTCTTCCTATATTTAGAACTACTACATCCCTCTTAGTCTTACTATGAAGATGTGGTGTTGATAACCGTCTTATGCTTCCTAGTACCAGTAGTGTTAGTCGTATCCATAGTATTGGTAGTCATCGTATTAGTAGTATGAGTCGTCTTATTGTTATTAGTAGTCTTAATATTGTCATTCGTGTCACTAGTATGCTTATTACTCGTATTACTAGTTGTATTATGTTCCTTCCTCCTCATCCTTCTGTTAGTTGTAGTATTCCTCCTCATCCTCATCTACCTCCTCCTCATCATCATCCTCGTCATCCTCCTCCTCCCCCCTCCCTCCCTCCCTCCCTCCCAAGCTCTATGGTGCCAGTACTGACGAGTTTCAGACGAGCGGGCAGGAGCAAGACGGCCTGCCACGCGCAGCTGGAGGTACAAGGAGTCGGATCCGCGGACCTAACAATACGAGTACGGATGCCGATATTGGAGAGAGCGTGATCCACCGCCGCTCTACTGTGGAAAATTGCCACCCTTTTCCTCCGGACCCCGGGGGTCCCCCTCCCCTCCGAAAATCCCCCCCCCCCCTGCACCCCCCAAACCCCCCCCCCCTCCCCTACACCCCCCCCTCCTCCTCGAAAACCGGGGGGGGTCACTACCGGTTCGACCCCCCCCCCCCCTCGAAAACCGGAGGGGGGGTCACTACCGGTTCGAACCCCTCCCCCCACTCACCGCCAGCAAACGACTCCCGGTCCCTACCACCGTCCGCGCCACATCCCCCACTGTTGTTCCCAGCACCACTGTCCTCACCACCACTGTCCCCACTGGTTCCACCACCGTCCCTACTGTCCCCACCAGTGCCCCCACCACTGTCGCACTGTCCCCACTGTCCCCACCACTGTTCCCACCACGGTTCCACTCTCCCCACTTTCTCCACGGCCCCAACCACTGCCCGACTATCCCCACTGTCCCCACTGTCCCACTGACTCCTCCGCTGTCCCACTGAGCTGTCCCACTGTTCCCACCACTGTCCCCACTGTCCCCACCACTGTCCCCACTGTACCTCTGTCCCATTGTCCCACCGCCGTCCTCGCCACCGCCTTCACCACTGTCCCCACCACCACTGTACCCTCCACTGTCCCACTGTTTCCACCTCCCCGTCCCCACACCACTGTCCCCACCACCACCGTCCCCACCACTGTCCACTGTCCCCACTGTTCCCACCATTGTCCTCACCACTGTCCCCACCACTACAGTCCCCACCACTGTCCCACTGTCCCCGCCACTGTCCCGCTGTCCCCTCACCACTATCCCCACCACCACCGTCCCCATCACTGTCCGCACCTCCCCTTGGTTCTCGAGGAGGGGGGGGGGTTCGAACCGGTAGTGACCCCCCCCGGTTTTCGAGGTGGGGGGGGGGGGTTCGAACCGGTAGTGACCCCCCCCTTTTCATGATGAACTGGGGGGGGGAGGGGTTCGAACCCGTAGTGACCCCCCCCGGTTTTCCGGAGGGGGGGGGGGGAGGGGTTCGAACCCGTAGTGACCCCCCCTGGTTTTCCGCCAGCAGCGGTAGAACACGCTCTTTCCGATATCGAGATTGTCATCAGGATCGGCGAAACCCGCATTGGTAGCGGAGCAAGTTGGCTCCACGCAGCACAGCTTGCACCATGACGGACAACAGACAGAATGACAAACATAAAGTTCCTACGTGGGACGGAGATGGAGCATGCTTCCAGGAGTACGAGGAACGGAAGAAGTGGTACGTGGCAGGGCTCTCGTATCGTGACAAGGCGGTTGCTGGCGCGAGGCTAGCATCGGCGCTGACCGGAGAAGCCTGGAAGGCGCAAGGCGCTAGAGGAGGTGTCGGACGAAGGCCAAGAGCTGCTGGAGAAGAATGGCGGCCACAAGACACTGCTACAGTTCCTCGACGAGACGCTCATGGACGAAACCATCCCGGAAGCGGCCAAGTATCTCAAGGAGTACCTCTTCACGCTGCGGCGGAAGAACAACGAAGGGATGACGGCCTACGCCAAGCGGAGCCGGATCGTCGCCGACAAGCTGGACCAGAGCTTTTGGAGAATCGAGGAGAAGGACCCGAGCTGCGAGCTGGAGCTTGAAAAGCGGTCCAGACCCGAGGAGAAGACGGAGTCCGTGAAGGAAAAGATCAGTATCCAGGGCGACGACGACGACGACGCGATGAGCTGGAAGGGCGATAACTGGAGAGGAAGCTGGTGGCGCGGCAGCAGCTGGCGGAGCAGAGATCCAGGTGGACAGTCGGGCTCGCAGTAGGAGTGGCCTCAAACATCGGCTTCACCGTCGCTGAAGGCACACAAGAAGGTGACGCTGAAGGAGAAGGCTACGGAGGCGTTGTGTTCACTGGTGGCGAAATTCGATCTGGACGAAGACAATGCGGACATCAAAGCCCTGAGGGAGGTTGCGACCGAGCTGAGAGAGACCCTCATCCCGTCGATCATGGCTGGATAGCTGCTCTTGCAACGGGCGGGACTGAATGCTCAAGAGAGTGCGGGAGTGCTATCATCAGCTAAGAATTCGCTGAACATGAAGAACATCGAGGCAGCATTACGTGACCACTGGGCAAACATCAACCCCAAAGAACACCACGCCCACAACAACAAAAAAAGACACGTTCACGCACAAGCCCGGCAAGGGACGAGCTCTGGATCTGTTCGACGAGGACAACTACGAGGAGCAGGGCTCCGACGACGAGAACGGAGAGGACATCGGCAACGGGGCCTACCTCGGCGATGAGGCAAACAAGGACAACGACGAGCTGGACCTCGAGGACCTGGACGAGGACGACCGCGCCGAGGCAGAGGAGGCGCTGGCCGTGATCGCTGGCGCAGGAGAGGACGCTGTCGCAGGCCCGCGCAGTCGTCAAGGATATCAAGTAGAGTCGTGGATTCTACCAGAAAGCCAAGGCCCGTGGCAAGAATCGACCAGCAGGCGGCAAGGGACAAAGCCCATGCTTCATCTGTGGCGGACCGCACAACCGCGAGCACTGCTCGCGCAACAAGGAGGAGAACCAGGGCGGGACGCCGAAGGACAAGGTGCAGCAGATCGGCGCCATGGCGTTCAACTTCGGCATCTGGGACGACATCCCTGACTACGAGATCGAGCTGAGCAGCGAGACGGTGCCGAAGGACGAGGACGCGACGGAGCTGGCGTTCACATCGTTCGAGACAGCCTGGCATGCGACGCAGGGCGGCACGGTCGAGCACGCGCTGAAGAGCTCGAGAACGAAACAGCAAACTACAGAATGCTAAACTATGACGCGACCAAGACGTGTGGATCTATCAGGGCACTGAAGCAGATCATCGAGAAGCAGAAGGCCGCAAGCATGGATACCAGTGGTGCAACGGTCGATGTGACAGATCGGCCGAACTTCGGATTCGCGAGTGGAGCTGCAAAGAAGTGCTCGAGCAAGGCCACACTACCTCCACAGGCCAACGGGCAGCTCGGGACAGTCGCGGGGTACGCTCTGAACACGAAGAACAATCAGTACGTGCCGCTGCTGGGATCTGTGTTTCCTGAGGCGCTCCTGGGCCATCATCGATTTTGCCACTGGAATCGCCTGCTTCGCGCAGCTAGCAGTGGACAAGCTGGTCAAGCTCAAGAGGATCTCGACAGGACACATGTGTGTCGACATGACCCGGGACCTCTACGGCCAGAAGATGACGAAGCAGGAGATGCTGGAGTTTCGGCAGAAGCTCGAGAACCTGCACCAGGCGTTCAGCGGACAGACCGCTGGAGTGGCCAGCCAGCCGGCCGACGCTGAATAGGGACATCGCCCCCTCCTTCTGCGGTGATGGAAATCGTCGAAGCCATAATCACGTAACTGGATATGTCATTCCACGACATCAGTGAGATCAGGGGAGGGGACCGAGAAGAGTGGAACACCTGATATTATGAAGGAAAAAGTGCTAGCTGGAGGGCCCGAGATGACCACCAAGAGGCATCTGGAATCTGAGCGTACACCGAGTCCGACACGATCGACAGCTCGACCGAGGACCTCGAGTACTGCGACGCGATTTCAGAGGACATCGACAGCGCGATCGACTTCGACTCGACCGAGGGGTTGCACGACGAATCTGACGGAGTCGAAGGAGGAGGACGGAAAGGAGTCTGCTAGTGGTGCGAGGGGTTCCGAAACCACTGTTACGACGAGCGAGCCGAAATCCACCGAGATGCTGTCAGAAAGGTCGAGGGTCCCCGAGATCCCGAGGGTCCCCGATAACGTTTATGGCAGTGGTCGACGATCTGGCTCATACCAGAAATTCAGGATACTTTCCGAGCAGTTCTGCGGCAACACCCAGGATGCCGGGAGCAGCTGCCGCGGCTGCGGAGACGCCAGGACCGAGCCGCAAGCCCAAGTCCGAGGGCAGCGGCGGTGGCAGCAAGGGCCGGACAGGCGCTGGCGCTCGGCCGACCTCACCAGCAGGAGCTTCGACAAGCAGCTGGACGAAATGCAGCGGCAGAACGATCGGCGAGTGGATGGCGATCGACAGGAGGGACCCGCGGCTGGACTGGAGGAGAGCCGAGGGGACCGGTAAGCCATGCCGAGGAGACCACGACACGACGAACCCCCTGGCGAGGCGCGCGGACCGGTACAAGGTGAGCTACGAGTGCGTGAGGTGCGACCTGGTGATGCTCTATGTTCCGAAGGTCGGGGCATCAGGGAAGTACCGACAGCGGGGGCCTCTGGGCCCGACGGTCGGCAAGATCAAGTTCGATGAAATCACCAAGCAGAAGGCATCACAGGAGTCACCGAGGCCAAACGCAGAAGAGGTGAGCTCGGACGACTCGTTCGAGGAGGGTACCTCCGACGAGAAGAAGACGCCCTGGGTCGAGACGAAGACCTCGCGAGCGGCCGAGAAGCTGGACATGATGAGGGTCAGCACCAAGAGGCCAGCCGACAAGCAGGACAGGAGGCGGATGCCGAGGACCTCGCCGCAAGGCGGGGATCCGGAGAATGTCTAGCCGAGCAGCAGTCCGGCGTCGGAGACGCCGGGCCCGTCGTCGTCACGTTCGGTGTCGACGTGGAGTACCCGAAGGCTGACATCGACATGATCGATTACACCTGGATGGTGGACCAGGTGAAGGACGTGAATACGGCCACCGACCTGTACATCAAGACGCTGATAGAGTTCTGCACTGAGGAGAACTGTCAGCTGGGCCAGGTAGCACGCGAGAGGAACGACGCCAAGAACATCCGAATCACCAGGAAGGACGCCGACCTCAGCAAGCAGGCGGGGCTGGACTACGCGCTCAAGATTGCCGACGAGAACCGTGGAGCAGACCTATGGGGCAGCCTGCCATGTACGGCGGTCAGTGCATTGCAGAACGGATACATCGGCAGGGCAGGGACCCAGCACTGGGCCAAGCTCGAGGCCAAGCGCAAGAACATGAAGATGGTCGACAACTTCATCGTGCTCGGCCGACGGATCAGAGCGTATGGCGGAGACGTGCACTTCGAGTGGCGAGGAGCTGCCATGGCTGAAAGCTGCTCCCCCAGCTGAGCATGTTCTTCGGCGAGGTGGAGATGGAGAAAGCCAACTTCGACGGATGCCAAGTGGGAGTCGTAAATCAGAAGGGTAGCCCGATCTAAAGCCGTGGACGGTCTGGACTAGCAGGAAGAAGCTGGCAACGACTCTTAGACACGCCGAATGCTGTGGTCGCGATGCGACGTGATCGGGGAGATATCCAGCACACCTGGACAAGCTGATCGTGAAGTGCATCGTGGACCCGCCAAGCCTCGTGAGCTACATCGACGACATGAGAGACGAGGAGAAGGCGCTCACGGCGACGAAGGTCAAGATATTCGAGATCGAGAAGGAGCTCGAGCTCACGGCCGAGAAATAGGCAGAGTGGAACCAGCTGCAGCCACTCAAACAGAATGAGATGATGAAGGCCGCGATGCGACTGCACAGGAATACTGGGCATCGACCGATGAGGGTGATGATCAGAGTGCTACGACGTCGGGGAGCGACTGCTGCGACCATCGAGGCGGTGAAGCAGATTAAGTGCAACTCGTGCGTCGAGAACCAGGCGCCGAGACCACGACCAGCAGCTGTTCTGGAACCTGCTAGGGACCTCTGGCAGGTGATCGGCATGGGCGTGAAAGAGATTGCCGGCAACGACGACATCAAGCGGAAGTACCAGGTGATCGTTGACGAGGCGAGCACGCTAACGCTGACGGTGAAGATCTTCAATTGTCCCAGACAGGAGTCCAGGAAATGTACGGCGAAGGAGCTGCTGGACGCTTTCCGGAACCACTGGTCGGACAGATATTGGATGCATGCAGTAATACGTCACGACCCAGAAGGAGCGTTTGTGTCACATGAGTTCTTCGAGAACATATCGAGTGAGGGTGTGATGCTGGACCCTTGCGCAACGCAAGAACACTGGCAGAACGGCATTGCCGAGCGAGAGATCAAGACAGTCTTCGATTGCGCCAGGTCGCTGCACAAGGACCACGACATCGACATGGAGACAGCGGTGCACCAAGCGGTGGAGGCTCAAAAGACTGTGGAGAGGGTCGACGGCTACAGCCCGACGCAGTGGGCATTCGGAAGAGACAAGACCTGTTCCGGGACGCTCACGGAGGACGAGAACCTAGACGTGGTGAAGTGTACGAACCAGAGCTACATGGAGAATCTGTCGAAGCGCGTGCTGGCCTCCAAGATCACTGGGGACAGGATCCGCAGGCAGCAACAAGCGAGGGCAGCCACAGCACGAGACCAACGAGTACAGAAGTTCGTACCGGGCATGCTGGTATGCGTCTGGAGATGCGGCAAGCAAGCCAGCCAACCTGCACATGGTGTACGTAAGCAGCACGGATTCGACCGAGGACGCTGGTTTGGACCACGGACTGTGCTGGTGGTGCAGACGGTACGAGTCAACGACGAGGACGCACAGCCGGGTCGGAAGGTATGGGTCGTGATGGGAGCCCGACTCTGAACGTGCTTACCAGAACACCTACGAGCAGCGACCCCTCGCGAGGAGGAGATCTTTGCGGAGGGGAAGGGCACGCCATGGACCTTCGTGGAGGCTCTCAACTCGCTCAACAAGGGCGAGGTTATCAGCGTGGACAAGGAAGATGCGCCGATGCAGGAGGAGACCTACGTACCAAAGGCAACGGCAAGGGCGCCGGACGACAGTGACCTAGAGGACTACTGGATGCAAGAAGAGTTCGTCGAGGGTCGGAAGGCGTAAGTACGAGTACACCTACGGCATCGACTTGCGACGTTCACACCGAGAGGACTCCGGGCTTCGCTGGAGAAGACGACCATGGAGCAGGTGACTGTGGCAAAGTTCGAGGACGGCTCCAGGGAGGCACTCAAGGATGATAACTGGAACGTCCCAGTGAAATCAACCAGGACATTGGGACGACGCTGGACTGGCAAGACGTACCTGTTCCCGATCATCGAGGACAAGACGGAAGGAGCTAGAGCGACTTCTGCCAGGCAAAGGTCAGGATCCTTGCCATCAGCATCGATGGCGGGACAAGAAGAGAGACCAGGAGGACCCACTCGGACGGCAGCAAACACCCCGATAGGAGATCAAGCTGACCCCGACCTGATGGTGGATACGAAGATCGAACCGACACCCACGAAGACTGGAGACGGGAAACGAAAGCAGAAGCATGACCTGTTCGCGAAGACCCAGAGGATACAGATGAAGACACCGTTCGAGCCATCGCTCAAGACCTTCGGACTGTTCACGAATGACAAGGAGACCGACTGGGACAGTCTCGACTGGGACAAGTTTGACCATAGCGCTGTCGCGGTCACTGAAATGGAGGAGGACATCTCCATACCCGTCGAGACGGAGTTCATCGAGGTGGCGTTCGAGGCGATAGACAAGGTCGGGATAGACACAATAGCCAGCCAGCCAGCCAGAGCGCTACGTGTCTAAGGCGTTGAAGAAGGGTCGCACGGAGGCGAGCGTCAAGAACATGACTACCGAGCAGAAGGACAAGATGAAGGCGGCGAAGCTCGTGGAAGTGCGAGACTGGATCGCGAACGACGTGCTCGAAAAGCTACCTCCACACTTAAGACCAAAACAGGAAGGTATCTTGAAGACACGATGGGTGCTGACCTGGAAGAAGGGCGAAGCCACAGAAGGCAACCGAGCCAAAGCACGACTGGTCGTTCTTGGATACCAAGACCCCCGACTCGGCAAAGACCCAGTGGCATCGCCGACTATGACAAGGCGATCTCGGAACCTGATTTTCCAGAACGCGGCGATGGAGACCTGGAGGGCCAAGGAGGGCGACGTCAAGGCGGCGTTCCTGCAGGGCAAGGGCATGCCAGAGGACAAGCTAGTCTTCATAGCTGCGAACGAGTAACTGGCCGCGGAGCTCGGACTACAGATTGGAATGCTAGTGCGACTACGTAAGGCAGTGTATGGACTGTGCCAACCACCCAAGTGGTGGTACGAGAGCGTGGACGCACTCATCGAGCAGCTTGGAGGTCAGCGATGTGTTTCAGATCCATGCGTATGGGTTTTCAGCGACGAGATCGGCGCCTACAGGATCGTCGGGACACACGCGGACGACTTCCTGACCTCCGGAGACGGCAGCCGACGCTGGATAGACACAGAGACGAAGCTGCACAGGCATTCCGCTGGACACCCTGGGAAGAGGGAAACTTCAAGCAGACCAGGCTGACGGAGAAACAAGAGCCGAGTGGGAAGATATCGGTCCACCAGAAGAATTTCACTGACAACATCAAGGAGATCGACGTCCACAGCGAGCGCAGGAAGCAACGTGGACAGAAGCTCGTGGATCGCGAGATGACGCTGCTACGAGGAGCGCTCGGAGAGATACAGTGGGTGGCGGCCCAGACTCTACCAGATACCAAGCTCAGTGCTCCATCTTCCAGAGTACTGGTCCTACAGCGACGGTCGAGACGCTGTTCGGAATCAAGAAGCTGATCAGGCAGATCAAGCTGGGCCTGAAGTACAAGCTGACGTTCGAGCCGTTCCGAAGGAATGCCATGGTGTTGGATGGAGCGACGCTGCCTGGGCCAATCGGCCTGACGGACTATCTACTGGAGGCTACGTGATAAGCATCGCCCCAGAAGAGATCCTGGGTTCGTGTCGGACGTGGTGGCTAAAACAGCCAGTGCAGGACGCGAGCTACGACCTATGGTCGAAGGAGTACGCGAAGCTCGAGACTGCTTGTGCGTGGACGCTAAGAGCATCTACGACTGTCTCGCGAAACGGTTGCAGATGAAGAGTCTGGCGGAGAAAAGGACCGCTCTAGAGATGATGGCTTTTGAGCGATGCATCGCGGAGACGGGGCCCATCGTGAGGTGGTGCCATTCCGAAGCGAACCTCAGCGATAGCCTGACCAAGGCGGCAGCCTACGGGCCTATCGAACTCTACATGAGGACTGGCTGCTGGGCGCTGGTAGACGACGAGGAGCAGCTCACGGCGAGGAAGTGGAAGGAGAGACGTCTCACCAGGTTCGATACGAACAAGCGAGCTCTTCGCCGGCCTCATCAGAGATGCGTTCAAAAACGCTGAGATTTCACCACCAGAGGCGGCAGACGCTGGTGAGGATGAAGATCGGCGGGGCCATGTCTGTAGCGGACCCCCGGATCGAGGTTGATTTCTGAGCGGCGGTGGCCGCGGATGCAGATTAAGACCTCGAGAGGTTTTTTTGATCTGTGCATGGTGCCAGATGCTGCAGACGGCACTGTGCTGCGCGACGCGCCATTTAGGCAGCGAGATGCAAATGAATGGCCCCCTCCGGAGCTGGTGGCGGACACTGTGGGCAACATAGATTTCTGGGGGTGCACACCGAAGTGTGCGCTGCCTGCCTGTCCGCAACGGTTTATTCTCGAGGGGCCCCTTGAGCCGCCCTCGGGCGGCAGTTCGACTCACTTGTGGGCTCCAGAGAGCTCGCAGACCCTGAGAGATTCACAACGGTCAGAAACTATGATATTCACGAATTCAGCAAGCCCTCTGGCGTCAGTACTGACGAGTTTCAGACGAGTGGACACTGTCGCCCTACGGGCGACAGCGTAGAAGATGAGGATGTCTAGATTATGCGCCCAAACGGCCGACGCGCCACACAGTCCTTACAGTGCCGTTCTGAAGAGAGCGGTCGCAGTTCAACAGGTGAGAGTATTGGCAAGGATGGTAGGATAGTATGTTTAGGAAATGATGAGGAATGAGTAGGTGAGGCGGGTCTTGAGCCAAAAAGGTACGGACCCTCACTCATGACCTTCAAGTTCAGGGAGTCTAGCGAGACAACCCTCATTACCAACGAACGGGCCTCTAGACTCGAAACTCACAGCGCCCCGACAAACAGTGAGCTTGATAGGTCAAGAGATGCGCTTGGTCAGCGCCCTTGAACAAGAGGAGGAGTCGCACAATCGGCTTCAACTCTGCTGCCATCTTGCCCTGAGATGAGAGGGGCACGCTCCTTCGGGGTTTCGAGCCCTCGTCCTGGCACGCCACTCTGAAAGAAGCTAAAATAGGCCTTGGTTCAAGTAACCAGCGCAACGCACCTGAACGTTGCCTCGCCTTCGTGACAGGCGTCACTCGGCCTGAGGCGATCCTGGAACAGCACTTGCCTTGGGTTCACCCTCCTGCTGCTGAAGCTGCCTCTGAGACTCGGCCCGAGATCGACCCTTCTGGCGAAAGTCCTCGCCGCGGCGCTCCACGGCACCGCCTTCGGCAGACAACCGCGAACGCCAGGACCGGAGCAGCTCAAATTGAGCAGCATTGGTTTTGGCCATATCGGACTTAGTCATGCAGTCTACGGGAAGAAGGGGGCGGGGCATCCACCCGATAACACCCCCGACCTTTTTGCATGATATCCCGAACGACGGCCAGATCAATAGCGGCCCGACGATCCGATCTGGATCCATTCGAACGCTTGCTAAGACTGCCATAAAATCCCTTGGCGTCGACAATGCTAAGACACTCGGTGTCGGACGGGGACATGAGCTCACAGTCCCTTCCGGGCAGGGCCGCGAACGAACCCGCTTGACCCTGCCACGACTCGGACACGACGTCGCCTCGGGTCACGCCCTCATACCTAAGATGCAACCACTGGGCCTCCGCGAAGGCCACGGAGAAGGGCTTCGCCGGCGAGTGCACTCGCGACTTGACGCTCGACACGACACGATCGCCAAGCTACGGGGGGGGGGGGGGGGGGGGGGCGTGCCCTCAAACCATGAGCCACTGAATTGTCAGCGAGATAAACCTGCAACGCCTGCTGGGGAAAAGGGCAATCGTCCGCCCCGACACCGCCGCAAACGCTGGCGGTGGCAAAAATGCAGCGGTTCGGGTCGAATCGGCGCCCCACGACTGGCATGCTGGCGGTAGACCGAAGGTGGTCCACCATCTTGTGGGCCTCGAGGAGATCTTTCACGCACGGACCAATTACCTCGGCGGCGACGATGGACGCAATACCCGCAGCTTCCGCTCGAGACTCCCTTCCGACCCAATTGAGCATCTAAACGAGACTTCGGGGCGCCGCCGCCTCCGAGCCGACAAGCGGAATCGAATGGTCACCCCTTTGGCCCCGGGACATCGACGCCTCGCGAATCTGCCCCAAGATGTATTTCTCCTGGCCCACAAGGATCCGAGGGCAGGAAGTGCCTGGCCAATCAGCCGCAAACGCCCACCTATATACTCTACCCTTTCTTCGTCGAGCTTCTCAATTTTGCCGGAGGTAAAACGCTTGCGAAACACTCGAGTAACTGATTGAGTGCCAAATTGGAAATCCTCTAATTTGAAAGAACCGAGTAAAAAATTGCTTCAACAATTTCGCGATGTCTAAATATATAAATCATTATATTGCTCAATAACATGATGTATTTTCTTACGCGTTCTAACGTTGTACGGTACATCCTTACGGACTTGCCCACAGTGAGACTACATGCAACATCAGGTTGCAAAGCGCTGCTTGGGAACAGCGGCCCGTGGAGCCCCACTGCCATTGACGAGTTGCACCGCGGGCCCCAACGCACAGAGCAACGCGAACAGGAAACCGGACGCGATCCAGCCGTGCCAAAGCGAAGCTTACATTAGCCAACAATGCCAGATCAAGGCCCCGAATAAAATTGTTTTACATGTTGTTCACTGGCTGGTGCACTGCGCACGGTCGGAGTTAAAATGGCGGGACGACGCCTGCCGCAACAGCGCGGCACAAAAAAATCCAGCAAGCCATTCGCGCCTGCTCTTCTGCGCGGATTGACCCGAACGCCTGGGTCAAAGAACGCTGGCCGTCCAACGTCTTCCCTGCAAGGAGCTTCGCACGCCACAGCGGATTCCGACCAGTCGGGTCCACTCGTCCGACCTGCATGCCGAGGCCAGCAGGCACGTCACGTGGCACTGTCGGCGCTGGCAAAGACGCAGGCTCTGGCGGCGCTGACGGCGCTGGCGGGCTAGCACCACCACCAGGCTCATCCGCAGGCCCGCCGATATCTGAAGCTGGCGGGGTGTCAATGTCAGCCCCCTGAACACCCATAAAGAGTTCTGCGTCTTCTATGGCTTGATCTATCGCGGCCTGGTCAAGCACCATGCCACGGTGAACAGATTCGGGCCGCCCCTCGCCATCAGCTGAAGCGCCACCGTGCCCACGAGAATGAGCTTCCGGGGAAGCAGGCGCTGCGGTCTCAGCGTTTGTTCGTTTTTTCTTTTTTGATGGCGGCTTGGCTTCAAGGTTTGCTCTCACTTGATCAAAGCCTTCATCTGTCTCTTCTTCGTTCAACGCGGAGCCCGCAGGAAGTTCCCCCATAGAATACTGCACTTCGGATTTCGCAATATCAGATGAAGGAGGAGGCACGGCCTTCTCGATGTCATCATCGCCATCCTCGCCCGCAGAAACATCTCCCTCCTCATCCTCGCGCGGGCCCTCGCCAGGAGGCTCGCCTTGCTCGTCAGAGCGCTTCCTATTTTTTCCCCTGTTCTCAACCAGCGCGCGAACGACCCCCATAGCCAAGGCTCTCTCAGCATCCGTTACACCGCCCACGCTGGCAGCGACGAGGTCAACCAAATCTACTAGCGAAGCGCCACTGGGTGGCTTGACGCCGAGCTCTTCACAAATGAGGCGCAATGTCTTAGTTGTCAAACTGGAGACGTAGTTCCGGACAGCGTAACGCAACACACTGAATTCACGGAGCGGTTGAATCTCGATGCTGCATGCATCCCGCGCGTGGTCAATCACGAAACGCAATGTATAGTCCCAACGCACGAAAACCACACGCCTCCCCCAAATCGAGACACTAGGCATGCAGAGCACGCCCCTTATCGATGGCAACCGACACGACAAGCACTCGTGTCCCCAGTTCTCCCCCATTTCTTTTCTGCCCACGTGCTCCCTCTTCCAGTTTTAGCGCTAACTTCCCCCTCCAACCACCCCAGACATCATTTTCCCCCTCATCTTCCCCCCCCCCTATTCCCCCCCCCGCGTCCTGCTTAATTTTGTCGCACTGGTTGCCACGGGCCGCTCGCGCGTTCCTCTCCGCTCCCTTTGACGCCGCGAACCCTGCAAGGGGTGTGCCGAAATGGGTAGCGGGCGCCCACGGGGGCCCCCCATTGCGACTGGGCTATGACAGGGACAACGGGGTGGACACACACACACACACACACACACACACACACACACACACGCACACACACACACACACACGACACGACGCAAGGCGCGACGACGAGGGCGGGGGGGAGGCCGATGGGGGCGAGAAGGAAATGAGGGCGCCTAGGGGTCGGGCAAACGGGGCACTGCGCGCGCGCGCGGCGGCGGCAGCGGCGGCGGCGGCGGCGGCGGGGGGGGGGTTAACGAGGAAAAGGGGGGGGGGGGATCAGCAGCAGCGCGAGCAGAGACGATGAGCCAGAGGAGCAGAAGGACGAGTAGAAGAAGGCACGCGGTGGAGTACGAGGGAGGGGAAGAGGGGCAGAGAGGGGGCGAAACGAAGGAAGCGGGGGGCGGGGGGGGCAAAGGGGGGGGGGGGGGCGAGGACGAGAAGGGGGGGGGGGGGGGAAAGACGAGGAGGATGATTCTGATCATGGGGATGGAGGAGGATAGATGGGGGGGAGGGGAGGAGGACGAGGAGGAGGAGGGGAAGGAAGGAAGAAGAGGAATAATAAATGATGGGGGGGGCGGGGGGGGGGGGGGGGCGAGAGGCGAAGGCAGAGGGGGTGCGTGAAAGGGGCGCCGGTGGAAATTGGGAACTTGCGGCCACGGAGAACAGATGAGTCGGTGGATCAACTCGGGGAAGAGGAGGCGGGGGCGAGCAGGAGGAGGGGGGTGGGGGGAGGAGGAAGAGGAGAAGGAGGACGACGAGGACAATGGGGGAATGTGGACGGGGCCCCACCGAAGGCCCCAGCGGGAGGGTCCACATGCGCCCCTGCCATTCATTTCGGCACACCCCTCACGCAATCCGCGGCCCCATCGGGACGTCCACCGAACGCCCCTGTGGGAGGGCCCATGCGTTCCGACAATCCATGTCAACGCGCCCTTCGCAAAAGGTTCGTTGCCACATTGGGAGTTCCACCGAACGCCCCAGCTGGAAGGTCCACATGCGACCCCGCCGCTGATTGCGGCACACCCTCACACGGTGATGGCCCCACCGTGAATTCCACCAAAGGCCCCCGTGGGAGAATCCACGTGCGTCTCCGCCATCCATGTCGGCACACCGCCCACGCGGTTCGTGGCCCTATAGAGAGCTACACCGAAGGCCCCAACGGGGGGTCCACTGCGCCCCCGCGTCTCATTTCGGCACCCCTCACACGGTTTGTGGTTCCATGGGGAGCTCCACCGAAGGCCCCAGCGGGAGTGTCCACATGCGTCCCCGCCACCTATTTCGGCACACCCCTCACACGGTGCGTGGCCCCATCGGGAGGTCCACCGAAAGCCCCCATGGGGGGGGTCCACATGCGCCCCCGCAACACAAGCATGTCGGCACACCCCTCACGCGGTTCGCGGCCCCATCGGGAACCCCACCGAGGGCCATCGCGGGAGGGCCCACACGCGCTCCCGCCGCAAATTTGGCGCACCCTTCACACAAATCGCGGCCCCGTCGGGAGTCCCACCGATGGCCCCAGCGGGAGGGTCCACATGCGCCCCCGCCACACATGTTGGCGCGTCGCTCACGCGGCGCGTGGCCCCATATGAAGACCCACCGACGGCCCCAATTGCAAAGTGCAGGCGGGCCCCAGCCACCCATGTCGGCGCGCCTTTCGCACGGGCCGCGGCCTCATAGGGCCCCCCCCCCGTCCGTCGCCCCACTTGCCCTGCTGCGGCGCCCGCACTTGCATGCGAGTCGGCACTGTTCGTCAAGTTTTTATATATATATATATATATGTCATATATCTATTATATGTATATATTAAGAATATATAATAAGTTAATTTATTGTCACGAATACTAATAATAAAAAAAAAAAAAAAAAAAAAAAAAAAAAAAAAAGAAAAAGAAAAAAAAAAAAAAAACGGGGGCGGGGAGGGGTGGCGGTGGTGGGGGTGGGGTGGGGGCGGTGTTGTGTTTGTGCGTCGTGCGTGCGTGCGTGCGCGTGCGCGTGCGCGTGCGCGTGGCTGCGTGCGCGGCGCGCGGTGCCGGCGCAGCGTGCTGCGTGCGCGTGCCGCGTGCGCGTGCTACGTGCCCGCGTGCGCGTGGCGCGTGCGCGTGCGCGTGCGCGTGCGCGTTGCGCGTGCCTGCGCGTGCGCGTGCGCGTGCGCGTGCGCGTGCGCGTGCGCGTGGTTCGTGCGCGTGCGGTGTGCGCGCTTGTGCGCGTGTGCGCGTGTGCGCGCGTGTGCGCGTGGCGTGTGCGCGTGGCGTGTGCGCGTGGCGCGTGCGCGTGGCGCGTGCGCGTGCGCGTGCGCGTGTGCGTGTGCGTGTGCGCGTGCGTGTGCGCGTGTGCGCGTGCGCGTGCGCGTGCGCGTGCGCGTGCGCGTGCGCGTGCGCGCGCGTGTGCGTGTGCGTGTGCGTGGTGCGTGTGCGTGTGCGTGTGCGTGTGCGTGT